>KQ435794.1:3930935-3953975 GCA_001276565.1 Melipona quadrifasciata | reverse complement strand
AAAACATCGCGTCCGCCGTTCTATTTAGCCATATATTTTTCTCCACAATGGTCCAATATCCTCCTTGCGTAATACACCCTGCGGCTTTGTAACGAAGGCAGGAAAAAAAGAGGAAGATCGAAGAACGAAAAAGGCGAGATGAACCCAACGTTTTGTTCGTTGCCTTTTTACAAAATTTCGCTTCGATTAATCGAGCCAGTTGAAGTTGAGAAATTTCAGTTTCTTTCATTCGAATTAACTTGAAGCCACATCGTGCTTCTTCAACTTCAAATCTCTTCCAACCTGTTTCTCAATGGCTCAAAGTAGAAAAACAAATTTTTCCTAAATTCCTCGTGCGTATTTCACACTGTACGTGTTGCAACATTTCGTTGCATCGACGGCTGAACACGTTTGTAATTAGAACGACGTCGTAACGAGCACTTCAAACGTAATCTCCAAATCCTCCGCAACGAGTGTCTCGCAATTTCTGTTTCCTTCGCGACGTTCGACCACGATCCAAGTCGTTTGAGTCTCGACTTAACTACAACTTGCCCGATTCGGTAGAGGGAATTTAGACGCGAGGCCGGCGAGGGTCAGGTCAAGAGGACTCGCACATAGAAATGCCAGTTGAACGAGGACAATTTCGAGTGTTCTACGTTTACGGTGGCGATATCGCACGAGTGGCCGGGACTCGTCCCTCCCGTTTCACGGATGGATTTTTCAATTTAGAGGCATCTTTGTCGCGGAGGGGATGGCAATTCGAGCGGACAAAAGAAGCCGGACCGCCATACATCTCGCTGAAAACTGGCCCTCTCACTTTCTCTGTCGGTTCCCCTCGACGGACGGAATAATTCGAGAGGCGAGGATGAGAATTTCGCGACCCACGCGTCCTCCTCGGCGTGATCGCGCCACCAGGATCTCGCTGGCCGCCACGGATAAGTGGATATCACGGGGATGGAAAATATCCCTGTCCCGACCTTTCATTGTCGTGGCCACCGAGATTTCCCCTCCCTCTTTAAACCGAGTCCAATCGGGACCACCGCCCTTTGTGGACCGAGCGTCGAACCGTGCGCGTGTGATCGATTGTCCCTTTGCTCGCCGCTCTAAACGCCGTTTTAAATGTTCTTAATTCTGATGTTTCACTTTCGATGATTTATGACTTTTATGCGGAATGTTGACTCGATGCCTTTTTACGAGCTCGTTGAAAATGTTTGAGAAATTCACTCGAATTCTGACGCTGACGGATTACGCGAAAGTACACCGATGCCTTTGATGTCGTCTTGGTACGCGAAGCAATTCTCTGCTTCTCTAAATCCCCCAAGAAAATGCAATTTTATATAAAACTTTACAATTTAAATTGGTTGAAAGATATATTCGTTTGGTGGTAAATTGTTATTAAGTAAGTTAATGATATACCTAGAAATTTATAATTTAGTTACCAAGATTGAAAGATGTGTTCGTTGAATCGCAAATTGCTATTAAATAAATTAACGATATACTCAAAACACATTATTGTGTTTTAATTGATATTCAATTCGATTTCGCAATTTCGACGCCGAATAAACACCTCCCGATCAGATTATGAATGAAAACCCCCAGCGACGTATCCGTATTCTGCTCATTAAAAAAAAAAAAAGAAGGAATCACCGATGCCCTTTATCGGATCGTCAAACAGGGCGATCCTCCCTTTTAAAACGTAGTGCACGGGCCCGTCCAGATCCAGCGGATAGGCTTTCAAATCGTTCATAAATAAAGCATCGAGTCTGCGGGTCTCGTCTCGTGCAACGTCAGTCAACCACGTTGATTGCAGCATTGACGGCACGTGTCGCGGATCAATCCTCGGCCGCGTGTCAGTATTTTCGTATCATCGCCCAAGGGTGCCCGCGATGCTTGCCTGCCTATGTCTCCCTTTCCAACTCACGCGCGTGTTTCGTCCCTTTGCCAACCATTCTCTCGCGGCCGCTTTTATTTTCTGATCGGGTCTTCCGCGATTTTACAGACGAGAGGGCGTAACTTCCTCCTCGTTTGCTCTTTATTTTACTCTTTCTTTCTTTTTAACTGTTGCGTTTCATCACTTACCAACCATCTATCGCGACTGCCTTTATATTTCAATAACGTCCTTCGAAGCTTCGTCTCGCGTCGAGCGAAAGGAGAATGCACTTTGCTTGTTTTCTTGTCACTATTTTTCAGTTTCTTTTCACTCGAACCTCCTCGAGAATCGCTTTTACTTTCGCATTTTATCACTAAAAGTAGTTTTAGCGGGGGTAACTCGGAAAATCGGGCCTCTTCTGGTGCAACGCTAATGCAACGAAAATTGGCGATTGGTTGATTTGAGTCATGTGATTCGCGAGGGGGCGTGGCGTTGTCTGGTACTGAGCGATCGCGCCTGTAATTTCTTTTCTATCGATTCAAATGTTTGCACATCAATAAAATTTTATAGAAAAAAAAGTCGTCTTCTTTATTTCTGGGCCTTTCAGTGAGACGAATCGTACTGGGGTACAAGTCGTGCAGTTTTTCATCTTTCTCTTTCTTTCTTTTCAAAGAGTGCGACAGAGTTTCTTCTTCGTCTCTTCGTGCATGCTTCGCTATTTTTTATTCTCCTCCCTTCAGAAAAAAAAAGAAAGAAAAATGCTGGGCGACGTTTTAATGCTACAGGATTAGGCGGCCGGTCGAGAGCTGAGGATTTTCCTCGAGATTGTCACGGATAAAGAACTCGAGCAAACAGGGGGCAAAGGACACTCGCCGATTATCGACGCCTCCTTTGCTCTCCTCTCTGTGGCTGGTTTTTTAATTAAAGTATTAAACGAACGGGGCTGCTGGCTTTCTCGCTTAGCCGTTTCCTGTCATTCGATTGGCGGAGCGCGATGTGGAATTAAAGCGTGTTTGTGGAGATCGGAGTGGAAAAGGATTTAGAGATTGGGGATCAAGAGTTCATATAAACGTATATACTTGTTGTTTGAGCTGATTAATGGATGTACCGAGAATGTCTTTCCGAAAGCTGATTTGACGTTAACGTAAGAAAAATCGTTATTAGTTAAATATTATTATAAAAAAAAAACTCTTAAACGATATCGTTAATAAAATTTCATTCTATACAAATCTTGTTTCAAGGTAAGTTTCATTTGAAACATTTTTTCTATGACGAACAGTTTAGGAGATAATTTTTTTCTAATCACATTGTAACTTTAATTGAACGACGATCATTTTAATCTTTCAATTTAAATTACTATTAACACTAAAACTATTGATGACAAACGCGTAAAATTTCCATCGGAAATATTCAAGCAGAAAAATGGAAAAGTTGTGCGATACAAT
Source organism: Melipona quadrifasciata (assembly GCA_001276565.1). Classification (NCBI taxonomy): domain Eukaryota; kingdom Metazoa; phylum Arthropoda; class Insecta; order Hymenoptera; family Apidae; genus Melipona; species Melipona quadrifasciata. The sequence goes on along the minus strand of KQ435794.1, from coordinate 3,950,681 downwards.
AAATTGTACAAGCATTTAAATTTTTAAAAATATTATTACTTCGTATGTATAAAATTCCCAACAAAAATTACAAATTGGCGATTTTGATTACTTAGACGACTCTAGTCTTCAAACTTTTTAAATTCAAATTTTTTTAATTTAGAAGAAAATGATCTCTCGTGTGAATTTCCATCTTCGGTGGTCAGTCGAAATTGTGCAAGATCACAGACTCGCTTCAACATGCACGGAGCACGGAGATCTGAAACGTAGGCGTCAAGACGTTCCCAAGAAGAACATCGGAAGCGTTTTATCTCCGCGATGAAAGAAAGAAAGAAAGAAACGGACCGTTTTACCTACACCCAACATTTACACCCTGCGGGCTACCTGTTTCGACCTGCAGAAAGATCAGAACCGTTCGTTCCGCACCGGCGAGGGCTAATTCGTCCTCGAGGACGCGGGTACAGCTGCTTTCGTCGAGAGTCGTTCGTTTCTGTTGCGTTTCTTCCCCGGCAAAAAGCGGAAACGCGGCGCTGACTGCTCTCGTCTCTCGGTTTTGTGATACTCGTGAAATACGCGAATCACGCGTAATTATGTAAAACCGAGAAAGGGTTACAGTGCTCGTCTTCTGCGCGATTGAGCCGTAAAGGGGAGTCGCGTTCCTTTGCGATGCAATTATTTCATTTATCGTCGTGGCTTCTTTCCTCTGACGAAGAAGTTGGTTTCTTCGGCGACTGTAGAGCTTCGTGCGTTCTTGTGCGTGTGGTTTTGGCTCGAAAGCCTCGGAGGAACTGAGGCTTCTTGGAAGTGGATTGTTTAAGATTATCCTTAACTTTCTGCGAAAGATAAATCTCGGTTTTTCCATACATGTGCAATTAGTCATTGATTTCTTCGTTTACAATCTCGATTTTCACAAGCTACTTAAAAATTTGCCTCTTGCGGCAGAAATTCTAATTTATGAAAGGAATTGCAGAGCATTTGCACAAACTTTTCACGAACGTCAGTGTAAAAATTTCATATAATCGTACATTTTGTATCTTTCCAAATTAGCTCTACGTTTCACGGATAGAACGAGTACAATCTCACTAAAATGAATTTACGAAGTTTGCACGATACGCGAAACATAAAAGATATAAAAAATGCACGACTTGTATCCCAGTACGATTCGTCTCACTGAAAGGCCCAGAAGCAATGAAGACGATTTTTTGCCATAAAATTTTATTGACATGCAAACATTTGAATCGATACGAAATAAATTACAGGCGCGATCGCTCAGTATTAAACAACGCCACTCCTACTCAAGGTCTATCCCACGCCCCCCTCACGAATCACGTGACCCAGATCAACCAATCGCTAATTTTCGTTGCATTAACGTTGCACCTGAAGAGGCCCGATTTTCTGGGTTAAAAATCATTTTCGATAAAAAAGAAAAAAAGAACGTAGTATGCACATAAAATGTCACATACGTAAAATGAGTTTTTAGCGATCAATTTCTTTCGAATGAACTTGCATAAAACCCCGCGAGATCCCCCCTGACAACTGTTCAAATATTATACTTTCCTTCGCGCCGCTTCGCACAAAATTCCAAACTCATCAAAATCGTCCAACGATCGCCAACCACCGAGCGACAACCCCTTTCCAAAGACGTGAAATTTCCTGTCGACACGGCACGTCCATCCCCAATAAGCTTCCCTCCTAACGAACACACCTGCAATTAACAAATTTACGAGACGCGCGCTCCGCCTGTCTATGCTATACCGTACGCATACCATCGATGTTTACCCCGATGTTTTTCCCAGTATTTGATATTCGTAACGCGTATGAATCATGGCCAGAAGGTATGACGGGATGTGATTATACGGTGTCAGTGGCGTGTACCGCGCAAGGAGTCCCGCACTTTGCGCGTTCGCCGTATTATTAAGCCCGACAATAGGACCGGCTGGGGTGGGTTTTGCGGCTTTGCCCTCGTCGGGGGTCGAAATTCAGCTCCCGTGCATCGTAATAAAGAGACGTAGCGCGTGCGGGCTACGGGGAGCTTTTAAAAAGTGCCATAATTACACGGTCAGCGCCGTCCGCTGTCAATGGTCACCGCGGACGGATATCAGCCTCCTCCTCCTCCTCCTCCTCCTTCTTGTTTGCTATTCGTGCATCCGCCAGTCCTGCTTTCTCCTTCTTTATTCATCGTGTTTCTGTTCTTTACCCTCCCCCTGCCCCCCGGTCTCATGGCGGTTTCACCGACATCGCACAGGGGTGTAATTGCACGGCTCGACGCAGTGACACCTGGGCCTGCGATCGAGCTATTGACTTGACTTTACGAGCCAGAACGTTTGAACGCCCGTTTCCGCGGCGCTCGTGACGGAAACGCGAAGTTTAGAACAAGCCGGGAACTTCGACCCTTCGGCTTCTAACCCTCGCCGTTGGCGTGTCTTCGTGATATTACCACTGTTTGCTGGCTTCGAAGTGAATAAGGTGCGAAATAAAGTGGAATTAAGGCGGTCGAATTGGGGGACTTTTGTTTGGACGAGCAAGGGGGTTAACGGGGTGCGCTGTGTGGTAAGGATTAATTTTAAACGAGCGTTTGGGTAATTTGGGGAATTTCGTAGGTAATGCAATTTCTGATCATTTTTATCTCGGAGCTTGGAGTTTCCTCAGAATTTTATTAATCGAACCTTGGAGTGGTGGAATTGGATCTGAAAATTTGATCACAAAGGTTATTTTCAAAACCCTCAATTGCAAGAGTTGGTAATTTCCCGGACGTAAAATTTAGTACAGCGATTTTTAAAAATTCCTAAGACAGGTTTTTGAAAGGTGGAAATTTTCAAAAATGCAAAAATTTACAAAATTCATATTTAATAAATTTTCACAAAAATTTCCACCACCTTGTAATCCCTTTTTAAAAGTCATTCAATCGTTGATCTGTTCTACTTGACATGAATTTACAGAGTATCCAAATAACTTGCATCGTGTATCTCGTAACAAATTAACAAACACAAACACACGTGCTCGTGTAAATAGAAACATTTTCATTTCACTGCACCGCGGCAAGAGAGCCGATCGCTCCGAAACGATATTACGATATTCACATTCACTCGCGTGATGAAACAAGAAGCAAGGCGAGGCCATTAGTAATCCTAAAAATCACAATATTACGATGGCCCGTGGAGAAGCGCGATTACTCGCGTGTCACTCGGCGGCGATTCATAGCGATGGCTAATTAAGCGTCTCTATCGTCGGATAATGCATATAACATGAAGTGAAAAGGGACGAGGAAAGTTGAAAGACGTGGCTGCAACGAGCGCAACGAGCCACGAAGGATAATCGGCTTATTTGCTCGAGTCGAACGCGACTCGCGCGTTCGTCATTCGTGCCACGTGCTGTCGTGCTTTTAGAATCGTGCTTTTATTCGGTGCGCCGCGATTAAGCGGCCTGTGCTTCATTCGCCTCGAGTGCACGATCTCCATCGACGTTCTCTCGTCGCGAGAGAGCGCTTCTTGCGATGTTTGAAGATGCGCGTAAAATGTGTAAAAATGTACAAAATATCGAGAGTGGGAAATTTTTTTACAATATTTTCCTACCTACGTTTTACCTTGTGGAATGTACATAAAACAGTACAAGATTGTTTCATGCATCGAATATTGCTTTTTATTTATTTACTAAAGATTATAATGGACACTTTTCCTCCTTTTATGATCTAATAACGAGTAAAACATCGCTTATCTTACATTACAGGTCGATTCACACGACACTTCCTTTCTCTGGAATTTCAATTTTTAAAAATTGATCTCGACCAAAAGAATCATATTGAGAGAATTCAACGTTGTTATTATTTCGTTTCGAAGAATCTGGACAACGCTTTATTTTTCACGAAAACGAAGAGCTAAGAGCAGGAAAATAGACATTCGCTTTTCGCGCAGAGAAGAAGAAGAAAAAAAAAAACGCGCGGGTTAATTTAAAATCACACTCCGGGAGAAAGAGAGTGTGAACCTGCCTCTTATTCCGGTTAGTTGGCACAGCGACGAGCCACCGTGAAACAAACGAGTCACTCGTCTCGTCGACGTGACTTATAGCCGAAAGGGTTGAATTATGTACGGAATTATTCGAGCGTCGAATATATGCGCGGTGGCCGCGACTTGGCCGGGATATCAAGTGATATTAATTGCCGCGATAAAAAGCGAAGCCGGTCGGAGGGGATCTAGCCGGAGCTAGTTTGTGTCCCGTTGCCTCGAGCAATTATGCGTGACGCTCGCGTGTGCATTAGACGCTTCACGGATTTTGTTTCGAATGGGATTGTCAGCGGAGCACGGCTCCTTTTCCTTGACGTCAGAGGGTGAATATCGAATATTAACCCTTTGCTGCTTGTTGCGCCGACGAATTTATAATTAAGATACGCTTCGGCCTCGGCACTCTTGGGCGAATCCTCCTTTTCGTCAAAGCTACGAGAACAGCTGAAATCGAAATAAAGGTCGGATCGGTTTAGAACGGTAAAATATTTTTCCATTAAATTTTTCTATTAAATCTTGTGAGAACATTGACTTCAACCCTCGCACGATATTGTTGGATTATATACGTATTCTGTGAATCCTCTTTCGTCACGTGTCAAACTTAAAATTGAAACAAAAGATCAGACATCTTCCTCTAAATTTTAAATATATAAAGTTTAAATAATTCTCAAATAATATATTAATTATTCCTTTTAGGACTGACGCGATCGTTTGAAATAGAAATGTTGAAATATTTGTCTGATGATCGAAGAATAATTGGAAAGTGGTGAAGAATTTTTTTGTTTCGAAGAATCGTGTGGCTTTTAGACAACAGAATATCGGAGAGATAATGCAATTGAAGAATAAAAGGAGAAACTTCAATCGATTAAAAACAATGGATTTATCGCGTCATCTGTTTGCGGTCAATAAGGTTTAGAACGATTGAATATTTTTGTGGCGAGTTTTTGCCCAGCACTATACGAAGATTTTTATACTTTTTTGGAAGGGGTCTTAATTGATTGAAAGCAATCAATTTAATGCGTGGCTTTTATGAAAAGGACGAGTGGAACGAAAGGACAAATTCTTTTTGGGGAGAACAGGGGAGACAGAATGCTGGGATAGCGAATTTTGTTTTAAACGACAGTCGATGCATAACTCTGATCGATCGTTTTCAAAGGACACTTTACGCCCACATTATCTGTCACATTGTTCATTGTTGGAAGCTTTAGAATTCTCGTATTATCGAGCGAACGACGAAACGGTGGTTTACAACCCGTTTATTTCAGGTGAAAGAACGAAGGAAGTGTAATAAAGAGCGGCGATAAGCCGCGCTCTTATCAAAAGCCGAGCGTCAATCTGTGTAGTGATTCATAGAACGTTATGAAACGACGCTCCTAAGTACGTGAGATATCGGGCATCGATGTTCCCGGTTTATCGCGCTAATAAGCCAGAACGTTGAACGTTCCATCTTAACATTTAACACTCGTATTAAAAATCGACGTGTTGCGAAAAATGTCAAGAGCGTTTGAGCTTTGCAAAAACATTGCGGTTCTTTTCATTGTTGCCGCGACACAAGTCGATAATGGCGACGCGTTTCATAACGCGATAAATTTCGCGTGAACGCGTCGAATTGCCGTTTCGCGCGCGGGAGACCTTGCTCGAACCTTGCGATCCACGAACGCGAAAATGTGAACGGCTTGGGTAAAGTCGAGTAAAAGTCCATCGAGAAAAATGAGACGGAGTGGAACGAGGCACGATAATTCGCGTCGCGCAATGATCGTTGCGTAACGGAGTAATACAACTCTTCACGGTCTATCAACGAGCATTGGCACAGCTGCGAAGACCAAGAGGCATGTAATAACCCCGCTACGCCGTGTTTGCTTATCGTTGGTCAAGGCTGTCGAGCGATCTTCCGCCTTGGAATTCGTTTCATGGGATAAAGACACGGGAGAATAACTCGTCGAATCTCTGGAGGAGATCGTGAGAAATTTTATACATGTCTCTCTTCTCGATGTAAATACGATATCTTTTACTTATCAGTGAAGAAGCGGAAGATGATAGTTCAGAAGATTAAATTAACTTCGTTGACGTATGATTGGAGCAACGAGAATCGTGACGACGTTGGATTTTAAATTGAGATTACTCGAGTCTCGAAATGCGAAACAATGAAATGAAATTAACTGAATTAATCGAAATGTTTTCACGTCCGAAAAATATACCCTTTCGGATATTTATTATGTTCCTGTCCAACTGTTCCGAGAAGTAAGAAGATCTAACTTGAAAAATCTAAATCTAACCAACAAATTGAATCGCCAAAAGGGATCCAAAGAGATACCTAAATTCAACCGCGTGAATCAGCGCTATTCACCTATGTATCCCTCTCTTTCTTGGCTAACCCGAGGCATCGTAAATCATCCCTCGATCCTCGTGGTCGGTCTCACGATATGGCGCGATATTCGGGCCATTTGGTCGTCGATCGACGTGGAAATGGCCTCGAGACAAGTGGGGACTCGATACGCGTATCGAGAGCAACGCGCACAGGTGTGACTCGCGCTGGCACGCGCGTGTCTCTCCGTTTACGCTCGCTCCGTATCGCGCTAGACTGCCTGTCGCCGCGGCTTTATCGCCTTTTTTCTCCGGCCCCTGGCTGCCTCGCGACCGCTATCGTCGCCGCGCTCGCCCGATAATGTGATTCATTCCGCTCTGCTCGCGGTAAATCAACTGGCTGCGTTGCCGCGAAAAAGTTCGCCGACCAAAGTTTCCTACGCGCGAGAACCCCGTTCTTACTCCGCCACGGGGATTCGTGAATTCTTTATCACCTCTGATGGATTTTCTTTTTCCAGATCGAGCCTAGGGACTAGTTTGCGGAAAATACAGAATTTTTTTGACATGATTAAAGTGTAGAAAGAAAATTCAGAGAAAGAGAGAGATGTAATAAATAGTGGAACAAACGTAAGATTGAGAAATTAGAAATGTGAGAATATATACATGTAGCTATAAAACGGAATACTTGTTCAGATTCGTCGAATAATTCCCAATTCCTGGTTCTTAAAATCGAATATTTTTAAACTTTGGACTTGTTAATTAATGACACGTTGACTCGTGAATCTCACGTAATACTTTGTCTCAAAAGACACTTTTCATTCTTGCAACATGTTACGTTACATTTGCACATCTTCTACCTGACAATGTTATCTAGATTATTCGCATTGTTGAATATTTTTCCATTGATGAAATTCGTCTCATTTTAATAAGATCAAAGTGACAGTCAAAGTAAATTAATAACAGAAACATATTTTTTCAAGTAGTATCACTTTCATATAAAGAAAAATACGTTTGATTAATTAAAAACTTATTGAGAAACACGGCTAGAAATATATTGCATCATGATCAAAGTGAATCACAGATATTCTTCATGGAATACCATCAACAATAAGAAGAACGACACTTCCTCCAATCCTCAACAGCTGTCCAGCGCATAAATATTTTTTATTCCTTCTTATCTTGAAAAAAACGCATGCCACTACGAATCTGAAGATCATATAACTCGACAAACAATGTTATCTTGTATACAGTAGTTGTTTGATCGCAGCATTCCTCTCCCATGATTCGAATATTCTTATCTATCAGTTTCTAACCCTTCGAGTGTTCAGATCGTGCTAAAGTATTGCACAGATAATCTTACAATTCGTAATAAAACAATTGGTTTACTTATCAGAGGTTCAAAGAGGATAACATATTATGATATGAATGTTATTACAATGTGACAAAGGAATATATTTAACACTAAACATACTGCTCCCGGTCAAATGACAGGTTTGATTGAATATTTGATTGGTTTAAAATTTTGCATTCGTCTCGTTGAAAAGGATTGTGAAAATATATAATTCTGTTTTCTTATTGTACAAAAGTTACTTTGTGCATTGTTTCTTATGTTAAATTGGCAATTACTTTGCTGGTATTTCTTCCGTAAAAATATGCATCATTTGTCTGGCTATTAATATTAATTATTAATTATTATATCAATGTCGCGTGCCGATCCGAATTTGCGCAAATTTGATCGGTAGCTTGCTGCTTTCAACGCTGATGAAAGTCAGCTGATTCAATTTAAAGTTTGTTTTCAATGTTAGGGTCGGTAAGATTTCATCACCCTTTGAATTCGTTTTACTATCGTCGCACAACTTAACGCGTCGTCACGACCACGTGCATCGTCTGAATTAATGCGACGCCACGAGGATCTTAAAAAGTGAAAAAGAAGACAAAAAAATCACGCGATCGACAAGCAGCCAATCATGCAACCGCGCGATGCCGAAACTGGTCCAATCCCATTCGAGCCTTCCATTTGCCCATGCACGCGCGCGGCGCGAAAATATGAACCGCAGAAACGAACCGCATGACTGTCTGACCCTCACCTTGTTCGGCGAGACCGGACAATTGATATTAATATTAATATTAATTGTCAAATTACTACAAGGCAATTAATACACAGTGTTCCAAAGTTTAGTGTTCAAATGTATCATACAGATAAAATGTTCAATGCCAGTGTATTATACAGATAAAAATAAGACGAAAATGTCATGTGACGTACAATGCTTCGTTAAAAAGTTATAACGACACGAAAAATTTCAACGGAGGATCAGTCGAGAACAATTAAGACCCAATTTCCTAACCTTCTAGATTATCAGACCTAACCTTACTTGAGATTTTCGCTTAAAAATATTCATTAATCATCTTTAAAAGCAAACTTACAATACAGAGGTATTTATACTTGCAAGAATGAAGACTGTGTGCGAAGAAATTCAATGAATTATTTAAATTTTCATATTTTAAGTTGTAACTTTTAGCCTTCGTGGGCTTTCCGCCATTTTTATCTTGATTCACCTGTAGAATACAAAATGCCGGTTAAAAAATGTCTGGCGTTAAAAACGGACGCGTTCTTAATTTGTTATATGGTTAATAACTGTATTGAGGTTATTAACCATATATTTGTTGTATGGTTAATAACTGTACGGTTTAATGCCTGCGCAGAGAACGTTCTTACCCTTCCCCATAAACAAAACTTTTTCGTCAGAGTTCCCGGAATAAGTGACACGGTGTGTCACTAATAGTAAGACGCAACAGCGGTAAGAAAAAGAAAAAAGCCAAACGCGCAATTGAGCGTAGATCAAAGGTGAACCTACGATGCTGAGGTACCCTTATCTGACCGACTTACTCACGATATCATATTTCAACGCTACGGCACGTCCGCCACCTTGAATCACTGCTCGTGCGTGACGAGTTGGATTCATTTGTTATTATTTCTTTCGAAGAAACGTACCGGGATGCTGCTTTTCGCATAAAAAATGGCAAAAGAAACGATGGTCGCGTCTATTTCTTTCTATGCTTCAACGTTTGCGCTCGTCTTGTTTCGTCTTGTTTCGTCTTGTTCGAAATAAATCCACAGAATACGGAGGCACTGTTGCGTCGTAAAAACATGGGACAAACGACAATATCCGTGAGGACGAAGCGGACAAAGTTTCAAAATATACACGAGGAGATATATATGTGGACACGAAAATTGGAAATATAATTAAAGTATAGGAATGTATTGGGCTGTCCGGAAAGAGTTCGTGCCGATTTTGAAGGAAAATTGAAACGCAGAAGATTTAAATTTTAGTATACACTTGTTAAATATTGAATTTAATTTATGTCAAATCGGCACGAACTTTCCGGACAACCCAATGGAAAAATCTCTAAACATTAAAACGCGTTATCGCATGTTTTTGCAAATTGGCACTTCTTTCGATCAATTCTCTCAAAGTTGTATAGTTTTCAATATTCCCAATATCAAATACGAGTTTTTCTTGACAGTTTTCCAGTATTTATTTTATTTTCAGAGAAAATACCCTTGCGGTGATTTTTTTTTTTTTTGGAAAAATTAAAAAGTCGGTTAACATCCAATTATACGTGCACGGGTAGTTACCAAAGCGTTGTCGAAAAATGTCCCGTGTCGTAGAAAAGGCGAGGTTGGCGGAATGTTCTCAGAAAGGACACGCAACATGCTGGCTAATTATCTGGAATACGAGAAATCGTGGATGAACACGTTCTTTCAGCTCGTTAACTCGGAAAAAGTCTCGTCTACGGTCAGAAACAAGACCCAAAAATAATATTCCGACATGCGCTGGCAACTTCCTTCGCGATTTATACTTGCATACTCTCGGTAAATCGCGATACTGAGCCGGAGAAATAGAGCCACGTACGGGTAAGCGCTAAACTTGGCCAATTATCGCCCGACTAACTGCTCCTTTAAACAGTGCACGAACAGTACGAGATCGCACCTTAATTCACGCAACCCTTCGATACTAGTCGTCGTTTCCATTCACCATTTTCTGCGATGTTCCCAAATGAAAGAAAGAGTATTTCTACGTGAATTTTTAATGTGAGGGTAAGTACGTATGAAAGTGATACGAAAGGTGTAATTCATTCTAATTATTTGGACAATACGTACACGGGAAAATTGTTTCGCCGTCTTCAATTCGATACGTTCGGGACAGTTGTCCATGCCGCAATGCCCCCGGTTCGTCAGCGGATCCGTGTCGCCATACAGCCCTGGCCTTTGGCTGAGGTTTCTTTCGCAGTAGACTAGGGTCTTCGATCGTGAGTTTAGGCATGGAAGCAACTCTCCCGAATACGTGCGAAACACATCCGCCTTTGTGCCCCACCTTGCGCCCTGGACTCCCCGTAGCCGAGGGAAGGGGAGCCGAGAGAGCGTCCGTGCTTTCCTTCCGCTTACGAGCGGTTAGAATCGGTCTGAATTCCGAGCAGCAAGATTTATCTCTCGCGACACCAAATCAATTAACGAGGGAACAACCCCCCTGATATCGCCGCGCGCGAATCGCACACACAGTCCACACATTAGCCAAGATCTCGCCACGCTACACAGGCGCGCGAACACGATAAATTTAACGAAATTGAAAAAAAATTAAAAATGTTTCTCTGCTAGATATATACAGTGGCTATAAATTTCCAATTATCGAAGAATTGATCAATTTAAATTGTTATAATTTGGTGAGAAATCACGCGGCAACGTGTCTGAGTTTCATTTCGAAGCGCGATGTTTTATTTTCAGAATATATGCTGGATTCATTTTTCACACAAACGTTTCTACATGACACAGTAAGTGGGAAAATGAAGGAACGTTTCTCAAAGTATATTGAAAGATTTTTTTCACGACTAAACCGATCGTGAATTTGAAAACTGAGGCTTTCGGTTTATAACGATCTTTCAAAACTTGCTGTACCGCGTTCTTCCTCGTCAAGTTGCTGATCTTTAAATATTAAGATTAGACGATAAAAATTCAAGAAATTTTAAGACTTTGTCAAATCTCCATCGTTTCCGGATATATTCAAAATTCACTGACTTTCGAGGAGAATAGGTTAATTAATATAGAATTAATAAATTAATGCTCTTTTTGCAGAGAATATCGAGCTGTATCAATTAACACACGCAATTAATATATATAAAAGGATACGTGATTTCGTTCGAAAAAGTGGAGGTTGATCAAATCTGGCGGTCATTGTACAAAACAAATTTTATTTCAAACATTTTTTCGAATAATAACGAATGCGTTTTCTTGACAACGTCCATAGCAGTGGAAGTTTTCATTCAAGAATAAGATATGATCATAAAAAAATAAGATAAATGGGTTTTGGATTATTGAGAATAAAGAGTTATCTTTATAAATTGAAATGTATACGTACATAGTAAGATAGAGTTACTTGAATCAGGTTAATCTCTTAATTGGGTACGACGGAACACTTTGTCATCGTGAATCAAGTTACTCTTGCGCAGTTAGGAGATTAACGTTCGATCTTTATAATCAATCGTGCTCAGATAACGATAAAAGAACGAGAGTACTGTATAATTGATGTAATTTCAATTACCATCAGTCATCTGCACCGTTTCGACTCAAAAAAAAAGAAAAAAAAAGAAGATTAATGAAAAGTCATCGTCAATAAAAACGTCGCAAACGCAACGAAACGCAGGCTTGGTGCAAAGGAACAAAGGAGGGGGAGGGGGGGGGGGAGGATCTCCCACGCGGGTCAACGAGGCGAGCGACGTTCAGGTTGCGCGCGAGAAGCGGAACAATTAACGCGTCGCGGCGGGGCCCATTCTTAAATTCCAAGCCGTCGAACCGAGCGGAGGCCTCATTTTCCAGCTGGCTCGTCACCGCAGCTCGCGACCGGCCCCGCTTAATATCCGCGACGCGGACAATGCCGTGTGCCATTGCTCGCGCCCATAATTCACGGGCCAGAGGGTCGCCGATAAAGGGCTAACCGAGGCCGCTAACGCCTGACACGCGCCCACCCTCCCCCCACCCCCTTTTGCACGCAACGCAGCCCCATTGTTTCTTTCGCGTGGCCAAAGAAACCGCGAACGAGGCCGGGTCCGCTTCATTTCGCCGCGAATATCCGCGAGGGTTGCCGATAGAGAGAAAGAGAGAAAGAGAGGGGATAGGGGTACTGTAGCCCGCGATAGAGACGGCCGCGTGCGCTCAATGGGCCCTCGATTTAATTTCTGCCCGGCGATGATTATTCTCCGGTCGGATTACGCGTTATTGCGTGTTCCATTTACATCGGCTGTTATACGCCGTCGTTTTAAAATACCGCGGTCGTGGTGGTGGTTGTTGTCAATAACGATCATCGGTGATCATCGAGGCTGGGGGCTGGCGATTTGAGTCGCGCGCGCTGTGTTAAGTCGAGCGTTAACACGAGACGATGATTTCGACTCGCGCGAGTTTGCCTCGAAACTAATTACTGATAATTACTGATTGTTGAAAATAAAAAGTGTCCCGGTACTATGAAAAATATGAATTGTAAAAAGTTGTTCTCTGCAATGCATTACGCGCAAAAATGCACACGAAACTTCTCGTGGAATACTCCTCGCAATGTTTAGTAACTGAAATAACTCTTCCTTGCCCTCGTAAAATTGTAAAATCGCATGAACAACCGCCAATCTGCTCGTCGTATTTCTCACAGTCACCAGAGTCAAAAATCACGCCTCTGGCCCCTTCCCCCCTTTCTCGCCCCTTTTGCATAAATCGTTATCCAGCAATTATAAACCACTTCGTCCTCCCCTCTGTACTTCGAGACAATCCCCGTTTTTACACGAGGCGCGCGACAAGGCAATCGCCGCTGTCAGCCAGACGAGTGTCGGCTTCTCGCCGCGGAAGCGGAAATTGCGGTGTGTGCGAGGTGGCGGATGGCAAAAAAAAAAAAAAAAAAAAAAAAAAAAAAAAAAAAAAAAAAAAAAAAAAAAAAAAAAAGAAAAAAGGGAAAAAAATACGCGCGCAGGTCCACGGGATAAAGCCGCGGAGGGTGGGGAGGAGGGGGATCAAACTGGTCCGCGAATGTATGCAAATAGAAATGTAATCTGGTGTCAGCGGCGCGACCAATAATGTCAATCAAACGCACTGGTGGCCGAAAGCCAACAATGGGGAATTGGCGAGCGAGTATATGGCCCAGAGCGAATATGCAGTATGTAAATGTTGTCATATCAATGGGGATCTGCATATGGATGCACGCCAGATATACCATGGCTAACCGGTGACACGCGCGCTTTGGCGACATGTGCACTTGGTTTAACCCGTCCTCGGACCCCTTCTCGCTTCTGCCCGTCATTCTCCGCGTCCTACCGCCCACTCAACACACCTTCCATCTTCCCATCCCTCGATCCCACTTTTGCTCTTCCTGCGAATTACGCGCGTTAATCCCGGTGAACCTGCGACTTTCGCGAACGCTCGCTGGAGCAAGGAGGTGGCTGGAGCTTTTTGGCTGAATTTAAGTCAAAGACCAACTCGTAACGACCTTTAGCTCCTTTCTTTTCTTTTCTGTTCGGTTGCGAATCTTTTCATTTAGATACTTGATCGTCGATTAGAATTGAAAAGTTTACGGGAAGTGAGAGAAAATCAAAAAATGCGTAAAATTTAAAATCCATGATTTACATCATTTACGTTAAAACCGGGAGGTGTTCTAAAGGGGAGAGATCAAGGGCAAGTTAAATTATTAGAAGGAGAAACGAAACTATGGTACAAGGAACAGAAGAGAAGTCAATTAATCAAGTATGTTAATCCCGAAATTGTAGTTACACCGGAGCCTCTCACTGCACAGTCATTCGTCAAACCACTGTCAACCTCCGCGAGTGTCGCAACAATGGCGCGAACCCTTACCTGTTCCCCATCAGTCTCGATGCGCGTCGACGTGGTCCGATAGAACCAATTTGTTCTTATTAACGCGGCCCGATGCATTATGCGCGCGGCTCTCGCGCGAACCGTCTGGCAGGTTCTAATCTACGAGCACGCGGCAGCGTCTTACGATCGCCACGAGACCCTGGACGAGGGCGCCGGACTGGCATCAGGGGTTGATTGGTTTGCGGTCGCATCCCTTAGTAATGAGGTTCGCAGATGGCACGTCTCAGGAAACCCATTAGGCCGATTCTAAACACCGGAACTACTCGCCACGTTGATCGATACAGATTAAACGGACCGGTTACCCTCCGGAGACCATCAAAGATCATCGAAATAAATTATCGATGGGCCGTCGATCTTCGGTAATCGAATGACACAGCGACCACGGTCGATCAGCGATTGATATCGTTCCCAACCGCGTGACCTGTCCTCCCCCGGTTTCCGGTTCACGCTTCCGGGGAACGCCATTCGCGCGAACGATGGCCGCTGAGATAGCTTCGAACAATTCGATGTAAATCTTGGAGATCCAATTTTGGTGATCGTGAAAATTTCATCTAGGTCGGATCTAGGCGACACTGCTTTGGAAGTGATTTCTTATCGTGCATTGCGATGATTTGTACTGGACATTCATCGTGAAATTTCTGGGATTCTAAGATGAGCGGTATAAAGATTTCATGCAACGGACTGATCGATTTTGATTTGTGTCAGACGCGATCGAGAATAATTTAATTTAATTACCTGTGTGATGAATCTCGTCTTCCTTCAATTCCTGGAATTTTCACGCGCGGCGAAAGAGAAGGATGCGAAGAGGACAGGACCGGGGCAAGAAGAGAAGTCGAACTGCGCTCGAAGAATCACCCGAACGTCTCCATATACTTTCGGATCGTTCACATTTATTCAATGAAATTAAAAAAAAAATAAAAATCAATTACAATAGTGGTTACGGCGACACATAGTGCGACCGCCGCAATCGACGTTTTCTTTATAACGTTATGATATATCGATAATTATATAAAAGTGAAAAAATCTGTACAATGAAAGACATGCGGGTAGCGGAGAGATGTCTCCGTCCCTTTGCGAACTCCCAATGGTCGACGCTACGCCACGCGAAGACCGTCAATCGCTCGTACATCCCACATGTATATCCATCTTCCAATATATAGTAGAAGCAAACAAACAAACAAACAAAAAAAAGAGAGAGAGAAGAAAGAGAAAAAGAAAAGAGATAGAGATAGAGAGAGAGAGAGAGAGAGAGAGAGAGAAGAAAAAAGAGACGAGATCAAAGGAAGAAACAAAAGAAGATGAAAAAAAGGAAGAGAGAAAAAGAGAGAGAGAGAGAGAGAGAGAGAGAGAGAGAGAAGAGAAGAGAAAAGAGAACGACAGGCGCGTCGTGACGTCTTCGAGGCGATGCGTCGACCGGCGAATCGGGCAGCGGACGCGAGAACAATTCGTAAGATATAACCGATCCTGGGGAGTGAACAATTACAGAAATGTTAGGATTACAGAATGATAATAATTTTTTTTAGATAATAATAATAATAATAATACATAATAGATAATAATAAAAAATACATTTTCACGTAGCACTTGAAATCGTACTGAAATAAAATTAATAACATAAAAAAATTGTCATAAACTAAAATCAAATGAAATCAATAACATATGTTTTGTAGTGACTTAAATAACACAGCATCGTATTCGGTTCGGGCCTCGGTTCGTCCGTTTCTCGTTGATTCCTCGATCTGAATGGAAGGATCTTTCCTCCTTTCTTTCTTTCTTTCTTTGCTCTCTGTTTCTTCCCCTTTTTCAAAGAAAATTCCCTTTTTGTCGAGGAAAGATTCGAGGGATCGGCGATCAACGGGCAAACTCGTGGCCGTACGTTCGTTTAAAGGAGTAAAAAATCTTGACGAGAAATGAAGGTAGGAAAGTGAAGAGCGAGAGAAGCGAGACTCGGAAAGGAAAACAGAGAGTGAGAACGTAAGAAAGGAGCAAAACGTCGCGGCGCGTGAAATTCGTCAGATTACACGGTGCGTTCCTTTGTCGTTTTCCTTGTTGTCTCTTTTCTTTCGAGAGAAATCGATCGAGCGCCTCGACGTAGCGCGTAGAATTCTCGATTTCTCGATTCCTCGCTCGAGTAGGTCGTTTAAAGGAAGATCGAGGGAGAAGTGTGATTTTTCAAAAAAACAAAGAGAAAGAAAAAAAATCAAGAGCACGTGAAAAAGAAGCAAGAAGAAACACAAAGTGTCGAGAGAGAGAGAGAGAGAGAGAGAGAGAGAGAGAGAAATAAGAGAAAGAAAACAAAAATAAATTAACGGTACCGCTCTTTTCTCACTTGCACGTGATCTAAGGGGGGCCAGTTACACAATACAATTTCTTTCTTTTTTTTTTTTGCTTCTTTTTACGCAAATGTAACTGTAAATAATATATCACGTGACCGCCGTACATCTTCCGTTCAATCACTCGCATCGGGACAGTCGTTAAAGCGAAAACGCAAAAACTTGCGAAAAGGAAAGAGAGAAAGAAACCTGTTCTTACACACACGCGCGTTTACGGAGTTGCAGGAGTTGCAGGAGTTGATGCAGAGTACAGAGTAGGAAAAATTTATGCTCGGTTTCTTTTCGTCTCAGATACTTTCGTCTCTCTTCTTTTCCTTCCTTTCTTTGTCCTTTTCTTTCGTTTTTGTATCCCTCATTTTCTCTTCTTCTTCTTCTTCTTCTTCTTCCTCTTCTTCTTTTTGTTCTGCTTGCTAAGCAACTCAAGCGTTGTGCAACGGCTCGCATCGGTTTCCCACTCCTTCGTTTATTTGGTCGCTTCTTTGGATTGGTCAGCTGGACGAAATTTCGTTTCAAAATATATATATATATATCTTTCCCACGTTTCGCGCGCAAAACACATCTACTATACGCCACTAAGCATATACAATATATATTTTTATATATATATTATATATATATATTTCTCTCTGTTGTCTTTCGTTCGCTGTTTCGCTACTTTCGTTCCTTCCTCCCTCCCCTCACCCGCGTTTATATCCCTTCTCCCCTCCTTTCCTTTCCTTTCCTTTCCTTTCCTTTTCTTCGCCTCGAGGGCGCGAATTTTTCTCGCCCTCGTTCGCCCTTCGTCCGATCGACAGAATCGCGAGAACCGAGGAACGATGGAGGAATGACCGTCTTTCTTCTTCACGTTACTCGCTTCTTCGCCGGAGGGAAGAAGGAAAGAAAGTAGCAAAGGTGAACAGGTTTTTTCCCCGAGTCCAGACTCTATCACAAGGTTGCTGCGAGCTTTACAAACGGCTTGAGAGTCGCCACGCGCCACTTTTCCTCTCATTCTTCGTTCCTCTTTATTCCCTTCGTTCCGTGTTTCGTTCTTCGGAAAACGCCTCGTTGTCTCTCTCCTTTCGCGCAAAACTCTCACACACGCGCCCGCGAACGAGGGACCAGAAGGGGGATGAGTGGTTCACGGTCCCTCGCCGCGGGTCTCGATCGCGCTCGCTTTCTGGCCCTTTCTCTCTCGCATTACAGTGTTACGAACAGATCGCGGCGGTCTATATGGTCCACGGGACATTTGGCTACAGGTAACGTTATTATTCTTTTTTTTTTTTTTTTTTTTTGTTTTTTTTTTTTTTTTTTTTTTTTTTTATGATTTTCTTCTTTTTTCGTTTTTTTATTTTCTCTTTAATTAGACGTTTAAGGGATACGAACATCATCCATCGTCTTACGTTTAAGCGGGGGTGGGGGTGGGGCACATTCAATTACGGTTACACACTGTCGAATATTATTATAGGCGGAGTAAGTATTACTTATGTCTCTTAGATGTGACTCCATCGTTCAATAAAATATATATGTATATATATATATATATACTTTTTTGGGGGGAATTTTATCAGTACGTTTATTTCATCTTTGTCGTTTATTTCTCGTCTTACTTTTAAAGATAAGGTACGCAGAATTGAGTATAGAAGTTCATCTTTTGGCGGTACGAATGAAGCGAACGAATATCATGTTTATGATTTTGTGAGTCACTTCCAGAGAGAGAGAGAGAGAAAGAGAGAGAGACAGAGAGAGACAGAGAGAGAAAGAGAAAGAGAAAGAGAAAGACTGATAGACAGACAGACAGACAAATACCATCAATGAAGCGGAATCGCGAAAATGGGGCAACATCGACACGACAAAATGGCAAATGTGCCTCGCTCATTGACGAGAGTCACGAGAAAATCTGCCGTGGTTGGCACCTGGAAATACACACACGCACGCACGCACGCACGCCGCACGCACGCACGCCGCACGCACGCACGCACGCACACAGAACAGCTAGAAGCGAGTCGCAGTCTCCTCGTTAAACGTTACTCGCGACTCGCGAGCTTTCGATCGCAGAAAAACGCTCGCCTCCTCGATTCTCTTTCTTTCTCTTCTTTTCTTTCTATGGCAAATGTATATAATTAGTCTGAGCAAACGACACATCATCTCCTCGAAATTTTCTCCTCCTTTCTTTTCTTTTTTTTTTTTTTCGTTTCCAATTTCTCCTCGTCCTCCTCGTCTTTCCCTTTTCCGCTCGATCTCACGCGTGATTACACAACATTTATGTCATTGTCTTTATATACTCTCGTGTATGGGTATGTACGTGTATAGCTGTATACGTGTAAATGTCTCTTAATTTTATCAATTAGACGCAATTTTCTCTTCCCCTTCTTTTTTTTTGTTTTTTTTTTTTTTGTTTTTTCGTTTTTTTTTGTTTTCTTCGTTCCCTTCGTTAAATACGAATATATTTCACGACTTTTTTTTTTATGGCTTCTTGTCGCTTTTTCAACCAGAATCGGGGGACTCTCGCAGGACAGACGAGCAACGACTCGAGAAAAGCCCCGGCTTAACCACCGGCGGGAGCTCCAGGTTTCCTATCGTTCGTGCTACACGTCGATTCAAGGATGAATCCTCACGGTAGAATGGAACAGAATCATGAATTTCAACGTACGTCTCGTCCGTCGAGGTTGGACAACGACGCACGCGCGTTCAACCCCTTCGAGAGAGATGCGAAAAATCGAAACGGAAAACGCGTGTTCACCTTCGAAAGAAAGGAAAGCGCGAAGACGAAGTATATTAAGAACACATGTCCGTGTCTTCGGTCGTTTTGTGAAAAAAGAAAAGAACGAAACAGAAACGGAATAGACGAGTCTCGATGATTGGCCCGATAAAAGGACTAGTCGGATCACCTGGGAGAATTAACGCGGGACCGGCGGTGATTGGACACGCGCGATTAAATTAACCGCAACGAACGATTGACATTAACGATCAATGGAGCGCGGAACGCAGACAGCGGCGTACTCGATCCTGTGCTCGGAATCGTCCCGCAAGATCTTCGTTGATCTGTCGTGCGAGCCCCGAAAACGTGAACTGTCGATTTTCACGCTTCTGGTCTTCGAAAAAACCTCCTCGAACGTGTCCCTTTACCTCCCCTTTGCCTCGTTCGCGGTGAAAAGTTTGTCGGTGGCGCGGTCGACAGCCGAGAAAAGAAAAACGCCGATGACGTTCCTTGGTCCCGACGACGAAGCTGGAAGGACTGAAAGATCTGAAA
>KQ435794.1:3862131-3922215 GCA_001276565.1 Melipona quadrifasciata | reverse complement strand
CGTAAGAGAATCCAATCGAAATCGCCAATTGTGTGTTTATGTTTGTTTCGAGCCAACACGACCGTGTTTGTACAGAGAGATTTCAATGTTTGCAGATGCGTTGGTTTGCGTTTGATCGTGCATCTCGAGTAGAATAAATTTTCATCGCGGTTTCACCTGTTTTTTCTAAAATGTACTCGCGAGCATTAGGAACGTTCGCTTGGAAATTAGAAGTCGGAAGCCCGCAAACAAATCCAAACGAGAAGCCCAAAGAGGTTCCAATCTGACAAGAACTGCAAAGTCGAGAGATACAAGTTACCCAACTCGATCGCGATCTCGGCTCTGTCAACTGGTCTCCATTTTATTCTCGATTATTGTCCGCGGCAAGTGCGAGGCCGGGCGGAACGTTTTCACGCGCGTTGCCCCGTTATCATCCAGCCACCTGCGACTCGGAACTTTCTCTCGCCGAGCGTCCGTGAACGGCGTATGAAAAGATGGCGAGCAGGTTTTACTGCTTCGGGCCCGGAAGAGAACGCCCTGAACGGAACGCTTGAGCAAGCGCGGGCGCGCCGGCAACGTTCTTTTCTCCACGTTCGACGCGAAATTTATGCGCGACCCGGTCGCCGAGGATTACGTTGCCCCGGCGTTTATCGTCGCTCCGGACGGTAAATTTTAATTGTTCGTGGCAGCCGATTGCGCGATCGCCGTTGTCCGTAACCGGCAACTCTTCGGGAAACGCCGTTACACGCGCGGCGCGCGGCTGATTTAATACCAGGATTAGAGAGAAACGCGCTCGCGGCAACAACTTCAGCCTTGCAACTTTAATTCGAGTGGCCCTGCGACTACGATTAATAATTCCAGCGGACAGGAAACGCGCGAGCACGCGCAGAGGAGGGGGATTTAATACGCGGGGCGAGATCGTCGATCCTGAAGAACCTCGCCGGCGCAAATTTAATTAAACTTGCGCCGGTTTGTTGCGTCGCGCGAATCTTCCTACCGAGGGAGGAAGCTACCGTCTTTGGAGTAACTAAGGCTTTAACAATCCAAAGAGGCTTGTTTTTCTTTTTTTTTTTTCTTTTAAAGAAGAGAGAAGAAACTGCGTCGCATCGGACTGACGATTTACGATTTTGAATGGATTTCGCAAATCCTCCTGTCGAACATCGTAGGAGGCATCGGTACTTTGGATATTACGCGGATTACTTTCCAGAGGAAACTTCTCGTTACGACGTTCGTCAAAGGACGAAACAAATCCTCTGCAGTTACCTTACGAAACTGCGAATTGATCTTGATCGTCAAGCGTACGTATATATATGCTCGACCGCGTGGCCAATCCAGTCAAAGGATTGAAACGAAGATACGTCGGGGATACGTTCAACAAATAAAAAGCGTTTCGGTAGAAATCGAGCAACAACCCCGCCGTCGTTTGCCGGGGCTCGGGATAAACAGTTAGAGACAGAACGAATTGCGCAGCTCACCGTGAAAATGGCCATCGACGTTTCAGCGATGGCTGCCATTCAAGAAAAAGTCGACGTAACGGAGATTTGCGGTCTGAGCTCTCGTCGAGTTACCTATTCGACGTTGGGGCGAATACCTTGAATATCCATGGTGGAAGCGTAAGACGCGGATCTCGAGACGGAACGGTGGATCGCGTGCTTCGGAAGGGATCGTCGATTATCTCGCGGAGAGAGCAACCGGCAAGAAGAAGAGTGGACAGGATGTTGTTGCCGTGACGAGCAATCGGGGACCCGTTACGCCGCCGAGTGTCTAATGTATCAATTTGAGCGTCGATCGTTCGAACAACCGATACGTTCGCCAATGGCGAAACGTTCCATTAACCGCGCCGCGGACTTCGGGGAAATCTAAAGCTCGGCGGCAGGCGCTAGCTTCCTCGGCAGGGCTTCCGAGAACAGCGAGTCCGCGAAGCACTTGAACCGCGTCGTTATTCATCCATAAATTCTCTGCGAATAAAATTTTCTCCCGAAGTATTTCTATTTCTTCCAAGATATTTCTCGGGTTAATTAAAAGAATCTCAATGCCTCGCCTTCGATACCTCTCAACTTACTTTCGAATCCGCGTTTTGTACGGAAGAATGAGAAACAATTTCCGCGAATACAATCGAATCGCGAATCGCGAAGAGGCTCGAGAACGAAGTGGACGAAGAAGAGAGTAAAAAGGGGAAGGGGAGGGGGGCTCTCGCGATTGCACGAGATAATTGAAGATAATTTTCTCGGCCCGTAGCCACGGCTCGTGCTGCCATGCCCACTTAACTTTCACGTAAGGGGATGTGACCACTTAGCCGTTACATGCTCGCTTACTCTCCATGCATATGTAAAGCGGTGCCTTCCCATGACGAATGGGGAACGAACGAGGGGCGAGGGGGCCCCGTGCTTGGAACTTACACTCGAACACGCGTTCCTCCGATCGTTCTGTGTCAGTTTTCTTCCATCTCCGAGAAACCGTCGGAGGAGCGCGATGACATCCGGAAAGTGCAATTTACGAGGGTCAGTGTAAGTCAATAAGTCATCGTTTTGCGGATTGAAAAAAGAACCGTGAGTAGGAGCGTTTCGCGATCAAAGCGGTTTCATTACAGTCGCGGTTGGATTCTTGAAATTCTTGAAATTCTACTTAGCTTTCGGTGTCGACGAGAGATAAACGAATTACCGAGGAATCAGTGTACGGATAACGAAAAAACTGCACTACTTGTACCCCAGTACGATTCCTCTCACCGAAAGGCCCAGAAGCAATAAAGACTTTTTTGCCATAAAATTTTATTGATATGCAAACATTTGAATCGATGGAAAACAAATTACAGGCGCGATCGCTCAGTAGATCTAGCAGACAACGCCACTCCCACTCGAGGTTTCCCCACGCCCCCTCGCGAATCACGTGACCCAAATCAACCAATCGCTAATTTTCGTTGCATTGAATAACGTTGCACCTGAAGAGGCCCGATTTTCTGAGTTACCCCCGCTAAAATCACTTTCAGTGATAATAACTGAGCTTACAATTAAATTTGAAATTCGCTCGATCCGTGAATATTCAATCCTGTACTCTCGACAAATTCTTTTTTGAAGCGTCACTTTGTAAATAAAATGATGTAGCATTGGAAATAATAATAATTTTGTGAAATGGCATTTAATGTGGAATTTTGTTGATCATATCTTTGTAATATATAATGTCGTTTAAATTGAAAGAAATGTACGATCAATGTAATAATATTATCCACCATTTTTTAAACTTTCGTAAGAAGCAACAAGAAGTCTAGTTTATGTGAATCACCTCGGGATTGCATTCAAAAATCCTTTTGCTCTTATAGCTTTCACTCTAGGCGTCTG
This sequence comes from Melipona quadrifasciata, assembly GCA_001276565.1. Lineage (NCBI taxonomy): Eukaryota > Metazoa > Arthropoda > Insecta > Hymenoptera > Apidae > Melipona > Melipona quadrifasciata. The sequence continues at coordinate 3,918,901 of KQ435794.1, read as the reverse complement.
TTCAAATGTTATACTATTATACATCGTATCGTACAACAGCAAATGTTGTACGTTCGTTACAATTATCAGCAAATTATAAAAAGAGCAAGTCCGAGCTGTCAAAAGAGTCCAAAGGGTTAATATTGAAAATGTGACGTATGTAATTTGTTGCGCAATGTCGAGTTAAAAAATACCAATCACTTATGATCCGCGCGACTCACGGACGACAGTTCAAAGATATCAATCTTTATCAAATTAATTAACTTGAAAATTATCGCTCGAATTTCATCGCCGACGATATAAAGTTTGCTAAAATAAAAAAGCAAAACAATGCCTCCTCTGGGTAAGAGAAAAATGCGACACTTTATCACGGTAGATATCAGCCGATCGAACAGTCGAAGAACAAAGGGGAAAAAGGAAAAGAGAGTCACGTATAAGACACGAATCTATCCTGTACACACAGAGACAGAGAGATAGAGAGAGAAGGTACGAGGACATCTCCTCTCTGGTCCATCGACAGATTAATCTGACACTTTGATTCCCCAAGAGGGAGGAAGGCAAACACCATGCCGGAGATTCCGCAGAGACAATTCCCCCGGCGGAGAATTCGCCACGATTCGTATTATCAACAAGCCTCGGGTGCTCGAGTTGCCGAGCCGATCGGTATCCGATCCTCTCGGCAAGAGAACCGCGCCACGCGAAACGTTTCTTCAATTTCACGGATCCGTTCGCCCCCCTTCAATTACCACCACTTAACCAGCAATAATTAGACGTTACGGGATTGGGTATCGCGCCGATGCGGACCTTTAAAAGCGGAGGCGAAGCCGAGACGAGGGATAAAGGAAACGCTAAAGGAACGCCCTTCCGGCTTGTTCATCTTTTTCTCCGTCTCTCTGCCTTCTCTAGATGATTTGCCCTCGGCTTCTTTCTTCCTTTCTCTCTTTCGATCGTGGGGCAAATCACGAGGAATCTCGTAAAACCTGCGTGAAAGGACTCTCTGCCTCTTCCTCGGCGACGTAACGTTAAGTGAAAAGAACGACCGACCGTAATAATCGTTCCCGCAGAAACTGTTCTCCTCCTCTCTCGCGAGATGATTGCTAGCGGGGGTTAGATATCCGTTTTTATGTTCGTTTATACTTGCCTATTAGAGATACAGACTGTCTAGACTGTTCCTGGAGGATATTACAACTCCGTTTATTCGAAAAATGAATATCGCGGCGAACTATTATTATTAAACGAATTATCACTGAAAGTGATTTTAGTTTTTTAGGTAACCCAGAAAATCGGGCCTCTTGAGGTGCAACGCTGATGCAACGAAAATTAGCGATTGGTTGATTTGGGTCACGTGATTCGCGAGGGGGCGTGGCGTAGACCTCGAGTGGGAGTGGCGTTGTCTGGTACTGAGCGATCGCGCCTGTAATTTGTTTTCTATCGATTCAAATGTTTTCGAGACGAATCTTATTGGGATACAAGTCGTGCAGTTTTTTAATCGAAACTAGACTGAATCGAGTTCTGATAACTCGCGACGCAGCGAATCCAAGTAGCAACGAAGCTCCAAAAGTAGAACCACCAAAATCGTATGCTAAAACGTTGCGATTCTTTCCTTCCAGCAGCAAAAAAAACTGCTCCAAAAATATTCCGACACAGATGCCACGTGACGCGCGCGTCCATCACGAAATTCAATCCAATCCCGCAATATCTATCCATCGACTGTTTTGCATTGACGGACGATCTTCCGTAATTCGTTTACGAGCGTCCGCGGGAGCAATTTCATCCGGGTCGGATGTAAAAATCAGATTCCGCCATAAAATCGGTGCGACGTCCTATTTTTTCTCACCTATCGCGGCCGCGACAAACAACCGGCCACCGGCTCGTAAAATCAGTGGGACATAGTGGCCGCGATGGCGGTACACATCGATACGCACGTTTGTTTGATCGATCGTGCGATCGAAAGAGACAGGGAAGCAGGAGCGAGGAGCTCCAGAGTGAAACTGTGATGAAGCGGCGGCTTCGCGCGGGGTCATACACGCTGGGAGCAATACTAGACGTCTTAACGGTGGCGAGCTGATATTTATTGCGCCCGTGGGATACCGTCGGTGCCACCGATATAACTAAATTCGCGTTTATGGCCCTGGTTTGACCCACTCCAACCACGCCAATTTCTCTCCTTTCTTCCGTAACCCAAAGATAGAGATAGAGAGAGAGAGAAACCGCGGCGAAATGAGAGACACTGAATCATTCGTGGGACCATTAAATCGTGGATATCGCGCGACCGTGGATGATATCGCGCAGGGAATCTTTCGATCGATTTTCTGGAATTGCTACCGCTCCACGTGAGCAGAAATGCGTCGAATTTTATGTGGGAAGGAGATTGTATCGTGATACTGAAGAAAGAACAGGCATGCTCCTGCGAGCAAAGTGCAGGATCATTGGATTCCGAATTTAATTGGAACTTGGAATCGTAGATTTGTAGATTTTGTCATCAAGATCGCATACTCTCTTGCTGTTGTTAAACGATTCATCAGTTCGTTTAAATTTTCAGTAAAAGTAATAATTTTTTTGTCACGTAAGAATAAATGGTTCGTATTTACAAAGAACTCAATGAGCAACTCAGAGCAACTCTGTTGACAAATTAATCAAGGAGCAAGATCGCGATAGACACAGTATAACGTAATATGCGGCTACGCACGAATGTGATAATCAAAAAGTTTTCAAAGTCGCGCGCCACGAGGGGGTGGGCAGGGTAAAATTAATTTAGAAATTGAACGCGTAAAAATGCCGGGAGGGTAGGTGAATTCTATTTCACGGGGATCCCTCGTTGGCATCTGCGTTTTTACAACAGTTACGCTACAAAGGGTGACTTTACGACGAGTGAAAGAGCATCGCGGCGGGGGTGGACGGAATTGTGACAACAGGGAGCGCGCAACGTAATTATTTTTACGTCGCGCACTTCGCACCTGTACTGCTCAAAGTCGTAAACACTTGGCGTTACCGCTCGTGGTAACAATAAGCCCAGCCGCGAGAAGCTGAAAACAAAAGAGCCACCCTGCGGTTTCCCTTCTTTCGCTGTCAAAGAGATCGATACTGCTTTCCGACCGCCTTGGTAAATATCTGTCTTCGCTATTTTTACGCTGTACGCCGGATGCTATAAATGCTCGAGGAATCACTGACGTGTAAAAAAAAGGTTAAAAAACAAGCGCGAGTGTAGGCTCGCAATCTCATTCTTTTATCTATATTAGCAACAAAACTGTAATTAGCAGTTGAAAGAAAAGAGCCGAACGATCGCTCAAACTGCAGTCCAAAAAGTCTTCGTTCGGAAAAATTCGCCAGATACTCGATATCAAGTTATCTTATCGATACGATCAAAGTTAAGAATCCAGAGAAATGAAATTATCAAACTTCAGTTCCCGGTGTGATTTCAATTCACTGACCTTCGTCATTGAATCGAAGTCGTCTGCAATATTTCTGAGACTGGCACCTACGTTCGCCCATTGCCTCCCGTTGAAGCCGTGTCCGAAGTGGCCGCAGCAGCTATTGCAAATTGGCTCGACAACGGGCCCCTTCTTCATGGCGGAGGCGCCGCAACCCTCGGAGGCAAGCCTGCGTCTTCGCGGCCGTGGCCTCGGGCTCGGCACCGGTGCCTGATCGCTCTCGGTGCTGCTGCTGCTGCTGCACTCCGGAAACTGGAATGCCACGTCCCTGGTTGGACTGCTCGGCGCGGACACGGTCACCTGGGGCGACGCTGGCGGAAGTTGCTCCACCGCGTACAGCACCAGATCCGGCAGCGGCATGCGGGACAGGTCCGAGTCCACCAGGATCAGCGGTTGCCGATTGTCGCCAGCTCGTCGCGGTAATCGATCTGGAGAACACAGGAAATTCGTTCAATGTTACTTCTAGTTTGCTGGCCCGAGAATATTTCGAGTAATTTGTATATTACGATTTATATATAATTATGTATTATCGAGAATAGTCCAAGTGATTTATATATATATATCAGTTGGGATTTATATATTTCAAAAATATTCCGAGAATATTTCAAACAATTTATATATATTGTTAGGATTTATACATAGTTATATATTTCAAGAATATTTCAAGTAATTTATATATAAATGGTTAGGATATTGAAGAAAGAATTATTAACATTGGTTCCAACGTGGAAGATAATCCAAGAACGTTTCGGCGAATTTCAGTTTTGAAAAGATTCTTGATAAAGATTTGATTTTGACTTGAAAGCCGCGGGAAATTTGGCTAATTCAATGGAAAGTTTGACGTTCAGAGAGTCAAAGTAGATTTATCGATTTTATCTTGAAGAGGGTCTCGAGGAGGATCTGTCAAGGAAAAAAGAAAACTGTTTTTCGTTCTAGCCTGTTTCGTGTTAGCCACTTCAATCGCATCGACGTTAAATGTCTGCGAATCTTCAACTGTGACCTTTGCAAAGTGACTCCAGGATGATTCGAGTTTTTTCGATTTGCTCAAGATTAAAGATTAACCGTACAATCGACAATTAGACTCACTAAACGATGCTTATCTCGTCATCGTCTTCTGACAACGAGTCGAACGAAATACCAACTTTAGCTAAATTTCAAGACATCGTTGGCAACCATCTTCGACCGCAATTTGTCAAACTCGCCGACCACATCCGCTGGCCCCGTAAATCTCACGACTCGCGAAATTCACGTTCGATAACCGGGCGCCTTACGCGCGAGCGTAAAGTTCAAACGTTTCCTCGATGGTGCTGATAAGCTGGAGGCCGGACGATTCATCATCGCCGTTTCGATCGCCGCGAACGATCTATCCGAGTGCATAACTGAAAGACAGATGGCCGCGGCGATACCGTAATCGACGAAATAATACGAAATACAAAGTACGCTCGGTCCAGCCGATTCGTATTCAAACGTGTATCTGGACTTGCCATCGGTAATTAATCGCGGCGCAAAGGCGAAACCGTTGCGTCACACAATGGAAATGCTACGATCTACGCACGCATGACGGCCGCGCGACTTGCTTATAAGGTTTAATGCCACGCTCTGGCTAGACAACGTGGCAATGGCGGCCACCGGGTTGCCCTGTAATGGCAACCAACGACATTGTTGGCTAATGATTGTCTGAAAATTTACAACGGCTCGGTACCGTAGCCTTCGTTCCGCGATTTCGACACGTACGACGCGCGCTCACGCGCTTACGTACGTACGTACGTGTGCATGACACACACGCGAGACCTGCAAGGATATTGCCACCGCGAGCGTTTCTTCGAAAAAAAAAAAGAAAAAAGGAAAAAGAAAAGAAAACCGGAGGAGTTAAAAGGGAAGAAAAGAAGCGGGGAGGGAAAACGAAGCGAGCGCTCGAGGTTGAGAGCACTGAGGTATCTGACGGTCAGGAAACGGTCAATATCGCGACTGCCGCGCGTGCCTCGACGCACGAGTTTATCACCGCCAGTAAGCCCGAAGAAGCGTTTTTCGATTGATAAGTGGCCACCACGCGTTTTACGCGACAAAGATAAACAATGCAGCTAAAGCGCTTGCCAACGCTCGTTTTTTCCCAACGTCTTCGATAATTAAGAGCGCGGGACAGCGAGTTGAGAGGTCAGGGCCGGTGGTAATTAGTTTTAACGAAGCCTTTTTTTCGCCGGCGGTCGGCCGATTCGTCGCCAAGGGTCCCCCTAACGCGTTTTACGAACGACGAAACGTCGGTACTTATAAACCGTGTGCAACTGGTTTTGGAATATTCGGAGCGGCGATTTGTCGGGAACGTAGCTTAGAATAATTTTCGAGCAAGTTTGAGTAACTTTGCAACGCGGAATCAGGTAAAACGGCGGACGCGTGAATAATCGCGACTGGTATCACTGACTCATCCAGCAACTCCGCGGCAGTGGCTCGTCGGTTAAACGCGGTTTTCCATCAGGGAGCTTCCTTCCGTCAAACAGGAAACTGAAGCCTACGTTCCTCGAGCAAACTAGTTTCTTCAAATTTAAATTAATCGTCAACGACTGGACAGAGATACGATTTAAACGGCGTATAGCATTAATCTGGTATCGCAACCTTCAACGAAAGCAAAGACCGACAAACCAGAGATCATGGTCGTTCGATCTCGACAATTTTCGTAAAAAAAAAAAAAAAGAAAAACCATGTGCCATCGTTGATGCAACCCAATTCACTGACAAGTTACGAAATTCGTCTTTGCGCGCGTGCCCGTGGGCTGGCAGGAACATTTAAACAGGCGGGTTTTTCGCGCGCGCGCGCAAATCGAAGCCATGCGTGACAAAATAACAATTCCTCCGCGCCTCCGGCCGCCATTGTCTCGGGGAACGGTCGCAGTTGGCGCGCGCGCGCGCGTGCGCCCTCGTACGCTCGCCCGGTTGCATCCTTGACATTTCGAGTAAACGTCCGCGCCAGCTCGAGCGCTACTACGCTCGGGCCCCGGTACTCTCCCGAGACTCTCTTTCACTTGTGCAACACGAACCCGCGCGCACACGTCGTCGCCTACTCGCGTCGAATTGCCCGATCGCGAAATCCCCGGCAAACGCGCGGTGTGGACTTTTCACCGCTTGCAAAACAGCCTCAGCCGCTTATCCGAACCTATCGATCGATCGTCTCGCCTCGCCGCTTTCTACCTCGCGATTTTCCACGCTAAAATGTCACTCGACGCAGACACCGCGCGCACGTGCGTTCAGAGGGCGAATCGAGCGGCGTTTTCTTCCCAAAAACGATTCGTGCAATTGTCCGCCCGCGAACGCGGAGCAAAATTCCAACTGATTTCTCCGGAGAAGGTTCGACTTTCTCACGAGTCGCTTTAGCTCGAGCCAGGTGTAACGGCGAAATGCGAACAGTTTGCACGCGACGCGAGTCCTCCGACGGAAGGAGAGAACTCGCCGAGAACGCGGTCGGAGGGGAAGCCGAGAAGAGGACGGCTCGCGCGTCCCATAAAAGCGTCCCGAGCAAAAAGTGCAGCGCGCACGTGGCCAACACCCGCATGCACGCTGCGTCCGCGGTCCCGCGTGCATCGAGGAGGACGTGCGCGCGAGTTTCGAGGGCCGACGAGAGAGACACGAGGAGAGGAGGGGTCGTGCGTGGAGGGGGACTTGCGCGAGTATATAAAGAACAAGAAAGTTGAAAGAAGGAGAAGAGGAAAAAGGGTGGATCTTGTGAGGGACGAGGGAAGAGAGACATTTAGACAAAAAAAAAAAGGGGGAAAAAAAACGGAGCGAGGAATGCGCGGCAGAAGGAGAGAAGGGGGAAAAAAGGAAAGGTTCCACGAAGAGATAGAACGGCGGAGATAATACGCGGTGGAAAAGGAAAAAAAGTTAAAAGTCGAGGAAGCAAAAAACGGGAAGGAGGAAGGTGAAGAAAAGTGGCAGAACGAGGGGGGGGGGGAGAAATTTCGAGTGTACGTGGGACACACTGGCGCGAGAGACAATGTACATTATGTACACGCGTTATGTCAAAGAGATAGAAGACAGAGACAGAGAGAGAGAGAGAGAGAGAGAAGGAGGGAGAAAAGGGCGAGAAGTGGGAGCAGATCGAGCTCTGGCAGCATATGCGAGCACGTGACTCACATGGATCGCCCTTTGTAGCGCGTAAGTGCAACGCAACTTGTTACAGTATACGTGCAACGTCAACCCTAGCGGCGCGAGCGCAATCTCCCGCGCCTCTGTGTGCGTAGGCGCGAGCGCGCGTGTGCGTGACAGCGTACGTGAGCCGTGGTGAACGCTCAACTGCACAAAGAACCCCTCTCAAGGCCGCTGCGGCCCGACACGCACACCAGCGACCAGACGCATGCACGCGACAGCGCGCGCGTCGACTCGCGCTTTGAAACACTCGCGGAATCGCGAGCGGCGGCATCGAGCGTATATACGGGCGTGCGCGCTGCCGCCGCGTTCTTTTATCGCTCTATGTCACGCTTTTGCCACTTTTCCGAGACAATGAAGCAGCCGAAGGCTTCCTCTGCGTCATCGGAACGATCGGTCGTTCCGTTTTCCATCGGAAGCCACGACGCGTTCCCTCGCCTAACGTTTCTGCCGTTCGTTTCTAAAGTCTAAACTCTGAAACGAGGTTCTCAAACGCTCGATCGATAGACGCACGCTGCACGAGTGTCTAGGTTGCCGTGTTCGATAAAACAAAACGCAAAAACCGCGAGTGAGTCACGCCGCGAGGAAAGACCATCGAACCAAACTTACGCGTGCATAACAATTCTCGTTCCGCGATGGAAAATACCGTCGTGCCCGCTCGAGAGAGAACCGGAGTCGTAAATACGCGATGATGATTTCTCCAGGATGTGGACGGGCGTTTCGAGCAACGTCCTTTAAATCGTACGTACAACGGTGAACGTTTCTCATACAGGCGCGACTTTAGTTCGCTCTCGAACGATTCGCGGAAATCTCGTAAAACCTGCAACACCGATACAAGCGGCGCCCCCTCCCCTCTGCCCCGTAAATTACACTGCGCTGAATGAACTCGAGGAGGAGAACGGAACGAATCGAATTTTTCTTCTTTTCGCTTCCACCGAGAGTCGAACGATCGTTTCGCCGTTTCGTGCAATAGCTCTCGACGGAGGGAAAGATCTCGCGCAGCCCTCGATTGCTCGGTACGGAGAACGAGCACGCGGAGATACGTTATCGCGATACGGGCAAACGAGAAAAATTGTAAAACAAAAAAGGAGAAAAAAAAAAAATGGGGGAACAAGGTTGCGCCACGATCGTGGCCGGCCATCGATTTCCTACGACTATCTGATTACCCAATAAATTCTGTCCACCGGTCCGCAAGCAGCCGGAGCTCGATCGGATTCTGCGGTGCAGAAGTCGTATCGAGGAAACGGTTTCAGGACTCGCTCGACCGATTGATTACGCTCTTATTGACTACGTGACTCGCGATTTCGTTGTCGGCGGGATTAATCGAAGCTTCGTAGTTGATTGGTTGCGATATCTCTCTACCCCCTCGGCCCGTAATATGTACGGACGATGAAGAAACTCTGACGGATTGATGGATTAATGGAAGCATTGCGGCGGTACTATCTGAAATTTTCTTTGGGATTTTGAAATTCGTATCGTATCGAGAATTTCTTTCCAGAAGAAATATTCTTCGATGGATAAAACCGTGCGTGAACGTTCGTCGCGGTTCGAAGATGCAATGTTGGACGATTTCGATCGGACAGTTCTATGAGCCACCAGCTTCCGTTGGCTAAGTATAATCGCCAAGAAACTGCGTATCGCTGATTACATCGTTAATCGAGAAACTCGTTCATTTCAATGCGTTTTACAAGCCGCCGCGTGTCTTGCCACCGTTACTCGACGATTATAATTACAAGCAAATCAACTCACTTTCTCTCTGTTTCTTTCTTTCGGTTGCGTCGTAGGTAATGATAATCGAGCGAGAACCGAAAGATACCGCCGCCTCGAGAGGAAATCGATTCCGCTAAGCTGATGGAAGTTGGCGATTCCACGAACGCGAAACGACTTTAAAGCTCTCCGTGAGCTGTGCACGCGATGTCGCAAGAAAATATTGCTTGAAATTCTCCACTTGGTTCGGCTTCGCGTCACTTTCGAGTATAGTTTATGTCCTTTCTACAGCGTTGGAGGAGTATCGCCGATAAGTTTTACGGCGAGCAACAGTCGCAATTTCCATCGAGAGGAACAAAGGACTGGTTTCGCGGGCTCTGGCCGTCTGCGTGGAACGTACATTCCGCGGTTCTCGATTCGATTGCTTTTCACATATACGCGTAGGTACTTGGTTTCTTTCGCCGCTCGAAATACAAACACCGTCGAGATTACCATTCGAAACATTCATCATGAATATTCAACGTCGCGATAATGAAACCAATATTGATCGAGGGAGGCGAAAAGCTAGAGAAAAAACAACGTCCTCTCTCCGACAGTTCTTTCGACAAACAGTTGCAAACGGTTCGGGCACTTCGTTTGTCAAACAACGACGAGGGGATTTAGAAACGCAACGTGCAATCATCGTGCATTTTTGGAGTAGCTGGCCGAATAGAGAAGCAGCGATGCGGAGATCTTCACGCTCGATAAAATCACGATGACGAGCGGCGATAAGCGAGGCGGTGCCACGCTAAGGGTTGAGGTAATCGAAGGAAAAGGGTTGCCGGCCAGATAAAATCAGCCGAATTTCATGTACGGCTGGAGACGCGTGCTCGAGCTGCCTACGGTGGAAGAATACGCTCGGGGGAGCGTAAAAATGTAAGGGGGGGGGGGGGGGGGGGGGGGAGGAGCACCAAGTGCGCTCACCGCTACTCGTCTCGATGAATATTAATGATTGCGCGGCGCGAGCGAGCGAGCGAGCGCGAACGACCCGCCGAAATCCGTGAAAAGCACGCGGCGAACGGCACAATTAGAGTTTTAATTAAAAACGACGCGACGCCGCCGATAAGAATCGACCTGGCGAGAAGGGCGTTAATTGGCCAGAACCGCCAGCCAACTGTGGCTTGTTAAGTCGAAAACAATTCACGTCGCGCGAAAAAATGAAAGCAACGCTTCCGCGCTTGTCCGCGGAGAAGCCGTATGAAATTTGTATCGATTTGCAAGTTGGTGGAAACGCGAGCGAACCTCGTTTAAGTTTGGACGATAATTTCTGTCTCGGGGTACGCATGGACTCGAGATTTTTTTCGACGATTTCTGGCAAGTAGGAAATTTCTGCGTTTTTTAATGTAAATTTTCGAAAATTTGAGAAAAATGTCACGCGTAATTCCGAGCCGCAGCTTTCTCAAAACCTTGAAAAGGCGTTTCTTTTTCTTCGGTCTACTTGCTGCTCAATTTCTCGGCAATTGTCGAAAGATGTTACTCGCGAAAGTAAATTACTCGCTATCCACTCCGATATTGCGCGAGCTAACTCTCGCGGAAGTAAGGAAGTTTCTACCGCGTGCATTAATATACATATTTCTCCGCAGGAACATTGCGCAGAGCAGAACGAAAATCTCGTTGCCGGAACTTATACTCGGACGGCGTTGATCCGATCGATCTGGAAGCAGCTTCCTCTCCCAATGGATTAGCGTCTGCCTGAATCTCGTCGACGTTTCGCGTTTACGGGAGGAAAGAAAAAAGGCCAGAGGTGAGCGAGAAAATTCAATGAGCCTGCTTCTGACGGATAGATAAGGAAGACGCGGCATTGTCCCGCTGTCGCGAGGATAAAGCGCAACTCACCGGTGACGATAACGAACCATCAACGGAACGGTCACGAGAAAGGAAGGAAAAAGAAAGAGAGAAAGAGAGAAAGAGAAAAAGAGAGAGAGAGAGAGAGAGAGAGAGAGAGGGAGAAAGGAAGGTACTGGTACGATGAATATTTTAAGGGCTCCGCCAATAACGCTTGGCTCGATGGATGAATGGAAGGAGACGGCCATCGAGGACCGGACAATCCGGCAATGACGAATTCCTTTCAATATTTCATCAGGTCTATAGACTACGGTCGGTGCTCTCGTTCTTCGTGTTCCGGATCGATCGTCTTCGGGACTTCCGTTGGGAAAACCGTGATGAAGCGAATTCAGAGTGAAACGATCGCGTTGGGACTGCGATCAGATTCGAGTACCAGAACTCTGTCGAATGTGATACTTCGCGGAAGAAACGAAACGAAGAACCTTCCGAAAGATAAAGAAAATAAATTCGCGCTTTGATTTTTCATTGCGAACTAGACTCTTTTTTTTACGAGTTACTTAACGCAGAGAATCAAAGAAAAAAAAGCTAATAGTCGTGCAACAACGGGGAAAGGATGAACACTGTCGTTCCGAGAGGTATTCACCGACACGAGTCGCAAGACTTTACTTTACAGCGTAACATAATACGAAGTTCGGTGTCGAAGGCTATCGTTTTACGAACGAAACACGATCTTTCTCGTACCGAGAAATTAAACGCCGACGATTAGAGCGCGATCGCGGGAACAGTTCGATCCTCTTCTTCTTATCAGTCCGCGCGATGGGAACGGAGCGTCGCGGTTCGCAGCGAAAACACTGGGGCCTGAAAAGAGGGCCGGTGTGCTCGGTTGGAACGTAACGTCGAGAGAACAAGAGAGGGGGGGGGGCGAGAGTGAAAACAGATAGGCGGAAGAAAAAAAGGAGCGTGCGCGATCGGGTAACGCGGCGTAATCGTTATTACCGTGGTCGCGTTTACGCGAGCACCGATGACGAGGTGGAAGTTTTCTGCAAATGTCACGGGAGAAGACTCGGAACGGGGCTGGCCACAGCTGTTTCTATAAATAACCAACCCCGCGACTCGATGCAACGCGGCGCGCTCGCGGACCCGCCAGATTCTGCATCTTCTCTCGAAACCGCGCTGGCAAACTATGGTTATTGACCCCCGCGCGTACACCGTACGCGCCACCTATTTTCGTTTGGAAAATAATGAACCGGCGCGTAATTCAACTTTCTAACGGGGCTCCCTCCCTGCCAATTTCCATCTGCTTTTCCCGCGGATTTACGAGCGCAGTGCTCTCTCTGTCGAATCCGAGAGGGTTACATATTTGGAGTACGTTCGCGAGTCTGGCGAAAGAAATTTTTCTTCATTGTAACTCTCTTTCTTGCGATTCTTGCGAATTTTCATGCGTTTTGTCGAGTCTGAGGAGATTGAATTTGGAGTATGTATCGTTTTCGAGAGATCGATGGAGGATGGAGAGGATTTTTGTGGTTGTTATGGTTACAGAGAAGATATATTGTTTCGAAAAGCGTGACATTTTCAAGGAATGTTCCGCCACTCCGAAACAGTAAACACACTTGCGACGACCGGATGCAATTTGCGGTTTCTTTCGGGACACTTCCATGCGCTGGTCGGCGAGATCAAAGGCTCGTTAGCGACGTATTGCCGTGAAACTGCGGCAAAATGGATTCAGAATGCTACCCGACGACGTTCCCTCGCGGTTAATCGCGCAAATTTTCAAGCGGACAGGGAGCACTGACCTTCGATCAGAAACGTTTTACAGGCGGCAGTAATATGAAATTACGACTGTTGCGCGAATAATTCAAAGCTGAGGTCTGTCTGTTGAACTAATTGGCAGTTTAACGTTACTCTCTTGTCTCTGTGCAAAACTACTCTTGATGAGTAATTAAAACTGAAATGACACAATACTGTGATGTCCAATCACCAACAACTTTCGACGTTTAATAAATTTCTACGAGTAATCCATGAAAAATTTAATTGGAAAATTAACGAGCCGATGCTCGATAAACGTAGATCACCAGACTACGACCTTAAAATTTATGGTGAAAATCATTGCACGATGAGACCGGAACCTCTTCAGAATATCGACCATCCGCCATATACATGTATATACATACTATATACGTACTATTCGAAAGCATATAAGATACGATATCGAGGCACTCGTGGAGCAATCGTCGCAGCCACGGTTCACGGTTTCGATACTGCAATCTCTGGTGGACGATCGACATCCGAGATTCGGGGAACGAGCCGTTGCATCGCGTTTTATGGCGCGTTTTACTCCGGTGTGTGCCTGACCATCGGTCTTTTCTCCCCGCTTCTCTCCTCTCTGTCTCTTCTTCCTCCTACTCTCCTGTCGATCCGAGCGACCGCGCCGTCTTTTTCGCCGTAAAGAAGGCTCGAGCAGCAGTGCAGGGTCATGGCCGGACATCGTCTGCCATACTCTCGCCTCCACACCCACGCTACATCTGTTATACTCGCCCCCTTTCGCTCGCTGCACCCTCGTAAAGCCGCGTTTCATTATGCGCCGAATATAAGTTACCGCAATTTACGCCTCTGGCTCGTTCCTCTCTCTCTCTCTCTCTCTTTCGCTGCTTATCTCCTGTTTTCTCTTTTGCGCGGTACGTCCCAGCAGAATTTCCGTGATTATTGTTGCAACGAGGGATCGCATCGCGAAAGGGGAATTGAGAAACTAATGGATAAAGTTGAAACTAATTTCAGGTGGCGAGAGCCGTGATTCCTAGTACATATTGGAGTTTCAAAGTTTCTTTCTGCCCGATTTACGTCACGATCAATGACATCGAGAGTATTTATTTCATTTCACTCTTGTCGAGAAAAAGTTTTGCTGCGGAAATTTATCTTGCAAGTTGCTGAAAACTTTCGGAAAGAGCTGATCGCGATGCACGCAACGGAAAATCACGAGACAATGGAGTTATAAAAGTTGCCAACCTGAAATCGTTTCACTGAATGAATTGTGTTAGTTTGAAGCAAAACACTACTGAATGTTAGTCGAAGCGATAGCAAATTTTACAGCGAACAAGTTCTCGGAAAAGGCGTCAGAATGTCGGAGATCAAGGTCGAAAGGGGAGACACTGAACGAAAATTGGATTAGTCGCGCAAAAAGAAAAAAAAAGAGGAAAAAAAATACGGACGAATGTAAATCGTGCAAAGACACGCGTCTCACGATCTACGTTTCGTTCGCGAAATCACGGGAAAAATACTAGCATATCTCGCAACCATCGCGATGGACCAAGATTTTTCGACGCTGACTCACGGGACAACGACCGCTGTCAAATGTATCAGAAATTTCGACAAATCGTGCAACAGCCGATGCGAGTCAACGACCTGAACGAGATGACGATCGCTCGCGTACGTCGCACGAGTCCTCCCAAACGAACACAAGCTGAACTTCCCGAAATTCTACGTTTTAATTTTTGGCAAATTTATTGCGCGTTCTCTAATATTGTCCAACCATTACGAAATCGAACTTTAAGAAGGAAAGAAAACTGCAAGAAAGTTATTTCTTATCAATAAAGAAAATTATACAGCTTTGGAAACTCAAATTTACACATTTTTAGTAAAAACTAATTGGAACATAGAAAGTGCAATCTTTACTCTGTGATATCACTATCATGGACAACGTTCTAATTCCGTAGCATCTTACTAATGTCAGTGAGAAAACGGAACTCAATCTGGCGAAATAAATGAACAAACGATAGTTTTGTGATTTTCTGAGGCAAGTCCTGTTTTAATATCTTGCTTCAATCGGTGATTACTGAATACACACATCAACAGAAAAATGATCAAACCAGAGTATGAAATTTGAAAGGAAAGTTCTGAATTCTATGTATGAAACGAACGTGAAGCGTGAAATTTTTAATGATCTACGTGGACGTGTTTGTGTGAGAACTCAACGGAAAGCGTGATTCTGAAAGGTATCTTTTTTGTAACTTTGAAAAGGAAACTGGGGCGTGGGGTCGCGTTGTTCCACTCGAAAGTGATCCGCGTTGTACTGGGCGACAACCACGTGTTGCATTTCTAGTCGATATGCAGCGTGCTGTCCTACTCTCGAGTGTGTATACCCGCGGCTCCCGCGTGTGAGAAGAGGAAATTAATTGCGTCGCACGTATTATGAATCTCAAACGTATTCAGATTTTATTGAAAACAAATTTCGATTGGTGTTTACAAAGCAGCATACATAATGTAATAAGAAGTAAATATGTTTAAATAAATAGAAATAAATAAACAAGACAGACAAGTAAATGATTACAAAAAGGTAAGAGAAAATATCAATTAGTATACATAGTGTTGAATACAGCTCAATTAAATAATATTAAAAATTTACAACATCACTTCAAAGTATATACGACTAAATTTATAAACCATACGCGTTGTAACAACAGCTACAACATCACGAATTATTTATATAGTTATAATAATCGAGAGTTATTGAGAATTTAGTTTCGTTTTCTTTTTTTTTTTTTTGTTTTTTTTTTTTTTTTTTTTTTTTTTTTTTGCTTAATTCTCTCTGTGCAACTATACTTTAATTTGTGCAAATATATTTGTTTCGACTAGATCCACCAGCCTCTGTAGACGATCGAGAACGTCTCGCGGACGATATCGTCGTTCTCGTGAAATCGTATCTAATTGCCCGGTCGCTGACGAATGCGTCTTCCTGAAAAGCCGTCGAAAGTGCGTCGTGGTAAGAGTGTTTGTTACCCCACAGATACATCTTAGCCATAGCGCCGGGGCCAAATGGAAAAATTAAGAAAAACGTGGTCATAGCACGTGACGAGTCGCATGACCACGTAGAGTACGGTGGTCGATTGCTCGTCCCTTTCTGCTGCGATACAAACTCAAGTTGACGCGACAGATTATACAGATCAGTCATTGCGATACATTGTTCGCTGTAGAAGGAGAAGTAGGAAAATCTCGAGATAGGTGCCAACGAGATTTAAAAACCTGTTCGACTCACGATTTCGTGATGCGTGCTGAGCGGCCCGGCTTCGGAGGACCTGTTGCAAAGCGGTGTACAGGTCAAGCATCAGTTGTTCTAACCGCTGTCCCTGGTCTCCTGCGTCGTCGTCGGACGGCATTACAAATGGAATCGCCATTTCTTGATCGTCGATTCTGACGCACTGTTCTCAGATGCTGCTCTCTGTTCGTCTCTCGGCACTGTAATCGAACCAATACGTTCGTGGATCAAGCACTAGCACTTTCGAAATTTTGCGCTCTTTTATTTGTACGATTCTTACGTTTGCGGCTTCTCTCTTACGATCGCACGCACAGAATCGAACGATATCGGTGATTCAAGAGTCAAGATTCAGGATCGCGAGCACACGAATTTTCCGCCGAGTTTCCGGCACAGAAACGTAATTTCGTGGCGACACACGTGACTTCGGGCCTCGACGGCGCACGCTCAATGTTCGTCAGCGCGGTTACGAAGACTCTCTCTCTATCGTCACCACCGGATTGTCCGTGGAGAAAACGCACGTGGCCCAGGAGCGTGGAACGCGTCAACCAGTCGACGAGAGTCGGAGAAACGCGCGGATCTGTAACGATCGGCCAAACGAATATGCGCACGATCGACCGTCCACGCGATCAGTCTCTCAGAGATCTTTTTCTCTCAATCACGTCGTCTGAAATGTCTGTAAGGTGGATCCTCGAATGGAGGATCACTTTCCATGGGTGGGACGATCGAAGTTTGTTCGATTATCGACGTGCGAGATATAATACGATGGCGCGATCTCCACCGAGAGACAATGACAGCCAATGACAGTTCAGAAACGATGGCACAAAGGTTCAATGTCCTCTGATTAAACGTACGGCATACAATGCACTGAGCGAGTCCTATCGGCGAAAACGTCAGTTCGCTTTCCTCTTAACCACCGAGCACCAACGAAATATTCGCGCGAGAGGGAACAGAGATCAGGGAAACTGACTTCTTCCCCTTCGCTCGTTTCTCCGTGCCTTCGAATTCTCATATACGCACACGGTCGATGTTGTAACACGTTACGTCTCGCGGTTGTTCTCTTTGGCGCGGTTATCACACGTCAGCAAAAGACGAAAGTAAAACAACACGGTACCTCGACTGAGCTTAAGAGACGAGAAACAGGTCTTCGCTCCTCGAGGTCTGGCTTAATAATGATTCTGTGCTTTCGTTTCAGCCACTCGATCCGCACGTCTGCGGAAGGCAGCCGACTTCCCCCACTTCGCTCTCCTCGCGCAGCCGGTTGCCCCGGTGGTGGGGGAACGATGCGCGCGCATCCGAACTCGAGCGACGCGGCGCGAGGAAAGGGAGAAAAGAACAGTCGCTAGTGGGGTTGAATGTGTGTGAACGTTACGAGTGTGTGATCGCGTTGTAAATTTACCGGTTAGGGTCAAGTAGGGTAGAAAGATGGAAGGAAAATCAAAACTTTCGAAACGGAGCGTGGCACACGATGTCCCGTGTTACGCGCGCCGACGAAGCATCGATTCGACTCGTTGACTCTCCGGGGGAGATGACGCTCTACGCAGCAGGAAAAATTTTGCGCGCGCTATTTCACCAGGTTTGTAACCTCTCTCTGCGTCGTCGTTTCTTCTTTCGTTTCTTTTTACTCCGGTATATTGTATATTGGCTGTATCCCGCAAAAAAAGGGATAACTCTCTCAAGGATAAGAGGTTTTCCTTTCGAGCATCCGACGCGAAACACTTCGAAGTAAGCAAAGCGTGTATCATGTAGCAATGAGATCTCGACAGGAGAGAGAGTGAGAGGGAACCCACACAAACGAGCGGCACGCTTGTATGCACTTCGGAGCGGTTCGTAGAGGCGCGTATGACACGGCGGAGCGACACCCGAGCGTAACTGCGTAGTTTCTACGAGCAACTTCACGGGGGTAGTTGAAGGAGTTTCACCAATGCTACGTTTTCAGAAACTGGTATTATAGACTTTGAAAAGTTGCCGAGAACGGCTTGCATTATCGCGATAGAGTAGCTCGGATGACACGCTTGTGTCATTTACCTTATTAGATATGTTTCTGCTTCCGTTCTTTCGCAAGTGGATTGCTCAATTTTTCTAGCGAAAAGAAAATACGAGATAAAACGAGAGTAAATGGATCGACATTGAATTATCGGTCGATAATTCAGCGACGCTGTTTCTCATTTCGCGATAATTTGCGGATGTGCGAGAGAAGATATTCATAGGATCGCGATACTTGGCTAAGTGACAATTTTTTATGCGGCCAATGAATGGGTAAACAGAAGGAGAAACAAGAATACAACGTGCTCCTACTGCGAGCGCTGTGATTCACAATGCGTACGATGCGTCCAGCGCACTAGCCGTACAATGAAACCACATAAATAAGTATCGGCATATTACTCTACGCGAGGACAATGGGATTGAAGGGAATAAAAAAAAAAAAAAAAAAAGAAAAGATAAAAAGGCTAGAAACGAGAACCCACATAACGGAATATTTTATACGATCAACCATATATTTTCACATTGAACCTGTGTCGTATTGAGACATGCAACGCTGACATAAGATAATAACTATAGATTACATTTCTTAATTTAAGAACAGAGACAGAACTGAAACAGAAACCGAGAATATTTTCTTTTTCTCTGCGTATCAGAGAAAATGCTATCGTAAATCATCGATCAACGCGCTGAATCGGGATTCTCTTTATTCGTACAAGTTTCCAGAATTACGCATAGTAGTCGCACAATAGCTTGTCGGCACGGAATAATCATTTTTCGCCATTCGACTTGCAAATCCGTTCCCGCGAGACAAAGAGCCCCAACGAAACCGGCCAACAGGCAAAATGTACGTATACGCATTATCCTAAGTACGATGCACCGATTCCAGCACGATCGTGCAACCGACGAACGATCGAGGACTATCTGCATTCACCGGGGCAGGTTGACGACAAGACACAAGAGGAGAATAGATTAATGGCGGGAACGGCGAGAGACATAGTCATTGGATATCGCATGAGAGAGATCAGGAGAGAGAGAGAGAGAGAGAGAGAGAGACTTAAAGGCCAGGTAAGTCCTTCGTATATCGGGGATGACGTTACAGAGAGATGACATTACTACCGCGGACGATAGAAACTGGAGTCGACGAGAAGAGAGACGATGGAGAATGCCACGTCAATATCGACAGATCGATCCTTAATCCCGGTCGGAGTCGGTAGGCAACAATTTCACGCGAGCAGCAGCCTAGGCAGATGCATGCGCCGCGCCGTTAATCAAATTCGCCTGCATGGACGCAGAAAGATATTAATTGACTGGTTCGGCAAAACGTCGATCTATAACGCGAGCACGAACTACTTTTCCACGTCGCGGATCCTTCCATTTTATTCTGTCTGTCCGTTCGATGATTTATGATGGGCGCGTAGATTAGATTTTATTGGGATCTTAATTAACTGGTAATGCCGGGACGCGGCTACCGAGTTACCGTCGCGACGTGATTGCCACGATTTCTTTAATCTTTCTGCGTTCGAACGCTGACGTAGAGAATGGAAACGATGACCAATGAAACGCTTGTTTTCCCGATAAAACGGAAACGAACGTCGTTGAAAGTCGAGATAATGATAGATACGCGAAGCAATAGTGATGTACTGACCAATATCTGTTTCCTTTTCTTTGTAGATTTCTTCTGAATATCAATCGACTATCGTTCGGAGAAGTCCAAGTTCGAATTTAGTGTAAAAATTATTGTCTGATGTGGTTGAGAAGTGGATTATAAAATTAAGTCAACTTTACTGAGTTTTATCGAATTACACTCTGAGCGACTTTGATGGCTACTAACATAGTCCCTCCTTCTCCTCACGCTTATAAGGAAGCGCAAACTTATCTTATCGAGCGAAATAAAAATTTATCGATCAGCGAAACAGTGCTAGTGAGCAATAAAATATTAAAAGAAATTATCATACACGGTTGAGAAGAAGATTAGTGGAGTAGTGGCAGAGGTAAGAGGTGCTCTAATCGTACAAGTTACATAGAGTGATGCAATTAATGCGTATGAGATGAAGATGTGTCTAATATGTTACGACCAATTGAACTGGCATTTCCTCTTTTAATAAAGAACATACGTCACTCCAAAATCTCGAATATTTCTCATATTGCTATCTTTTCTACTGCGCAGTGTTATTTGACCACTGACGCAACATGTTATTTCACACATCAATCTTTTCTCGGCAACGCAATTTTCACGCAAAACATTTCTAAAAAACACTTTCTAACTCACTTCTGCTCCGTTCCTTTTTTAAATTATTTCCGCAGTCAATTGAATTACTTCATTCTCTGTCGTGAAACATTTCCACGTGTTAAAAATATATAACGGAACGCTGTTTTAAGAAAATTAGCAGCGGACCGCTATTGAATCGATATCTGGCACGACCGTCCCAGCGATCCCTCAACAACCCTCATAGTGATCAGCGTTAACGATTCACGAGTTTAGCGGCTCGGAAGTAGCTCTCTGTCTCCCGGTGGCCCGGGGCCTCTCGTTTTATTTTCACGGAAAGCATTGAATCGGTTCCTGGCCGGTGGCGGGCGAGATTTAAAACCGGTAGCACAGTATGCGCCGACCGGATTGTATATTTTTAGAACGACCGGCGTCCTCGCGTGGGCGGACACGCTGGTCACCGGTCCAGGAACCTGCAGCACGTTGTTTCCAGCGGGCACGATGATCCCCTTTTGTCGGCGGATCACGCTCGTCGCGGATTTCTCGGTGATCGTTCTTCTGGCAACGTGCCGTGAAGCAAGGATAATTCGATGGGATTTAGGGGAATGCCACCGGTACCTACTGATTTTTAAGAAGAAATCTTCGATCGGAATAAGGGTGTTAAAAGATCAGTCGGGGGTCCTTTCCATTCTGTTCCTTCGATCGTGGATCTCAAGAAGAGGGTCGGAGTTGGAATAACTCGAGAGCAGACAGTTCATTTATTGGGACACTTGTTCCTTCGATCTTGCATTTGGTACGCATTTGTTGTGAGACACGTTTGTTTATTCGTCTTTAATACGTGCAAAAAATAAAAGAAGTTTACAGTTCAGGAATTTGTGCTCGAAAAATTGAGTAACACTTCAACGATACTCTCGAGTAAATTTTTTTCTAAAGATTACACACGTGAATGTTGCAATCAGTCGATACGTAACGGAGAAAGAAATAACGGAGATAAAAAAAAAACACTCGCGTACGTACTCGGCGTGATTACGGTAACTCGACGATAACGCTCTACGTCATGATAAAAAAAATGATGTTCTGATGACGATACCTGCGGATGAAACGCGAGTACAGTCCTCGCTAGCGTTATGTACATAGCGCTGTCGTTTACGAGGTTAATAGTAAGAGCAATGTTACTAAATAACGTTCATACATCACGCAAAAACAGTCGGACGAGTAATTGGCTACGATACAAGGATACGAATGAAAGTTCTCAGCGAGATCGTTGAAGGCGCGTAAGGTCAGGAAAAATCGTGGCCGAGAGTTACTTTGATCGTATGTCAAACGAATCGTTGAATATGCTATTGAATTTCCTTCTTCATTATCGTTATATTTCATGTTGCTGCAATTTCAAATACCGCAAAGCATCATTGAATTTTCTGGGATTAGTCGATACTGGATCTTTATGAAAAACTTTGTACAGTATGAACTAGAATTTATCGAAATTTTTGATAAATTTTTAATTCAATATTTATTTTCTGTCTACCGCCTGGGAATTTAGTTTCGTACGTAAAAATCGAAGCGATAAAATAGGGTAGAAACGACTGAATTGAGAATCGCACTCAAAAGGTGACTCAGCTTATCACGTCGATGTTACGAATTGCATTTCTTATCATTTTTTTATCGGGCAATCGGGTGCGTTCACCCCATCCCGCCGGTTCATCGGACTAGTTTTATTGCCCGGTCTGTGCAAATGTGAACTCGTTCGGTTGAGGAAGTATTATTAAAACGGTGTAATGACAATACGGCGACGCGTCGCAATGGAAAAAAGTGTCGAACAACGCGAGGAACAATAACGGGAAAATCGTGACCGTGCATTATTTGCAACGCACGAAGTGAATCCCCGGTTCTCGAGCTCATCCCAATGTGACTTCGTACCATCGTGAACGTCACCGCGTTTCCAAATTGCAACACTCGTCGCTTGTTCGTCGAAAGTTTGCAAAATATCTCGAGCAAATAAAGCAGAAAAATACGATCGATTCGCGTGAAAAGATCTTAACCAAACAGCAATAAAAAACACGATTCCGCTTTCCGGTGTCGAAACACGATGAACAAATACCAAGAAAAATCCCACTTACATCCATAATCGCCGCAGTTAAGAAGTCAAAAAAGATTCGGACGACATGATAGTGGCATGATGGACGAAGACGTAACAACCGATCGTGTCAAAGTCCAATTACGCGGTCCCCACGGTCTTTTTTTTTATTTTCTTCATCTTTTGACAAACGACGTGTTTGCAAATGGTGGCACAGATACTCTCGATCTTATCGGCGACAAGTATCGACGAAGCGAAACGTGCGAAATACGTAATCTCGGGTCGAAACGGAGCGCAGAAAGACCGATTTGTAGGGCACGCAGGTGCGAGGGCACGACTAATATCGGCAATTTTGTAATTCCGAAAGCGTCCACTCGGTAAACGGTGTACCGAGCCAGTCGAAGTGAAAGAACTCCGCGTTCCGAGAAGCGCACGAAGGCGTCAGTCACGAAAGCACAGAGAGAGAGAGAGAGAGAGAGAGAAAGACACGTGCACGCGGGCACACGTAACGCGATGGGATTTCTCGATAAGTGAACGCTTCAATGTCGCAGGGAATTATTTCCCTCGGATTTTTAAAGTTTCGAGACCATCGATTCTCGCCCTGATAACGTTATTACAACGTTGTCGTTGGTCGTCCTTTGTCCAGTGAGACCCATCCGAGGCTGTTTAGTTATGTTTGGAGAGGAATGAAATATTATTTATGGTCGGCTGGTTAGTGGTCATTTTTCTGTTATCGTAGTGCCCCCTTGTGGTTTTAGGACGTGCGCTCGTTCGGCTAATTACACAAATTCCTAACGACCTTCGACGCCAGGCCTTCTGTAAAATCAGACTCTTATCGGATTTGTCAATTTTCTTATCGCGTTCCAGCGTCTTTGTCAGTGTACAATGTAGATTCGTTTTTGGTCATTACCGAGCTAATGTTTGTCGTAAGTTTTAGGATTAACTGGAATATCCGAAATTTAAGTTTAAAAGCATTTACCTATCGTATTACTGTTTTCCTTGCAATTATTGTTTTATTTACAGTCCTATCTTTCTCAAGTTTTCATATGACTGAGTGCTCCATTTAACAATACGAGATAAAAGAACTCATTCTCACATACTTCAGCCAAATATCAAGTGTCCTTTTCAAAAATATCTTTCGTACAAACTTTACTACCAAAATGACTAAAGTTAGTGCGTACAAAGTATTTTCTCGTCTGTCCCTGTCCTGTTTTCCCGTGAATGTTCGTAAAGTTTGACTGGACGCGGACGATTACGTAAGTGAGTTGGCGGAGATTGTTCCTTTTCCGGGGTAAGCGTGACGCGCGTCTGCGCGACGACTATTCTGCGCGAGATTCGTAAATCGAACAACGGAAACGAAGAATTCGCGAGGGTGTGTTGCGGATGCGATAACGAGCCGACTGCGAAGCTTCGAGACGGCCGCAACGCGGCTTGTCTGCCTAGTGGCAACAAAACATCGAACCACGTTGTCGTTATCGCAGCCGTAATTGCCCGATGACCGAGCATGCCGCGCGAAATCTGTTTTGTCGGCGAATCGATTCATCAGTTTTCCTTTTTTCTTTTTTTTTGTCGCCGCGAGACCGATCGAAATCCTCGTAACACATTACGTGACTCGTTTACACTCGTTTACAGTGGCGAGTCAATAGAACGATCGCGTGCCTAGCTGGACTCGATTAGACAAGCTTCTCCTTGGACTTGCAGCGTCTGATTTGACTCTGTACTAATATTAATAAAATATTAACAAAGAGTTGAGAAGTCAAACGTAGTTTTATTTGACTTTATTTTTTTTTTCCTTTTTATTGAAGAAAATAGAAATTTTGCCATGTAACGGAGTTGAATAATAGATAGAAGAAAGAATAAATATTTGTACCTCTTGGAGGATATTTTCGATAGAATCAATTTAAACGTGCCAATTATTTTCGCCGAACGAGTTATCGGTAGAATTTATAATGGACTCGTAACCTTCGTCGTAATCACTTCTAAAAATTCTATTTCACGATGCGGTTATCGCGTTCGTCGAATTACGCTGCTAAACCGCAGTGTCAACGTGAATCTACGTCGCACATTGTTTTTCAACATTGGGAACTTCCAAATTCCCTCCTTCCGCGAACTTTACTCGTGATAAAAAGATTCTCGACAGTCACGTCGAAAATATATCTGTCACGCAGAAATCTGAGAGAGAGAGAGAGAGAGAGTGTGTGTGTGTGTTTGTGTGTGGGCTGAAGAAACTGAGAATCTAAGCCAAAAAATCGGAGCCAAAAGGCGAAGGATGCTCGGATGAGAGCAAATTGCTCGCGCATTGTGAGTAAGCCAGGCGCGCTCGCAGGTGCATGGACGTGCATTTCCAGCTGCGAGGGCGTAATATGCAGGTAGATGCGCGGAAATCGTAGATAACCAGTCTACGTGAGGTATCATCAAGGTTCGATAGACAGGAATATGGTTCGTTTAGCCAGAACAAAAAGAGTATCATCAGCCGGGCTAATCGTGAGACATGCCAGCCTTTAACGATAACCTCGCAGGCCCAGAACCTGCCCTTGCAGGCTAATAAAACGGTATCTGCTTCAGATAAAAGCACGTACATATGTATACCGAACGTTGAATGCACGGATCGCGTAATGTTGCAACGACGTCGATAATCGTGCGTCTTCCCCCAGAGCAGCACCGCACGTCAGATAGATAACAATTCCCTCGCCTCGACCTTGGTCTACGAAACTCTGTTGGACGTTTAGTCTAGCCTGCCTGTCGGTCTAACGGTCGATAACACGGACAGAATTTTCTTGAGGCTGTCTTTAAAACCGTGGCCATCTTCTCCTACACTCGACACGAAACGCTCATACGAACGTAAACTACGTATTAGGCGTATAGATACTCGTTTCACCGCGCGATAATGCGTTTTTGCACGTCCTTCAACGCGAATCAACCTCGGGATGAAGACAGTGACAAAGAAATACGCAAGACCCGTTTAATTGCAAGGAACATCATTCCCTTTGTGCAATTTCTCAAGCAATCTGCGTTAGAAGCGCCGCACGAAGCCCGATAGAACAAAGACGTTATTATTTTCACCGATGCATGCCACGCGCGTGTCACGTACGTCGAACAAGGGACGGCGTGGACCTCTGTCGCGTGCGATCGATAAGAGAGAAGCGGCAGCTTTTTGAATAAAAAATGTCAAACAACTCACCGAAGCGTTGAATATTCGGCAGATATTCGGCCAGTCGGATTATTTTCGAAAACAAAGAAACACCGTCGCACTGTCTCGACTATCAACAGGTTGGATTCTGTCTGAGATCGATCTCGGAGTACACACGATGGTTCGAGGAAAGCGTCCGCTCGAAGACTAATTTTGAAATTGTCGGTCGAGTCGGTGGCCAGCTTAATCTCGACAAGATTTATCGGCCGTGACGGAGGGGTTCGGGACACGTGGCTCCGCTTGTTTTCCACCAATCGGAGCACGCTGAGCACGCTGCTCGGAGGCTCTCTACATTTTGCTTGGCCAATCCTGGTGTAACCTGACGGCCGCCTCCACCACCATTGGCAGACACCAGCCCGATGACTCGAGCGATCTTCAACAAGAAACCAAACAGAATCCCTCGATCACCAGCGGCGCGCGCCGCTTGCTATCAGGCCAGGGAAAAAAAATCGCAATCAGGGGGTGGTGATGCCATCATCGAGGAATTCCCCTACTGTGTGCAATTGGCAACTAGTACTGCTCGGCGCGGATACGTATTTTTCTTTTTTCCCGATTCGCTGCGCATTTCTATCTGCTTCGCACGAGCTATGAAACCACATTGTTATCGGGTAATTCCTTTTGGACAAAATGGAATTGCAGCAACAATGATTAAAAAATGTTTGCTCTTCATCGAGTGCTCGACTCATACTTGTTGACGCCTGAGGTTTTTGTTGGGTTCTCGGCGATGACTATCGACATTTGTTGGGCCGAAATTCATTTTACCTGTTTCACTTGTGACCGATATTCGTGGCTGACTAATCGTCCTACTGTGAAAAAGAGACGAGGTACGTGTGTCCCGTGAGGAGTCGACAAAAATACGTAATAGTGGGGGAAAAAACATCGATCAAACCCCCTGTCCAACAGATTTCAAACGTGTCCTAAGAGGGACGTTTTTAATTTTTAAGAGTCTAAAATTGAAGAGCAGACAATGTAGAATCGATCGTCGATCTTCTTACGTAACGCGCGTAGTAAGTGGCCGATGAGTACGTTTACCCTGCTACCAATTGGTTTATCGTTCCACCCGCTATCGCGGATCAAACACAGGTGGCAATCTATCCAAACACCGTCAATACACGGTGCGTGTCGAGTACCGAGTACCGAGTACCGAGGTAGCGGCACCGGGTCGCATTGTTTGTGCCTGCGACCATTGACTCATCAAGGCGAAAGGCATCGAAGGGATTCAGCGAAATATCAGGCAGATTAGTCAGAACCGAGATGAATCACGTGATTTTTCGAAAGAACAGGTTCGTACCTGCCGTCCTAGCAACCGTCCGAGCCCGGGCGGTTTTTCAAGGCCCAGAAACACGACAGGGCCCGAGCCCGAGGGTGACCCTTCTTTCTGCTTCCCGAATCCTCCCCGTGTCCCTCTCCGACGCGCAATTTCGTCCAATCCTCCTCTCGGACGCTAGCGCTATGACGGACCAACTACCTACCCAACCAACAGCAGGAAACGAACTCGATGACTCACCCGTCTCGCTCCAAGGAAACGAAGCGACGAACCGGCCTGTGTGTATAGAAACTGGAACGCAACCAGCTCTTACCGCACTTGCGCGCATCGCGTAATCTCGTTCCTCCCCCTCCACGCGTGGTCACGCGATCCTCCGCCAAATTCACGTGCAACGACCTTCGCGGATAGCGACAGCGACGCCGATAACACGCCACCGTGATCTCTCGTGCTACGTGTTTGTACGATTCTTCGGCAGAAATGCCGGATAATTGGGGTGTTTTTTTTTTTTTTTTTACTTTTTTGAGCGGGAGTCGATTGATTTTGTTTCGCGTGACACTAAAATTCTAAAAGTAGTTTCTAAATCTTTTCTTTCTTTTTTCTCGTTTTGCGCAGGTCGACATCGAGGTCATTAGCAACTAGGTATACTCATATTTTCTAGTATAGAAGTCAAAGATGGAATCTTTTCTGTCACTCAGAGTTTGCGCATTCGGCTGTGACGGATTTTTCACGTCTGTCTAGAAGGGAGGGTCAGTCTTCTTAATTAGACGTTCGTGGGTTGTTCAATGTGTTTCTTCATCGAGCCAGTACAACTCCTTCTTTTTTTGGTTGATCCGGGCTAAAAGGGATTTCTTGGTAGAAGAGGACTTACCATTCACTACTGTAGATCTTCGTTTGATTCGATGCTGCCCTATGTTTTTACATAGTATACGTACAGAGACAGAGGTCTGTGAGGTTTCAAATATTATAGGTTCGTTGAAAGATGTACGCTCTTCTGCAATATTTTCCAATAGTTTTAAATTTTAAAAAGCTACAAGCTCTTTTCGATACAAATAGGGGTTGATTAGTTCTCGAAATACGCTTCGCGGTTTTGTTGTCGCTCCAAATCACGGACGTTAGTCTGATACTTTTCAATAGCTCGCAACCGCTAAGTCGGAGCCAAGCACAATGCTCGCTTCGGGAATTACAAACTGAAGACGCGCGCTCGAGTTCTTTAACCTCTTTTAACATCGCCCATGGCCAGCAGCGGGCCGAAATCGTCTTTTTCTCCGCGGAAACGGCCGTCGAGTTCTCCGCTCGAGAGAAAATGCGTTCGAAGGAGGTGGAGGAGTGCTTCGACCCCGAGGAACAAGTGGTTTTTGTCTGCTTAACAATCCCGCGGACGCGTTTCGACGAAGCGGGCCGGAAGCGGCCGAATAATTTCGCAATAAGGTGTTTCTAATCGCCGCGCGATCTCCTCCGTCGGCGTTCCTCCGCGCAGCGCGCAACGTCTCGCGTAATCTCGGATTGATCGGAGGGAGGAAGCGGCCGGTCAGGAAACGGGATGACAATTTACCGGAAACGACGGCGAAGACGAACGTGGCCGTAACACTTTGCTTAAATGGAAGTCACGAGAATTTACTCGTTTATCAAGCGTTATGGCCGTCGTCGCAACGCGTGCCACGGCGATCTATCGCGGGGGCCCATGAGAAATTTCGTCGTATTATGGTTCTCTTGCGTGCTCACGCTGGCCTCAATCCTTTTAATGGCGAACCCTTTATGATTTACGATTTAGGACCTTCCCCCGCGATCAACGGCAGCGGTACCGCGGACCTTGCCAAGTGATCTATCGGGACGCGAATCTGTAGATTGTTTTTCACTTTGATATAGCGTTGTGGATATTGCCTGTCCTCGCGTCGTTTCAAAATAGATTGTTGTTTGTCGGTGTAGAGCTTCATTAAATTGAAATGAATAATAATGCAGCTAATGGTACATTGTTTTGGAAGATTCAAGTGCATGCATGCAGGGTCGAGTTTTCCACGTTATGTGACGTTAAGTAGGATTTATTTAGTCTTCTTTCACAAAAATAACTTCGTAGAATTCCGTCGCAAATAGAAGTGCACTCGAAATTTTGCAAAATTTTGCACGATATCAGTAAAATTCGTGGGAGTGCCACGCGGAAGCTACTCGAACAAGCGTGCATATTTTTCTCCGACGTCTGTCGATCGGTTTGGAAAAAGTGGCGAGCAAAGAGATCCATAAATCGCCGCGACAAGCGGCGCGACTCTCAGGCCGGACGAGCATAGAGAGCCAGACAGTCGCCAGGCAGACGGACATCAGACGGAGACGGTGAGAGCATTTTTTCCTCTTTTTTCCACCTCTTTAAGGCGGGCCTTAATATTCTTATTGGGCATCGGCGGCGTCTCCGTCCTCAGCAGCTCTCGTTCCCTTTTGTTTTTCTTTTCTCCGGACTCGGAGAGTCTACAGGAGCCCAGTTTCGAAACTGTACTTTTTATTAACCACGGGTCGCCCTCTAAACGAAGCTAACCTCGCGTTGCAACGTTCAGGGTCATGAACACGTTAATTAAATTTAATCACGCGATATGGCGCTCTCTCGCTAACAATTCGGCTGGATATTTTCAACTGAAAAATCCGTATTTTCGGGTGTTTCGTCGAGTGTCGCACGTGTCGCAACGTCGCGAGACGTACCATACGCAGACGATGTAAAAAGGAAATTTGATTAGGCGACAGCGTTATTGAGGCGAGCTGTCGGGCGTTTAGCTTCGCTTTAACTTGCAAGTTTCGTTTTTCGTTTCGAGGCGAAACCGTGCGACAGTAGGATGATCGCTGATGCGTTTCGAATGGACAATCAAGGCATCGGGACGGGGGAGGGGGAACGAGAGCGAGATTTCCAACGGCGCAAAAGACGCGCCCACACCTCCCTTTTGTCCTTTTTCTCGGTCGACCTGTGCATTATTTTCTTCCACAAGCGCGGTCTCGAATCGGACGAATGCACCTGCAAGACGGAACAGGTCCCAACAACAGGTCCATCTGGCTCGGATTCCCCTGCCTCGACGGTTCTTACCTGTCCCCCGGCCTCGTTGGTCTGATTTCAGGGGGTCCTTTTCGTTTTTCTTTTTCTGAAAACGGTACAGCCAAGTCTCTGTGTTTGGATCTTTCTTCTCGTGTATACAATTTGCTCCGCGTGCTTCCCGAGAAAGTCCCGAGGTATTAGGATTTTTGCGATGCACCAACCTCGAGAATAATCGTACAGATATCCGCTTGAGTAACATTCGGACCATTTGTCCGAAATTCTGCGCGTTGCCAATGCCTGTTAGTGTTAGCCTGAACTTGTCTTTTCTTCGTTGAATTCTCCGGTACGTACGAAAAGAATATTCTACCAAAAAGGAAGTAGCTCTGTATCTTAAACTTTGCACTTATCTTTTCTGGAAAATACTGAAAGAGTATCCTACAAAAGAACAACGCTGTACGTCTTAACCGTCGCACTCTTTTCTGCGTTTCCGCTGCATCACTCTTACGACCACGCTGCATCGTTTACGATCGAGATGCTTATCTCCCCCGTAATTGCCAACGATTTTTCGCAACCGTGTTAGCGGACGATGACTCGCGAACGACAACGCGAAAAGAATTGACGATTCGATTCACCTTGGGTTCCCACGGCCGGGAAAATCGACGACGAGGAAATGAAGGGGCGGTCTCTTCTTTCGCCGCGGAGCCGGTAGCGGCGGAAGGTCGCTCAGATAAAGCTAATCTAGAGATAACAGTGTAAATTTGCGGCCCCGCGCGAGTTATGGAGCTGGATCGTTGCCAGAGGCTCGGCCGCGTCCAATCCGACGGCTCGTCTAATCCGACGAATATACGCTATTGCAACCTGACGGTAAAAACGACGAAGATCGATTCGCAGGTCGCGTGACCTATCGAGAAATCACGTCTCTTCTCCTCGCACCCTTGTCATCTGCCACTGCTCCGGACAAACGTTCAGACAACTCGTTCGCAGAAAACTAAAACCCGGCATCAGTCAACAAGTAGTGCCACAGTTTTCAAAGCTTTACATACGTTTTCAATTTTTCTTCCGTTCCTTTTTCTTTTCTTTTTTCTCTTCCGCCACTCTCGAACACTTGCTCGCTGCTTCTTGCGGAGAGGCTGGCCGAGGGGATGAACACACTTGTGTAAACGGTGGGCACGGAGATGACCGAAAGGGAAACAGGAGAACAGAGAGCGTGTCCCTCGACACCCGGGGGAGAAAAGGACAGGCTGAAGTGATGGGATATCGTGATGGCTAAAGCCGAGAGGCACTGCGCCTCGAGTTGGCAGTTTTACATCTGGCCTTGCCTTTTCTCCCTTCGTTTTCGTAGGACCTGGCCGTGAAAAGATCCACGTCGCGTCCACATAATAAATGGCGTAGGGCCCCGAAAACTGGTCGCCCCTATCTTTATGGGATCTCCTTCGTGAAGGTGGACAAAAAGGTCCCTCCGTGCCGGGAAGGGGACCCGGGTTCCTGGAATTCGTCCAGGTTTTCTGGGACTTTCGGGCCCCTTACTGCGAACTACGCATCAAGCTTCGAACTGGTTTTTTTCTTTTCTCCAAGCCGGGGAAAAGTTTACTCTCGATGTATTTGCTTTCTATCGAGTCTGATAAACGTTCGCACGAACGGTCGATCGTTGAACGGATCGCGACAAGTGACGCTGTTCCGTTGGACGACAGGGCCGAGCGTAGTACAGAAATAGGAGAAAGATCGCTTGGTTACGAGCAACCTTCGTGGTCGTTGCTTCCTCCCTCGATTGTAAACTCGTAAAAGCTCCACTCGCCTTTCCGGATAATTAATGAATTTCGGGGCAGCCTGTTCGCATGGTGGTTTACGAGTTGACGTCCCGAACGGCAAAAAAGCGTAAGGCGAAACGAGCTGCGCAGCAACTCGGGTGATTTCATCTCCGTGTAATTTCCTGTGATGCAAATGTTATCTTCCTTATCTGCTCGTGCTTGAAATTCCTTAAATGGTATTCTTTTTCCCCTTTGTCCTTGTCTCCTTCGTGCGCGTAATGGATTTTGAAATTTGCTGTTTGCACAGTCTTTCAACGATAAGAAGAAAGAAGAGGTGAACCGTCTGTCGTTGGGCTCTTGTCTAAGGATGTTCTGTCATACAGGTATCAAACTGTGAGGGGAACCGTGAGTCTTAATGGCTGTTCCAACAAAAGACAGGCGCTGTTGAAACAATTCGTCTAAAATTCCCACTCGAGATTGACCACGTCGTAGATTCCCAGAGCGTTCGAAAACGGCAAAAATGAGAGACTGGCAGAGGACCAGTCGCGGAGAAATTCCCGGTACGATTCGCACACGAGAGCAAAAATTAGGCCATTAGGGGAGGGTCGATCGGCCGGAGAGGACACAAAGTTCCCCGGTAACCTTGGTGCGTGGCGATCAAAAGGAAAACAGAGGGGGGTGAGAGAAGCGGAGCGTCACGGGGGTAAAATTAGGGCAAGTTAGAACGATGGTTAGCGTGGGAGGGTGGAACAACTAATCACAGTAATTTCGTTATGGGAGCCACTATGGAACACGGGTCCGCCTATCCGCGCTGCTTCTCCGCACGCTGCATTTTAGTAAACGTCAGAGAAGACGGAGCGCGACGAAGAACGACGAGGAAGGATCGCGCAGCGAAACGCGAGAGTTGCAGAAAAGAGAGACAAAGACACTGAATTTTATTTTCGTCGGGATGGTGAGGATGTGTGAGAAAAGGAGGGTGAGAAAGAGAAAGAAAGAGACAGAGAGAGAGAGAGAGAAAGAGAGGCAGGTAAAGGAGGATCGAGCCCCCATGGTGTTGCCGTATGGGAAATCGCCCGCAGACATGGTCAACGCGCGCGTAATCGGTGGGCGTTGCGCGGATTATTACGGGAAGCCAAAAAGTAATGATGAATTATTCTAACTCCGCGCAGCACCCGCAACAATCAAGTTCCTTCCTCGACACTCCTCGCTCCGAGGGACCGGCGAAAGACGTTCCTTGACCCCGAATTGCAACGAGGGAGACGCAGGTATAAATGCATACTGCGGAATCGTTTATCGTGCCCCTCTCTTCTCCTGGTCTTTTTCCTCTCTGCCTCCACAAGAGAGGGGGGGGGAGGGTGGAGGGGGAGAATGGCACCCTCCGAAATTACAGGTTTCAGATCTTACGATGATTCTCTCGGGATTTCGTCTTCTTTTTCTTTTTTTTCTTTCTTTTCTTTCTTCATCTCCTTTCCTGTGTACGGTTGTCTTCGTCCTGTTGCTTCCTAGAAGAATCTCCGGATCACGTACGAGGATATATACGCGCATACGCGCGAGAGAGTATCTTCGGATACGTATTGACAATGCGATATTTATCGTCAGCCTCCAATCAGGAGTCGGTTACGAGGCTCGTCCCTTATCGTAATAAGTATTTTCTGTTGCGCCAGGGCAAATATTGATAATGGTTATCGCTTGTTCTCGTCGTGTCAGTGCGAGGGCAAACGAGCGCAGAAGTTCGTCGATGTCAGAAACATCGCGAATGCAATATCAACGCTGTGCGCGTTATTATGTAATCGTTCGCCGATCGCGCAAAAGGGTGTGTCGATTATTCCCCCCCCCCTTCCTCTCCCCCCTCTATCGAATCTCCGGAGCCATCGACCGAAGAAAATTGATAATCCCGGCTGGTGTCCGCGAGGCACGGAGCGCGAACAACGCGTTTCGAAGCGGAAAGAAAGAGTCGACGGGCAAATAAAGTGCTCGTTAATCCAGACCGGCGACCGAAGAGCGAGCGAGACAGCTCGTAGAATCCTCTTTGGACGAAGGTATTAGCGGAGAGAGGAAACGAAGAGCGGCCATTTTTGTTTCTCCCGCCTCGGACACGATGATGAATAATTAGAGAGCTACCCGGCTCGTCCTGTTCTTTTTTTTTTTTTTCTTCTTCTTTTGGTCTTTCTTTCTTTTTTCTTTATTTCCTTCTTTTTTTTTTTTATATTCTTCCCTCTTCCCGTCGCCACCCCCGCTGGGGTTAGAGATACGGACACGAAACCGAAAGTAGAAGCGGACTGCCGGCTGCTGGCCGCCTGCAGGGCTGCGTGCACTCGTTATCTCGTTGTTTCGGGGCCCTGTTCAAGCGGAGGGGGAGGGGAAAAAAATGTATACCGGGGAATTCGAGTGGCGAGGCCCGCGAGACACACACCCGACCGCGATACAAGACGCACGAGGAAACGTTATCGCGGGCAAACAAGCTCGACGGGCACATTATTTTCATGAAAAGTACAACGACGACCTCGCGACGACGTTCTCTCCTTTCTGTCTATCTCCTCCTTTCTTCCCTTTCCTCTTCCCTCGCTTCCTCCTCGTTCAACCGTTGTTGAAATATTTATTTTACGCGCGCGGGCGATTCCTATTTCACGGGAGTCAGATTTTAGCGAGTTAGGCGGGTTTGGTCCGGAACGTGAATGTTTATCGACCGAACGAGAGCTGACAAACGCACGGGAAAGGCGGGAGGGGGGAGTCGAAGAAATTGTTCGGAGAGTTCAGAGTCTTGGCGCAAGGATGGAGCTTCGAGATGGAGCTACACCGATACGAATTAATCGGACTTTAATCAAATCAATCGAGACCCGTCACGACGAATTCAAATAAAGATAAACGCGTGTACGCGGAAATTCTTCTCGCTCTTCAAAAATTACCTCCATCTTGCCAATTGCGCGTGTTTCTCTCCTACGTTCGATCAATCAAAAATGAAAATGAGAATCCACCGACGATTCCCACCCGGCGAGAGGGTTACGAGTCGAACAGCGCGTGTGCGTCGCGCACGTTCGATAACCCCGATCGCGCGAGGTGTATAAATATTTAACGGGATCCCGTTAAACTCGCATTCCCGATTCGTGAACCGACCCGCGTGTCGACGACTGATTACACCGCGTTTACGCGCTTCGATATAAATACCTCGACGAGACGATTGAATTTTTTTTGTTTTTTCTTTCTTTTTTTGAAGAACGAAAATCGAGTGGATGAATTTGAAACGATGATGAACTGGAGCGCGACCCATATGGGGCAATAGCAAATGCTGTTCGACCGATGTTTCGCCCTTATCGCCAACTGCCAGATAAACGTCTGAATCAGTGTCGATGATTCCCAGTTTCTATTAATAGACTTCTAACGCGATCGGTTTCTTCTTTCTGACGATCGCGGATCTGCGTATGTTCTTACGACTGTCGTTTCATAATGGGCACTTCCTATCTTCTTAATCCATCTCGTGTGTCATCGATAAAGAGCGCGAGAACGGGAACAATCAGCGGTGAGATAAAGCAAATGGAATACCCTGATCTTTTCCTAGCTTTTGGTTTCTTTCTTCTTTCACTGCGGATTAACCTACGCTGATTCGATCGATACTCCTTTGACGACAGTGATAAGTTTTATCGGCCAGAAGTAGCAAGCTACTAGTACAAACGAGTAACTTTGTGGAAACGAATAGCCAAAGTGTCACGAATACTTTCAAGCCACAATGATTTCTGTTTTGAAAATGCAAAGATCGAAATTTTCGTTCGATCGTATCGGTAAGCTTTTTTGAATTTTCGTCAGTTGCAACGATAGCTAATCCCTTCTCGAAGCGAAACCTCCCATTCAGCTGTAGACGAAGAATATATAGATTCCGTATCATGGAATCTTTTCAAATTGATCAATCGCAGTGTGTTAGAAACGTCAGGATTACGTTTACACGACCAAGGTTGTGGCAGCGGCGATTTTCATCGACCGAAGCGCTAATCAAACAGCGAATCGTTCGGAAATTGTGTCACCTGAGGCTCCGGTCGATCCGCTTATGCGTCACGATTCGGCTGTTCCGTCATGCCTTCTCGAGAGGTGGGGCGAACGTCTGATTGTGCAACGGTCCCTATTTTATTTAAGAGGTTGGAGTGCATGCTTTCGCCAAACGAACGCTCGGCTCTCTCCTCTCGTAGTCCCTCTCGTGCTTGGGCATTGAAAACCCGACGGACGGAGGGAAAGGGGGGAGGGAGTGCAGGCAAGTGGCGACGAACAGGAAGGATTGGATAGTGAATCATACCTTGCTCCATTGACGTCAGACGACACTGCGGTAATTCTCTTACGGAGGTTGCCCCAGTCCCTCGGTTTTGTAATTTTCGTGAAACATCGGCTCGCGGGGCCGAGTATGAGCCACCTCGTCATTTGTCACCCGGA
Organism: Melipona quadrifasciata; assembly: GCA_001276565.1. NCBI lineage: Eukaryota > Metazoa > Arthropoda > Insecta > Hymenoptera > Apidae > Melipona > Melipona quadrifasciata. The sequence continues at coordinate 3,882,901 of KQ435794.1, read as the reverse complement.
TCGATGATTTGTCGATGGGAAAATACCTCTGCGCCACGCGGCAGAGAGTGAAACGGAGTTTCTTTGTTGAAAAGCAATTTCTTCGCTCGCTCTTTGTTTTCATGTTGGTGTTAAATGGGAAGATGGAAGTGATTAGGTTCTTGGAGTTTTTATACATTCAGGTGGAAGATTGTCTGTACAAAACAATGGATATACATATTACATTCGTCACATTGTATTAAATCGATAAAAGATATAAACGAGAGTTGAATTCTGATCGTCTAACAACCTTTTACAAACATGTCAATACTCCATAGATTCTATCCTCAAAAAATTAAAAGCAATTGATTAATTTCCTGATTTAAAAAAGAATAGACACTGCTTTTATATTTTAATATACTCAAAAAGTATCAAAGATGTTGAAAAATTTCCGAAATGGAGTCGACGAATAAACTGCAAGCACTTTCCACAAAGAAGAGGGTGGCTGTTTGAGTTATTCGCGGAAATCGCGAAAAAAACATTAATTTAAATAGGCAGACACGTTTCGCGAAGAGGTATTTTTGGTTAGTTGAATATTATTGCAGGAGTAGTTAAAAAAAAAATTATATCTTCGGCAGTGGCTTTGGCTTTCCGCGAGAGCCTCGGTGCACCGATGAACACGATTAACCAATTAGCGATACCGTTCTTCTTGTTCTACGCCCGGCAACTTTATCGCCGCCGCTGTACTTTACGAGGCGTTATTTGGGCAACCAGCTCTCGGAATTTCAGCCAACGGAGTCGACCACCTTTTTACCACTCCGTCGTCGTTGCTCGCAAGAGAGAATGCCACTCGCGGTCGCTCCCCATCTTACACAATCCATTCCTCCGTCTCTCTTCGCCGAGCCTCCACTCGTCATCTTTCGTGGAACCGTGTGTTTTGATCCAACCGCTGTAAATAATGGGGTAATGCAGGGTTACTTGGATAAGTATTGACTCGCTTTGTAACCGATCAAATTTAATCGCGAACAAGTTTTTGAGCAATTTATATTTGAAAATAAATTATTTAACACAAATGACGAGATGTATCTTGCATTTACACTGACAGTTTAACGAACACGGTCCTTTTATTAGGATGTAAGTTGTACTCGTCAAGAAAAAAAAAATGTATATTTTATTGATTCTCGCGTGATACTTCCTCTCTTCTTTTACTATACGTACCGAAGGCTAATGGTTCGTTTATTCAACGATTAAATCTTGAAACGAACGAGTGGATGACTCACTCTCACCGTAGTCGAGGAATTGCAGGAATCGTGTTTGCATATTTAAAAATTTCCCAAAAATTCCACGATCTCGCTCGATACGTAAAAAACTATAGAACACAGAGAGTGTGTAAATTGTAGAATATATAGAAAGTGTTAAAAAAAATCACCGACCACGAGATATCATTTAAACATTCGAGGTACTTTCGCGGTGGATCAATCCGCGCGAACGATCAACGCCCCCTGCAAGATTCTACGAACAACTCGAGCAGCAGGACGTTCGTCGACACCCGCAATTAATCCGCATTCCGCGGCCCGAATTCCGCCGAGTCTTGGTCCGGTCGTCGCGTGATTCATGCTCGTGATCGGTAGCGTATTCGCGCGGTACGTTGACCTAGACACGCACCGGTCTGTCCGCTCGGCTATTTAGCACGTGCATCGATCAGCGGTGAACTTTCGAGCAGCGACGATACACGGGCAAAGTCTATAGACTGTGCGGGGAAGAGGGGGGACTCTAATATACGGCTATAAATGGAAAGAGGGACGAAGGTGGAGACGAAGGAGTAGAAAATAAAACGGAGTAGAAAATGAAGAGAAAAGGAAGAGGAAAGCGCGATGACTAAGAGACGTGCACGTGGAGGTGCGCGATGCATCGTTAACGGGGTGGCTCTGGAAGGGGGTTGGTAACCACCATCATCATCGCCGTAGCCACCAGCAAGGCCCTGATGAGTCATCCGACCGTTGGTCTCCCCGATGAAGAAACAACGGGAGGATCCAGGGGCGCCTCCTTCGACGTCGGGCCCCTACTGGCCCGGATTAACCAACCTCGTTAGACCGGACGCGCACCTTGCACGACGCCGCTAATTGTACAGGGCCAGTCACGCGCTTCGAAAATTCGCCGCTTGTAAACAGCGCTGAGAATCGAGTCGTCGAGAATCTTCAACTATGACGAGTCTAGTGAAAAGACGGGTCTTGTTACGGGAGACTTCTCGATAAAACGATAAAACGATCAACTCTGTGAACGAAAGATGGTAACTGATATTAATTTGGTATTATTTGTGCCATTCGTTTTCGAAAAATGAGTCTAACGGAGCAAGTCGGCAAGTGTTTCTTAACTGAGGAAAATTGCAACAGGTGGAGTTAAAATATATATGAGTAATTGGAAACTCGATCGTCGTAGTTGAGTATGTTATATAACAAAAAAAAAAAAAAAAGAGAGAAAAAATTACATGTTTTAATATCCCCGATTAATTTTATTTTCGAGATGTATGACTGACAGTTCACAATATTGGAGTAAATTGATCGCTTTGATACTTGCTCAGCGGAGCTTGACGCGTCCACGTACTCGCGTACAATAACGCAGAAGGCGATTTAGGTAACCCCTCAGATTAAAATGGCTTTTACACCTGAGCGGTGAAAGGATCAACTGGTTTCGAACGTAAACTAAATATTCCTATAATCGGGCGAGAGAAACAACCTTGCGTTGCGTTAGACTCTTCGTAGTCGTAATCGTCGGTCGTAGAAGTGGAAAACTATTTTCTCCGATCTGGAACTTTCCGAGCGAGACGCACAATCGCATAATCGTTTTGTTTACTGAAACGAAGGAAGCGAGCAAGCAGAGGAACACCGTTGGCGATAACGGGAGGGGCCGCGATACACAGGAGTGGACGAGATAAAGAAGGGCCAAAAGGCGATCTAGCGAAATTAGAAAGTATGTACCTGGAAGCCCCCGAGACAGCTCGATAAACCGTGGCCATTTTTGTTTTTAGGTAGCTCGCTGTTACCCGGTTAATGGCCGCGAGACATGACTCACTGTGTTTACCGTTCTATTATCAAGTAATGGATTGTAGATCTATCACTTTCTATTTGAAATCGATGCGTATCTAGATCCACTGTGCCTGACTCGTGTTACACCTTATCGTTTTGGATACACACACACGCGCACGCACGCACATACGACGCGATACGAGCAATAAAAGTGGAGAAAACAACGAGATGATAGGAGATGATGGAAATCTAGCAAATTCCGCGATCGTATCGCTCAAAATAGCACAACGTCCTTGATTATGAGCGTTACATTAGGCAACCTACTGAAAGATCATACATGTGCGTTTAAAGGTAAAAAAAAAAAACGCGATTGACTCGATTTTGTTCGAAAAATTTTTTCGAAACGAAAATTCAGAAAAATCTTGGAAAATTGGAATTGTTAGTCGTCGAAAGGCGGGATTTTTGAAATCTTATTTTTCTGCGGCTGCGCCAACGTTTATAAGCAGGAGCCTGTTCCGCCAAAGTGTTTTTCTTTTTTCTCCAGTCAGCATTACGAGACGTTTTCACACGCAGGTACGTGTGGATTATTAAAAGGCTGCGAATTCGCAACGATCGATGCCCCGAGGATTGCGTAAAAGGCTCGACGACGACGACGACGACGACGACGACGACGACGAGCCGAAGGGAAAAATCGGGAAAAAGGAGGCCGCAGTCATTCAACAATGTCACTGCACGATCGGCCGGGAAATAAATGAAATGCATTTCCATGGAGTGCATACTTCGATACTCGCGGACTATTAATATCGTTATGACAGCTTGACTAATGATCCCCAATACCGAAGCACGGCTTTGACATTACGAGATTAAAATCCTGCGGATGAAGAAAAAAATTGCCAGGCTCAGGGGGAGGGGGTTGACAGGGGGAGGAACGCGAGAGGACGAGGAACTTTCAGCGCGCGACTTAATACGATTACGTTTCGGTACGGTGTCATTTGTATTCCCGGCGAATTCACCGGCACCCGATCGATCAATCATCGCTGCACGTCGATTATTTGTGTAAACATTTACACGCGAAGTGACCAAATTTTGAGACAATTTCGACAGGTTGACAACCGCGACGAAACGTTATTCACGTTAAAATCGCGTTACTTTGTGAAAATAGCATGATACTTGGATCTTATAAAAGTCGCATCAGAAAATTCACACTTGTTTCATTTACCTCTGTCGTTCTACAATGACTTAACGCTAATAAAGCTTCACCATTACAGTTCATCTCAAGCGAGAAATTGAAAAGAAAGAAAAGAAAAACGAGTAAAAGTAAAGAGAAATTTAAAAAATCAAGCAGTCGCCATCGCGTTTCGTGGGACAGTCGGCGGGAGAGGCACATCACTGCCGTTTGTACACCACGGGACGGATATAGAGAGAATAAATTGCGTAACCTGTGTGTGTGTGTTCCGTCGGCTTTCTGGCAGATCCTACCAACATTGGCGGAGAAATGACAGGCGAAAAACGAACGAAATTATCCCCGCGAGTTGATCGCCGGGGCAATAAGGGGGTAGTTCAGCCCTGGGACCGGCGAATTCACGGGCGCGCGCTGAAGGGGAGGGGTGAAATCGATGGGTGGGAAAGGGCGGAATAACAATCTCGCAGAGTGTTTCTGGATATTAGCCTTAATGCGACCTGTCCGGTCAACCAGATGCCCTGATAGGCCGATACGAATTTTTTATTCATGAGCGGCGTTCTGATGGGATTTTCATCGGCGATCTCACCTGTCTCTGCACCCCCCCTCCCCCTTCGTCGATCGCCGTCCGGTGCAATTGAACGCGGACAACCGACGACCGACGAAATCCGCCGCGTTTATTTATGCAAAACACGATCCCCGCGGCCGACACTCGTTCCGCCGGCCGTATCGCACGGAAAAAGTCGACCAGGAACCGTGATAACAATTGACGCGGCGCGTTAAAGAGAATGGACAATTTCCGGCCGGTCCAGTTAGATTTATTGTCAATGATGGCGCGCGAGTTTAGAGATGTTTATAGCTTCTGACAGGAACGTGGTGGTGGACTCTGCTCTGTTCAACACAGAGAATATCCGAGCTGATTGTAGACTAGGAGTAGAGACAGAGTCACGCGTACGTGATGTTTCTACGCGGAAAAGAGGCTGATTAATTTTAGTGGAAAATGAAACGCGTTGATTTTACACGTGCGCGATAATTCATTCGTTCTCTGGCGCTCTTCGAGACTTCGCAAGACGTATCGAACAATGTCAAAGTTCACTCCCTCTTCCATCGGCAGGGCTCGAGCGTTTCTGCACCACTCCACAGCAATCATCGACAGACCTCGAAACTTCCTTGCGCATCGAGCATCGAACAGAGGGAAAGGATCTCGAAACGCAAGCTCGATAAACGTGCATCTGGATGAATCACTCGCCAGGAAATCGCGCTTCCTGCTGTCTTCGCGCACGAAGACAATTAAATATCGCCGGTTAAGGAACGACTGCAGCGAGAGGAATCGAATCGAGCGATCGCGAGTGGAGCGCGAGAAACACGGAGGGCGAAGGGTGAGGGCGAAGGGGGTTGTGGAGAAACGACCGCCGCGGAGAAAGGGAATCCGCCGAAATTATCGTTCATCAGGCTCGAGTGCTCGACGCAGCTCCCACGGGGAGTATCTCTCCGGTTCATCCGCCCTTTGTTGCGTGGCAATTAAAATTAGCGCTGTTAATTACGCGGTGCCGCGACGCTTGTTAGCCGACCGTTAGCCGAAAACTGGCAAAATTAAACGCCGGGACAAAATGTAACGCGGCGCGTCTAATGGCGTAACGCCACTCCCTCCCCGCCCGCTCTTTTTTTTTCCCCCCTCGTTTCGTCCCGTTTCTTTCTTTCTTTCCTTCCTTCCGTGCGCGTTTTTTCGAAATTTTCGGATTTTTCGCTCGCGCGCGCGCGCGTACGCGGTCCCCGCTTCGGAATTAATCGGCGCTCGTTGCGCGAAACTCGCTCGCTAATTGCGCCCCGCGATACCATTTTTTCGACCGTCCCGTTTGGCTTCGTTTGGCGAAGCTGTTTCAGCTCGTGACGTTGGAATATTTGGGTCTAATGGTCGAAGTACATGGGGCTTTACGAGCACCGTGCGTTAATCCTTGCGAAAGGTTAAACTTCGTTTTATTGGACCAACCGTGAGCTACTAAAATGGACGAAATGTTACGTTGAACATGCTTTCGTTTTCCCGGGAGGGAAAATATAGATGCGGTAACTCTGTTCTAGCTTATTTTAAATTCTTTTAATTTAGCTAAAATTTTGGAATTTTAAAAAGACGAAGAGTTATTTAAAAAAAAAAAAAAACAGCAATGTAAAAGGATCGAAGAAACAGCTTTTGCGTTTTAATTGACAATTGTCAAATTTAATTTTTTTCTAATTTTAAAGCCAAACTTACTCCCTGCGATCTCCATGCGCTTTAAACACGTCGATGGGCAAATTGGAAAATTGGTCGGATACAAAGGTCCTCCATTGCCGTTAGAGCCGTTCCATTGTTTGCAACGTTAATCTGTAAAATTCCATGGACGTAACGGGAACGCACGCCCCTGTATTTGTTAAACAGTTGTGTAAGTACCCACAAACTGCGCGGTGATTGCGGTCACGTGTCGGCTCGCATCGCTCGAACGGAAAGTAAAACAGAGACTGTACACGCCCCGGAGGGTGGTGGTTTCTCTGAATGGCTGTTGATTGTAATCATCGGGTGTAAGTAATGCCGGTGCTACGCGGACGTGTATAAATTTACCCGTGACTCGAGAATGTCGCCCCGAAAATATCGCCAGGGAGAATATGCAGGCCGAGAAAATTCGTCCAGCGCTCTCTTCCCCCTTTCGAGTGCATTTACATCGATGAGCACATATTATTTATCGGATGAATTCGCTAAGTGGGCGTTGAAACGTGGCCACGTTCCACGTTAACATGTCTCTCATTCTGAATTCTCGAGCGATTACCATCAAGCTATTTTTCTTTTTCCTTAATATTTCCTTCTTTTTGAAAATACTTTGAAAAACAATTCCTATAACGTGAAATTGAATTATTCAATTGCAGAGGTAAAGTGGATGTAACAAGCACGAAAATAGAGAAATGGGAAAAGGTTTTCCTTTTTTATCACTGAAAGTGATTTTAGCGGGGGTAACCCAGAAAATCGCAACGTTAATGCAACGAAAATTAGCGATTGGTTGATTTGGGTCACGTGATTCGTGAGAGGGCGTGGAGTAGACCTCGAGTAGGAATGGCGACTGCGCCTGTAATTTGTTTTGTATCGATTGAAATGTTTGCGTATCAATAAAATTTTATGGCAAAAAAGTCTTCATTTCCTAGTTAGAACAGTTGCTTCTGGGCCTTTCAGTGTGACGAATTGTACTGGGGTACACAAAAGTCGTGCAGTTTTTTTCTTATGATTTATATGATCTGTAATATATATATATATATATACATACAATCTACATAATCTATAATGAAATTTGAGGCGTTTTTTATACTATTTGCGAATAGTAATTATCAGACTGTGGGTTCTTTTTTACTATTTTATACATTTTGCACTTTTTTACTACTTTTATATTCACCACTTTGTACATGAATATAAAAAACCACAAGATGTAACAACTAGTGAAAATTTCTTGCAAGTCTTCCCATTTCGTCCAAGTATTGACTACTGTATATGTTCGTCAGAAATCCATCATCGACGAACCAGCCAAACAAATTTCAACCACACACACACACACCTTAGTCGAGGAGAAGCTCGACACCGGAGGGGCATGTTGTTTTCACACGAGATGACGTTCAATTAATAATAAAAGGCTCGCCCTTCGGGTGATGCGGCTGGATGCGATATCAAACCGCGAGATGTTTGAAGACAAGTGTCTGAGCGGGTTGAAAACGGATCGGAGCTGTTTGTCGGGGCTGCGGGACGCGGTTGTCAAACCGTTGTGGTACGAAATGGCTCGCAACGTATATACACAAACGGCTCTCTGTTCTAATTGGCTGGCGGCGCTGTGCTTCTGAACCACGCTGTACTCCTTGACGCTTCTCGGCAAATTGAACGTGTATGCTCGCGCGGCAAATTGAGGAATTGAATATTCATACGGTTCCAACCCTCTTGCACAAAGGTGAATTCAATTACGCATGATTGCCCGGCTCTAACCCTTAGACCATCCCCTTCGCGCCGCTCTCTTTCGTCGCGTCTCCACGCCATTCGCGTCTTTCCAGCCGCCGCGCCTCTCCTTCCTCCTCGCTCCGTTCTATCGACTTATCTGTCTGTTCGTCTTCTTCTGCCGCTTCGTAGCTCGTGTTCCCACCTTCGGCTGCCAGTCTCTCGCCGAGCAGTTAGGCCAATTTCACGCTTATTGGTACGTAAATACGGGATCCACCTGGTGGAAGCCATCGGCGGCGGTGGAATTCTATGACGGGAGAGAAAACCCTTTCCCTGTGTCGGTTTCCTCAAGGAGGAACAGGGAACCGGCTCTCTCGGCGAGTGCCACCCTTCTGTTTGTAATTAACGTTGATCAGAAGATAGAATCTGTCTTGGGTTCGAGGTGTCCATAATTCGCGCGAGATTTCCTCGTTATTTCAGGGTTATACTTCTTAGCCGTTTATGTTCGTGCAGAACGCAGTCCACGGAATAAGTAGCTAATATTGTATTAAAATCTCTAAATGATCGAGACATCTAAAAACGTAGTTTGTGACTGGAAAATTGATCAAAGAGAAGATGTGACGACAGAACCTGGTCATGTACAGTGACGTACACATTTTCGAAACGATCGCGTCCACGCGTCAAAGGAATCCCTGTACAATCTGCCTGTATGTAGCATACGGTGCATCTATGATTGAACAATAGAATATTCTCCAATCAACCTGATCTGATCGACTGACCGGAAAGAAACGATTCTTGCGGGAGCTAATTATATTCTCTGATTCATGCATAGAAATCACCCCAGAGGATCCCCTCCTGTGTGTTGAAAATTCAAGCGAGCCAGAAACGCATCTTCATTGTCTCACGCACGATCTCTCTATAACGAGCAATAACAAAAAAAAAAAAAGAAAAAAAAAAACAAAACAAAAAAAAAGAACTACATTGGAGAAGTATCTCCCGACCGATGAAAAAGCATAGCCCTCGGATTTGCGTCACAGGATCCCGCATCGAGTCTCCGGTGGTTGAAAACCACCCCCTGCCGCCGATCTGGCGAACAATACGGATCGAAAATAACCGGACAGGCCGCTCGTTAACGGGCTAATAACTCATCAGTTTTACGAGCGCGAAGGTCGACGGGGGTCTCGGATTTTAGGGCGACATGCCCTGCACCCGATGGCGCAGGTGTGGTCGACCGCGTAAAAATCCCTCGTTTTCTGATCTACCGCTCCCCTTTCGCCCTCACGATTCTCGTCGGATTTTTTAAATACCGCTGATGTCGTTAACTCGTTAATTCATCGTCAATTTCAACTACCGTTAATTTTATTAACTTGCCAAGGACAAAGCAGCGAGACAATTTGCGAGGATTGTTACAAAATGTTCTGTCGAACGTGTTGGGAAAGATAGTTTGCCAGCTTGCGATGCAGAGTGTCCAAATATTTTCAAATTGTGGAACATCGATTTTGAACAAAATCGAAATTTCTTTTCATAATTGCGATAAAATTCATCAACATATATCGATTTTAGTACTCAAGAGCTATCGGCTCCGCGATTTTTGCGAGTTTGTTTTAACGCATCTAATTGTCTATTTTGGTTTCTCTTGTTGACTCCTTATTTTTCACGAAACGTTTCTTTTACCGACGTTTATTTTACCGAGATTTTTACGTACTTCGTTTCTACGAACAATGCTTTGTAGTTCTAAACGACATGTAAAGAAAAAGATTGTAAGAAACTTCATGTAGTTTATGATTCACCGGTTACTGACGAGACAAAAATAGACTACCGATTCTCGATAGAAGAAAGCTAAACAAATTCGAGTTATTCGGACAAAATTTTACCGTTAAGTTGTGACGCATCGACACGTGCCAGTCGTACCTGAACCTTGACACAGTTAACGAAGACGCTTCGTCACCGCGATCGATACATTTTCTTTATCTTACGATTAATAACAACAAAAGTATTCGTTCGAAATTCTAAAACTCTGTGAATTTGTTTCACCCCGGGTAAAACGAAAGGAAAAGAAAAGAAAAAAAGAAAAAATTGGACAAGTTACGAGATTCCACAGTTCTGTAAACAGCGCGTCGTAAATCGCGAGATATAGCGGAATCTCAGACAGTAACTGCTCGTCAAGTTCATGAGCCGTGATTAAAAAGAAACTATCTCAAAGGAAATCGCCGTCAACAAAGTGACTCACGGAATGAAACCAGCGCGCGTGAACGATAAGATACGTGCCGTGAGATAACCTGTCCCGATTACACGTGCATGTGCAAATTGACGAATTAAACGAGACCCATACATTTTTAAATTAAATTAAAATGTTCCGATCAATAGCTCGTTCCTTGCGTGAATACTCAAACGAAAGTTATTCGGTATCACAGGATAATATAGTATCAACGTTTATCGTTTTATTTTAAATTAGAATTTGGAATGTTGATAAGAAAAATTTGAGAAAATACATCGAGGAAACTTTGTTACTTTCACACCAATATTTATCAATATTCGTATGTTTTCTGCTCAGACGGGATTGTTATAAAAATGTTAATTTTCCAGCTTGTCAACAATGATATCATCCGTGTTAATGATACAACGTTATCTGCATCAGTAATATAAAAGACGGAATCAAAATTTATAGGCTCGAAATAATCAGCTAAATTCGCGGAATTACAAATCACTGAATTCGAACGCGTTTCGATATCAGTTCGGAGGATTGATGGTACAAAACTTCCTCCAAGGTTCTATCAATAATCACAAATGGCCAACTATTCTTCGCGGTGACACGCGTGAGATAAATATTCGTGGACGAAGAGATAAATCGCGGGCGGTTCGCGGAAATTGCCTGGCACGCGACAATATCGCGAGAGGCAGCCCCTTAAATTTCCACCCCTAGCTCGGTGCCAAAAGGATCGCGAGCCAGCTGCCAACGTTTAAGCTGTAATTAAAATTTCAGAGGAGCCTGGACGAGGGAAAAGGAAAAGAGAAATATACGCGCGAGCGAACCGCGGCTCGCGCGCGTGAAACGACACGTGAAATCTGTTGCAGAATGCCGCGATCCTGATAAAATCCGCGCGTGCTTATCCCCGTTGTTTCGACGTCGTTAAAAATCGGCCTCCTCCGGCTCTCTCGCGATTCAACGTTTCGAGGATCGAAATCCTTTCACCGCGGTTTCTCGAGACGATTTCGAGAGACTGCGGACTTTATATCCACGCTCGATGACTCACCGTACTTGCTGCAGGGAACCATTAACGGAGGTGATAATAATATCAATTATGGCGCGTGCAATGAGTCATCGATTGTCGGATATCATTATCAACAAAATAGTGATAATGGTAATAATATATAATCGGGATAACGTGCATAAACGGTCGATAAACGAATATTTCATGGATTTTGAATTACGATAGAGAGGTGTCTAACCTAGATCTATTATTATAGAGGGATAACTGCAGAGTAATTTTAGTTCTTTACTTCCTTAAAAACACCTAGGAGCATCTAATCTAGATCAGAGTGATTTTATTTTTCATCTTTTGGAAGTAGCGTTCAGAGTATGAAGAAGCTACTAACCCAGAAAGTTAGAGGAATAATTTTTTATTCTCCTAGAAAAATGAAGCAGAAATACAATAAACTATTTTTCTAGAAAAAAATAACAAGCTAGTATATAATATGTAATAAACTGTATAACAATTGCAAAGTTATTTTACTTGTCGCTTTTTGAGCACACTGTCCAGACTATTGTTAGAAAATTTAAATTAAAACATAACGTCTGTAGTTGTTAAATGATAATTGTAGTATCTACAATTACATTAACCCAACAGTCTATATTAATCAAAGTGTTTATTATATTATAATTACATTAATCCAAGTTAATCAAATTTCAAGTATAAAAGTCAAAAATGGGTGAATAAAACAGCGGAGAGGGATGTCGCGCGAATCAATGAATTTCTAATTGATTCGGTGAACAAACCTGTCGAACGGAGAGGCGCAATGAAAGCGGTGGTGGAAAAAGGGGGAGAGGAAACACACGAGGCGCGTTTCGCGAGCGCTGAAACATCAGGTCTGTGTAACACCAATAGAAGGAGGGTCAATAGAGGCGACAATAGAAGGGAAACGAAACAGAAACGAGAGCATAACAGTGGCAGTTGCCTCAATGGTGCGTGTTGCTTCGTACGCTTTCGTCGGTTTCATTTATCGGGGGAGCGAACGAATTACGCCCATCGATTTTTCGCCGTGTTTCGGTGTCAAACCAGAAACGCAAGATGGATTAATTAAAGAGTTACCTGCGTTCACAAGTCAGTGGCAATTGTCGAAAATTAAATTTTTTCCGATCAGATATTTTATATCTCGATTGATTTGCAAGTTCGTTATATCTGCGTGCATATCTACGTTGAATTATATTATCATTATGACTATTGATATTAAATTTACTTCCATTGAAAAACACGTATATGTAATATAAGAATTTTAATAATATGTACAATTCTATGTGTCAGAAGTTAAGAAAGAATATCAAGTTCAACCCATATCAAAGGACACGTTAAACAAAAGAACCATACATTAAACGTATATTTCGATAATAACGCCATAAAAAATAGCAATTCTTTGAAACTCGCGAGACCTGACGTACGCAATTCCGCTGACAGCGGAGCAAGACAGATTACAATAGTTATCCTCGATCACGATGTTCGTCGAGAGACAGGCGTACGTGTACCTACACCTTGCCCCAGTATTGGTACACACCTATACCTTGTATCGTATCGATAAGAATTCCAGGCTCGAAATAAAGGCGAAAGAGCGACGCCCACCGTTCGGAGGTCCGAGAAATGCGTGGCATTTCCCCGTCGCAGACGAATTCCTATTACAAGGAACGAAGACGTCGACGACGACGACTGCTGGACAGACTGGGGTTTGAAACGGGCGAGAAAGCCAGGAGTAACGTGCACGGATGAGAGAAAAGAAGTTGGATAGTGTTTTGTTTTGTCCAGCGTGTAGGTGGACATCATGATGACAGGATAGAACATAAACGTGGGGCTCCCGAGGGAGTTACGGGACATAAAATCCCCGCGTCGGCCCCTTCCACGCTGGCGTCGAGATGTCGGCGACTTCCCCGGTTTCCCATATAAAACCCGTGCCACCGTTGGCCTAGCCTGCCCTAACCTTCCTCCTTCGGCTCTTCCTCATCAGCCTCTGACAGTCGATCCTCCCTTCGTCCTCGAATTTGTCCCGTCGATCGGCCCGACAGATTGAATCCAGCCAGTCTTGCCTCGATTTTCAGCGATCGAACCCCTTTTTCTTCGATTGGCGAAGGAAAAGGGATGCTTTCTTTTTTCAAAGGGGTGTTTTGCATCGCTTGACAGGACAACAAAATTCTTGGGATACGTTAATTTCGCAGTTTTGCACGCGTGTTCTGCGATACAATCGTTTGCTTTTTATGAACACTTCGACTCTTCTAATTTTGAAATTGTATTTTGCATTGGTCGGTTAACGAGTTTTATTCGCTCGCTCGGATTTCTCTTGTGTCAATTGGTCAGTCTTTCTTAACGATTAATCAGATATAAATCACTATTGGATATTAGGTGAATGTATATATATTAAATCAACGTGAAAAATATTCAAAGGGAAAATATTTATACAGTCGACGCGAAAGAGGGTTAAGGTGGCAGAAGGAAGTGTCTGTCGGAGAGGAAAGTGCGTAGCAGTTACTCCCTTTTTCTCCACTCCGTATCTCGAGCATCTAGTCGCATTCGTATCGCACTGGAAGTTGCGAAGGCGAGTGGCCTGGCGAAAGGTCCACGCAGCAGCAGCCAGTGAAATTTCTTGCGCAAACCGCGTACCGATTACGCACTCCCCGACGCTTCGATTATTTATCTCATCGACAGGACGGTCACCGTTGCAAGACAGCTCGGCGACGTGACGCAACGCATCTGTAATATACGCGATCCGCGCGGAGTACTTATCCACGTTGTGCAATACGCTCCGTTTCACGCTCATCGTTCATCGATCGTTCACGCATCTGCCGTAGAACTCGGTCAATCCGACTTTTTGTAAACAGAGGGTATTTTTCTTTAGGGAACATGGAGATTTCTCAACGTGGAGTTTCCCACTGGAAACAGATTGCGAATGTTTTTTCACGATTTTTGTCTCGCCACTTCAATTTGAATATTATAATTCGAGTGTACATGTCGCATTTGCATATTTCGCAGCTGAGCTGCCAAGCCTCGAGTGGCATCGAAATTTTTATTCTCGAGTCACGTATATGTACACATTCGTGTACACTGCGTGTGTTCGTGGATGTCGAAAGGAACAAACGATTCTTCGAGTGAAATATTTCAATTAATTAACATCCGAAGAGCAGAGTGCAAAGCCCAATTGTGGTAGTGAGAAATTTTGTGCCCCCTTTGAAAATTATCGATCAAATGCTCCAAACTTCTCAGTTAAAAGTTAATTCGTATCACGCGCTAGAAATGCTGTTGCTACAGTAACATACTACCGTGAGACAGCACCAACCGTAGCAATCCTACCGTTAAATTCAAAGTCCACTTACAACGACACAGGAAATTAATTAACTCGAATGTCTCTTAATTGCCAGGCCATATTTTGTTGATTTTGATTCCACTTCACCCTCTTAGGGGGGGGAAAAAAAAAATAGTAACGAGAAAGTGGAAGTTGCGCGTGACAAATGACACGGTTCGCGCCCCCGCCTAATCATAAATCAACGAAAACGGAGGTCGCGGCAATTAGCGCGGCCTCCGTGCTCCACGACGGGGTTAAACAACAGGTCGGACCCTGATTTGATTTCTCGATGGCTGGGCCACCTTATGTTCCGCCCTGTGTAATGACTTTGTTTATCACGTCATAAGGCGTCCAGGTGAAATATTGCATCGGATCGAGCTCCTGCAAACGACTTTACGCAATAACGATCATCGGTGCCCCTGTGCACAGGTGTACGCGCGAACGCATGAAATTACGTACTAATACGCGTTTCCGCGTCCCTGCGCGCCTCTCGCAAGCGAATCGGGATGACTCACGTGTTCCCGTTACACGTGTTCGCGTAACGTTTGTTTCCATTGCTCTCGAAATGCCACCGACTCCCTTTTTCTAAATTTCCTCTTCCCGCTTTTCCAGTTTGATTTTGTCCTGTCGTTTTTCCTTTTTCCTTTTTCTTTTTTTCTAGCGTTACATTCTGTTGGGTTGTCCGGAAAGTTCGTGCCGATTTCGAAGGAAAATTGAAACGCAGAAGATTTGAATTTTAGTATACATTTATTAAATATTAAATTTAATTTGTATTAAATCGGCACGAACTTTCCGGACAACCCAATATTGCGTTGAATTTAGGTACTTTACAAGTTATCGATATTTTTTTTTCTTCGGTATTGCGGCTCCAAAAATTTGCCTTTTTTCTATTCAGGTTCTACAATTTTATGAAACTTTTGAAACATCGGATCGTTTGATTCTTTTAATTTATCAATTTTATCTTTTCCTCGTTTCTTAATTTCTATTTCCAATGTGCAACTGAGCGAAATTTGCGACTTGTAGTTTTGAATTTATACCTAGTCCTGAAATATCCATCTCAAATTTACGACTCGGTGCCTCAACTTTCCAAAAATTCCAGAAAATTGCAGACTCCGAGTTAAAAGTGAAAAAGCAAACTTGGAGAGTGTCAGGAAAAAAACTCAATAAATTTACATACCAATGTACCTATCCGTTAGAAACTTAACGAGTTAAGTGACGACATGTTTATGAGAAACGAGTTTTTAATAATTTTATAATCCGACGTTGATCGATTAGACTCTTGATTAAATCATACTCTGTGTCTTGAAAAAAGATACCGTCGATATCACATTTAGAGCAGGCGAATAAAAAAAAGAAAAACGATTTGTGTAGCAAAAGAGACAAACGCTGAACAGTAACAACGACGATGGCCACTCCCAGGCGTCATAAAGGAAAAGAAATAAAAGACCGGCGTTTGTTTCCTGTACTACCCGAGTTCATTTCACCGAGATTTCCGCGCGCAAAAATGAAAACGTTCCGAGCCACCGTCGACCGCGTAAAAACCAAATGGAAATAATGAGACGGCAATGAAGGTAACTCGCGCGAGTTCGAACAATCTCCTGGATAATTTTTGACAGAAAAAAAGCCAGGAAAATCTCGACCCGCGAGGCAATCAAATTCTATCATCGTTCTTCATCGCAGTTCAGTATCGTCGTTTGCTCGTTTCGAAGAAATGTTTTCCAAGAAACTTCTCAAGTTTTCTCTCTCTCTCTCTCTCTCTCTCAAAGACAATTTAGTCTTTTTTTTTTGGAGTAACTCAACTATCAGGAAGTACGGAACGAAAGATAGTTTTTAGATGCGATATTTCTTGAACTACGAACCGTGTCGTTCGGTTGGCAAAGCTAAGTCGACACGTGACGAGTGAAAAGTGGACGGTTTCAGCGCGATCGGTAACCCTTTCACGTGAAACAACAATAGAGAGGCGAAGCTTCCCCTTTGACACGCTCGGGTCGTGTAACGTGTCGCACTTGCTCTTGTCCAAATACAAAACCAACAAACCGAATCCTACAGCTAACCAGACGCGCCATAATCGCTCTCGTATCGCGACCCTCTTCTCCCTTAACTTTTAACACGCTAATACGCCCCGTTAGTTTTATCGTGTCATCTGTGAATTGACACGTCAAATTTGAACATGATTGTTGCGATCTCGCGGATCTCGACTTTCGTTAAGTTAAACTTTATTTGGAAATCTTGGTCTACGTTTTTGATACGGGTTATTGAAATTGAAATACAGTGTCATTGAAACAATAACGGGTGGAAAATTGTAGATGGAAATTGATAATAAAAACGATTGTAACTTTGTAATACATTCAGTTGATTTGATGTTAAAGCATAAAAATTTCTGGGTTTATCTTTTTCAAACGATGTTTTGATAGGGTGATTATCTTCAAAAGAACTGAAAAAATTCAAAGTTCAATTTGTGGAAATGCCGTAAAATTTTTTTAGTGGATTAAATTTACCATAATTTTGGAAACTGAAGTTTTTCCTTTGCTACAACCCCTTAAAATTTGCTGTACGATTTTTTTTCGACCATTTCATTTCAACTTTGAACAGTGGCGAAATGTTGGGATTTCTCGAATTTTTGTCCTAATTTTCAAAGTCCGATAAAATGGTGAAAAAAGAAAGGGAGATTTCAATCTTCAAGACTGCAGTAGATTTAGTAAAAAAAGAAGTGTTTTTTTGATATTATTACAGGCGTTTGAGTCTCGACAATTTTCGAAAAAAAAAAAAATGTCTCCACTTTTTCGATTGCTGCATTATGTAAAACACATAAATCACATTTTGAGAAAGACAAAAGATTCAAGACTGTGAAATGGAAACTTCACGCCAAGTGAATTGTTACATGACCAACCAATGAATTGTTAAATTACATTTATACGATCGACAATGTTTCACCGTCATTGCTCGTATTTCCATCAAACGATACGTTCTAAATTATTCCCAAATGTTGAACGATCGTTAACTTTCGACAGTTGGAAATAGAAAAAGACACGGAATTAAAAAAATTTCTCAACGCTCGATCCCTCGAATTCTTGCGGGCTCCTTGGAAAAGGGAAATAAACCTGTAATACAGCTTCTCTGACGCGTGGTTTAACTAATTAAATGCACGAAGCGGCGAAGCTAAAAAAGGGCGGGGCAAAAGACGGAGGAAGTCGAGCGGGATCGAGGAAGCAACGAGCCGTGAGTACCCTTGACAGTGGACACATCGCAGCTTCCATCGTGAGCGCGCGCGCGCGCGTGCGAAATCGTACTCGAGCCTAGCCGTGAAAGGATCTAGGATCGAGGCACACGAACGCTCGATTACACGGTAGCCCGGCCGACCCGATCGGGTGGACCCTTTCCTCGCCAGGATTTCTGTTCAACGATCCGTTTTATGAGTCAGCTTGACTGCCTTCGCGGAAGGGACCGAGAGCAGATTCGCTGCTTCGTAGCGTCGTCAGCTCATGGAACATAGAAGAGAGAAATAAAGAGGAAGAGAGGGAGAGAGAGAGAGAGAGAGATGAGCGAAGGGATCGATCGGTTCGAACGAAATCGCCAAAGAAATTATTGCGCCTTCGTTCCAGCCTGATAAACGACCTTTACGCGCCATCATTTCGACGTTTATGCTTTTTCTATTTTTTCTTCTCCTCTCCGATTCTTTTCTTCTTCCTATTCTTTTTTTTTTCCTCCACTGGAAATCGTCGAAAAATGACAGAGGATGAGTTAGCAAGCGAGAGAAAGTGGAACAAATAGCAATAAAAGCGTCATTGAGGCGAATGTCTGTATTTGTGAAACGTTCAGAGTTCGGGGGATTGACAAGCGTTCGAGCTCGGGCTTATGCTTCTTTCAGGAACCGGCACGCTCGACTTGGTATGGTCTATGCAACGTTGAGCACCGCGCGATACTAACAACAACAGCGAATCGAGAAATTTGTACCGATAGAAATACGACAAGTTACGTCTTCAATCTGCTTTGACATTTAGCGCGTTCTTTAGAACGAGTATTTTTTAGATTTATGTCTGTTAAACAAACTTTTTAATTATTCCTCGTTGCATAACCTGATGGCAGATCCAACCACACTGTAATATATATTTTACATGTACAGTTGAAACAATTGGAGTTTATTTTTATTCTATAGAAATCCACGTTCAAACAAGTAAATCGGTCGAAAACGACATAAAAATCCAAAAATCAACAAAACTGTACTCGTTCGTCGCATACGATCTACATCGAATCTACCTCGTTACACATCCCGGTGCACGTCCATCCAGCGAATCATCCGGCTGATTTGCATGGCGGACACGGAATTCGAGCAAGGAAATCGGTCTGCGAATCGGTGGCAAGTGTTTAGGTTCAGCTCGGTTACTCATAGGCGAATTTATGCCGATCGTAACCCGACGTAGATGCCCCGCGATGGATCTATGCTAATGGAAATCATTAATGCGTCCACGAGGATCCTAATCGGCGGCGATAATCTCGCGCGGGGATCGCGAAATTAAAATGCACGCGCGCACAGGTGGGCACATCGCGTGCTGCCACCGATCATGGTTCACCGGACCAAAATGTACGCGCGCGTTACGTCACCCTCGTAGACCAGGACCACACGGCGTTTCCGGATTGCTGTTTTCCCTTGTTTCGACGATCCGCGAAAACGCGGAAAGTCGAACGACGAGCTACTGACATTTCTCCGTCGGCAAACGTTTGGTTAGCTCTTCAGTTAGTTCGACAGTTCGTCGAAATGGAACTTTGTCAATGGATTGACAAAGCTTGGGCGAAGAAATTGGACAAAGGCTCGACCGCGGGAAAAGATTAATCTGTTTTGACAAAATTTCTTCGAGACTCGAGGGAAGGAATTTCAAGTGGTAGATCCGCTGCACGGATTTAAATATCCATGAGTAGGACGTTCGAGCGTTGGGAAATTTAAATGAGAATTGAAATTCAAAGGTTCGCAGTGAAACTCGACGATTTGAATAAACTTGAAAATTCAAACGTACGGCGATTTAAATATTCGAATATTCACCTGGAAATCGAAAGAGTCGGGCGACCGCGGGTCGCCGAGTGTGTTTCAGCTTTCGTTTAACCGAGGAACGAAACGCAATGGCACCGAGCTGGCTCTCTCTCTCTCTCTCTCTCTCTCTCTCTCTCTCTCTCTGCTTCTTCAGCGTCGACAAAAGGAATTCGCCTCGGCTAATCACCGGCGTGTCCGCGTTGAAAATCGATCTCCAATCACCGACGATTGGCCACCGCGATTCGGTCCGGGGTTAACCGGATCGCCTTCGTCCACGCCGAGGTTCCTACCTGTTCCCCGAAACCGGCCGACTCACGCTCGAAATAATAAATCCGGGTAAACGACGCAAATCCCGCGGACGCATTAATGTAAATTCATGCGGAGCCGAGCTCTGCTCCTAATCGGCTTCGAGTACACCTGCACGCGCCATATGGTGTTTTTTCTATTCCAGTAGCGACGATGTTGTCGATTCGAATAGTGCGTGCGTCCGACGGGGGCGGCGAGAGCCTCCCTCTCTTGGTAGGTGAGCTTTCGTACGAACCCTCGACTCCTCGATCATTATGTACCGCTGCCACGGATTACCAGCTATTATCATTCCGTGGTAGAGAGAGAGAGAGAGAGAGAGAGAGGAGAGGAGAGAGAACGTGTCCACCGATGGCATATGTTTAATAAGTTCGTATGGCGTTCCTTTCTCGCACCCCCGCACTCAGCAGGGCTGTAGTTGCCGCCATCGACCGCAAAGAGGAGGACGAATGTTGACACGCGCGATAATTAAATTTGAATTGGGAGCAATTGGAAAGTGTGTGTTTGTTTGTGTGTTCCTCTGTAATGGCTGTTTGATCGGCCAGTGGCAATTAAGCCGAGCGAATTAATCGCAAGTAAACTCTCGATGGCCGAACTTCTGGTTCATCACGCGTGTCTTTATCAGTGTGTCTCTCTGCACAGTTTCGATCACGCGCGTGCTTTCGGGCAATATATTTCAGGCAGAGATGATTTCTGCAGATTTTCGATCCGGCTAATATTTCATATACACGAGCTCGTGATTTTTATATTTTTACAAATGTCAGAATTCATTTCTCCTCTGCTGAAATTGCTGA
>KQ435794.1:3832763-3858857 GCA_001276565.1 Melipona quadrifasciata | reverse complement strand
GAAATACACGTAGAATTAAAAAAAAAATCAAAATTCTAATACATCTATATCCCACTCGAAAATCAAATCTATCCCGCACACTCGTCGCTCGCTCTGATTTCAATCGATCCTTCGCTACTGTTGCGCAAGTCTTGCCAACGATACATGGAAACAGCGAAAGACCCCCGATCTAGACCGTAATCCAGCGGTTCGTGGCGCGCAATTATCCGACCAATGGACGCACCTATCGAATACCTCGGAGAAATGGACAAATTCACTTTCGTGGTGGATCAGATAGGGGCCCGGGACAGAAGCATTCTCTCCCCGGGAGGGATCACGATTTACAGGCGAGTGGTTCGCGGCATTCGAATAAATTTGCCGGGGCCGTAGTTCCGGTCGCGGCCAGACGACCGAGCGAGCGAGCGAGAGAGAGAGAGAGAGGAAAATAAATTTCCGGGATCGACGACGTTCGCGACTCGACTCGACTCGGAGGGAAATCGAAGGCGGGGGAGGGCGAGGGGGCTAATTGCGGCCGGGAGGGATGCTTCTGGCCAGGCGAGCGCCAGCTGGAAAATCCTCGTCCGCATTCCACGCGGACGGACGCGTCCACGACGAGGAACGGCCGGAAGCCCATCGACCGATGCCGGAATGTAATTTCGTCTTGGCTGAAATTCTGCCGCGAGACGTGGCTCGCCTTATTGGCCCTTACGCGGCCAGCCGACTGCTGCTGCGCCTATAAAACTCCGCTCCGGGGCCATTATCGTGTCACCTAGACGCCGATCCGCCGAACCCCGCCGTCGCGAGACGTTCCGTTTTTCCTCTGGGCAGACGCGCGGACGCTGAAGAAACAGAAAGAGGGAGAAGGGGACGAGAAGTGCGGTAGCAAGGGGTGGTTTACGAGAGTCGGCGGAACGTTCCCTCACCTTGCTCTCGATCGGCTGGATGTTTAATTTCAGTTGTTATCTCTGCGAGATGGGAATGAAAATGCGGCGAGGGGGGTGACCCAGGAAGTGAATGAAACAAAAGGGAGCGAGGTTGGGAAATTTATCGTCAAATGTGGAATTTCGCTGAACTGTTTAACTGCTAATGAGGGTTTGTGACGGATTGACGACGGCGGATGGGGAATTTCTTGGAAAGAGATTACAAGTGCATCGTGCGCCGTTACACGCGCGAGATCCAATTAGGACGTTCAAGGTAGCTCGTTTAACTGTATCACTTAATTATAAGCCGTGTTTCCGACTTCTGTTGCGGTAAATTCTTAAGCCTGATTAAAATTTTTACTACGCAGACGATAGCGTTTAGCGTGTGCTAAGGACTCTCGCGGATCGTTTAGTCGAGTATCGCCGTTTGTATTAATGTCCGATAGTGGATTCTCAACGCCAGAAATATTATTGGAAATAACGCAACGCTTTTACGACTCCGTATCTACCTTCTGGCTTGTAATCTCTCGTGAGAATGTATTAATGCATGTAATTAGCAACCGTTTAATAGAAGAGGAAAGTTTTTTTTTCCCAATGCAAAGCATATCTTTCTTCCTCGCATCATTTTTCTCTTGACACTTTTCGAAACTGATTGTAAATGAAAATTCAGAATTAAAAAAGAGAAACAACTCTCGTTGTTAAATCAAGGAAGAAACCAAGCAGTCGGATAAACTAGAAAAAATAGGAAATAAATACGTCGCTCGGCTCCTTAAAAGTTACGAGTTATATCCTACGTGGAAAAACCATTCGACCACACACACCAAACGCAATCCGGTCGAATCGAAAAATTATTCATAAATAGATCCATTTCCGTGGTCCACGTTGCATCCTGCAACCGGATACGAGCACGGGGTCGCACACGCCGAGTCCTAGCGCCGCGGAAACGAAATTTCTTGAATTTCAGGGCGAGTCGAGAGCGAGGGAATCGACCCTCGGCGACGACCTTTCGAGCAGCAGCGGACAAGCGTTGCAGCCGGCGGTGCACACGGTTGTTTGTCCGCGTCGTCTGGTCATTCCATCAGACTGATCAGGGGGGGGGGGGGCCGCGACGACGGGCCACGATGATGACTTTGATTCGCAAACACACACCCCAATTACACCGGAGCTCGGGCCAGCTATCCGCGGGCTCGGCGTTCGCCTCGCCTAGCTGACCGTGCATTAGCTGCACCAACAATGCATTATTCAGTGCATACACGTACTGTTGACGTATTTGCCTGTTTCGTAATATGATTGCCGCGATATTATTCCCCGTGCACGGCCACCGTGTGTGCCCCACCTGCGGACGGATAAGTTGCCGTTTTACGATTCCGTCCCGGCAAATATTAATCCGACCCCGTCTATCGTTGCGCTTGCCCACTCGAATTTCGTTCGCTTGCACGGCCGTTTGCCAACGAGTACATCGTCGCGATCGCGGCGATCGAAATTTTGAACGGAAATTTTCTCGACCCCGGGGATGAGACGAAGATGCGTTGCGAGAAGCTCATATTTCCGATCAAAATAGCCAAATTTATAATTTTTCTTGGAAACTTTCCCCCCATAAACTGTATAAACAGCTTCTGTACTTTGTTGTATTTATTTGTTTTTCTCCTTTTTTCAATACAATGTCTTTAACCGTTGGTAGTTCCAGTTGTAAAATCTAAATAGTTTCTAAATTAATTTTGTACAACTTTGCATATTTCGTGGAATTTGTAATGCATCGAACTCTTACGAACTTGTAAACATCTGCAGTTTAGATAGACAAATGTTGATGCAACAAATCCAATTGTATATCCAAGATTTCAATATAGTGTGATAACCTAGAGTTCTGAAATCAGTATTTTCGATGAAATTACTCTAAAAATAGTTTTAGTGATTTTGAAATTGCTCACAATAATGATTCCTCAATAGTCTTTTCTCTACACCATTTATGCAGGCACTGATCATTCTTATTGATTCAACTTGTGGTAATTGTTATTATCTATATGGTGCATTACGCAAGTGAAATTGAATAGAAAATTACAAGGGATGTAATAATAACGCAAGAGAAATCTCAGTCCTTGCAGCATGTGTTCTGCTTTGTAGCACATATGTACATAAATATATACTTATCTGTAACGAGACTCTTTGTAGCAATAACTTATCTTAGAAATACGTATTTTTCTGTTAACCGCAAGATGGTATCACTTTTATATTCGTTAATAATTTTCCTTCTATTGCGACAAAATCGTGAAAACAGCTCTTTTATCAAATCTAATGGTCAGTCGACCATTTTTTATATTTTTTCCTGTAACCAACCTACAGATAATCGTACTGCCTGCTTCAGAATTCTTATCATGTATCAATAATTTTACAAGCAACTCTCACCTATTATAAATCTAGCATGAAATAATGCGGACATGAATCATTACAAATTCACAACTATTCACAACCGTACAGGTGTTTGCAACACTTGAGTTATTTAAAAATCAGCAACTTTTAAATAATTTTCGTTACCAGTTTCCGTCTAATTTTCATATTTTTGTGGCTTTTATGCCACGCGGATCATAGAACAATTATTTATTTGTATTAATGGGCTCCTCGTTTCCTACATTCTCGAACCGAAACTTTTATAATTTTTACCTTTTCATCAAACTACGTCAGTTTCGGCACACGTCGCTCAGGATCACTTCAATCAACAATCGCTGAATAATTGTGTTCCTCGTCCATGTTACGAATCTCGAACTCCTCGCCGGGACTTGATTTAAAACTTTTTACTTTAAAAGCGGTCAAAGGTCGTGGAAGATTCGAGAGGGGCCGATTAGCGGCGCAATTGCGGCGCAGGTTGGCCGGACCGTGAGAAAACGATCGACGAAAACCGTTCGGACGTCGTACCGCTTGAAAACGATCACTGACAGAATTTCTATTACATAACGCGGCCGGCGCGGTGAAAAGAGCGAGCGCGAACGATTCGCGTTTCGCACGTATCCGATCCGTGACCGTCCTACCGATGCACGTGCCTCTATTGTATTTTTGCTGTGCATGCGCCATTTAGCTTGCTATTCTCGGCTGAACTTCCGCGTACCTGCCTTGATTGACACGGCGGAGCCGAGCAGCAGCGTGTCTTCTGCCCGCTGATCGCAGACGCTAACTAGCAGACGGATCGACGATCGGTTCGCGTTTCTTGCCGCCATCAATTAGATGCCCATTACTCGGACATGTCGTGCTGAATAGATATCGAACATATTGATGGAGTTGTCGATCGCGATAGCGGAAGAAGGAATCTACAGGCAATGGTTCAATTTAGAAGTTGTGATGACGTAAACGTCGAAGAAAACAACTTTTGTTCTATTCTTTCGACGTTTGATTTGCCGAGCTGGGTTTGAGATGGATTTGTGTCGTCAAATATACTGGATATGGATGGTTACTCATTTTTTTAAATTATACCTCAGGGTTAATTACTAGTACAGGGTGGGTCAAAAGTTGCCCGTCCATCTACTTTTTCTCAATGAAACGTCAAGATATAAGAAAAAACTAATTCTGTTAATTTTTAATTAAATTTAGAGTATGAGCATGATTCTTTCGTCACGTTTTAAAGATTGTTTCTTTGAAACGTTAATCGCCAGAGCGTTCGCGAATTAAAAAAAAAAAATAATACAATAAACAAATTTATCTTGGACAAGAAGTGATTTTTGACTCATCTTGTATTTATAATAGAATCTTTCAATCTCGAAAAGTCTACGTATTATGTATATCATTTTTCTGTAAGAAACTTCTCAATTACGAGTCTTCTTTCGTTTCATTCTTCCGTAATTTATATTAAATTCTCAATGGCGTTTCTGATGTATTCAAAAGAAAATTTCTCTCAGCATCCCACCGTTCGTAGTCGAGAAATTATAAATTTAACACAGTTTAACCATCGGCGTTCCCCTATCAAACGCCGTCCGTTACAATTGAAACGAGTACAAACCAGAACCACCGTAGATCGAAAAGGAATTGAGACACGAAAATTGCAAATCGTCCGTTGGCCGGAACCCCGCGTCGGGTCTGCGTGGCGCAGGCTTTGGCGCCGGTGAAAACGCATCGATTCCGCTTTAATGCGATTCGAAATCGAATTGCCCGCTGTCGAGGCCCGCGACGCACGACTCGCCAATAGTTTGCCCGAGTTTTCATTTTCCCCGTAATTACTTTAGAGTCGTTCGCAGGCGAAGCGAAAAGCATCGAGAGAGGGTGGCGCGAGCAACCAGGAAAAAAAAGGGTGGGGGGGTGAGGGGAGCGAAAGGTCGGGATATCGGAGAAAATTTCGTTTTCGGGGGCGAGGGCGCGAGAGTTTCGGCGCGGCGGGTGGACGTGAAATTCACCGCGAGCGACACAAGCGGGACGAATCTGTCGCCGATACAGGCAAACAAATGCAAAAACGTGCGGCCGGAAATATGGAGGCGGATGCGGCGGCGCGCGCGTCCGGGCCCCCCGGTGGCCCGGCCACAAATATTTGCGTTTCAGAGTGCTGCCCGCGGTAATAACAAAGGAAAATAGAGCTCCGCTAGTTCGCGCCGGTTATGCATTCGCGTGACATGCCGAGAATACGCCCTTCCGATTAAAACCGGCCACGCTTCTGCCAGTTTTTAACGTCGCCCGATAACACGCCACGCGATCGCCAACTGGCCGAGCACGCGACACACTTCGCGATGACTTCATTCCTCGCTTCTCGCGGCGAAGAAACTTCCCCTCGGCCCTCTTCTCTAAATTTAGAAAGTTTCTGCGACAATCTCAAATTCGATCGAGTTATGGAAGCATAACTCTTTCGTTATGGAAGCAAATGCGCGGCAGAGTTGACCGACCAACGAGATCAAAAATTAAAAATTAAAAATATCTTCTGCAATTTCGTATTCGCGACAACACGGAAAAAGATCAAGATTTTGTGACCATTTTCTGACAGAAAGACGAAAATTGTTCCTTCACTATCCTTTATTATGGCCGAGCTAAATGTGCAAACTTTCCAAGTTCCCTCGAATTTTCCATTTCGGCAATAAATAAACCGACGAGACCACACGTACGACAAAAGACGCGCAGGACGATATCCGGCAAACAACTCTCCCCCCGTTATCCCGTCTCGGCCAAAATATTTCCCAAACCCATGGAACTCGCTTATGGACACGAAGCCGGATTGCGTCGGCCGAGGCCAGGCTTTTCGCATCGATTTCGCTCGACCAGGGTTATTTAATTGATCGACTATCGAGCCGGTCATCTCGTTGATGACCGTAATGATCGTCGAGCCCGCTGGCATCGCGGTATTTTCATTATCACCGGGCATGTCCGGGCGCGAATGCCCGGGCTCTCGCACACAGTCGCGAACGGGGGGTGAACGTGTAGGTGTACAGGGATATTGGTGGCGTCGCGCGACTGAGTGATGACGGCCGAACAGCGCGCCGTAGCCGCTTTCATCCCCCTCCTCCCTTCGTTCATTTGCATATTTTGAAGCGCCGCGATCAACAATGGACGCAGCGTATTCCAGCCGCTGCTTTAGACGCTCTATCTCTCTCTCTCTCTCCGTCTGTACCGATAGATTATGGCTCGATTAGCTTTATTAATTTAAATCGACCGCGCGCCGCCACCGCCGCCAATATCCCCCGCCGCCCGATGGAAGCGTCGACGCTCCGGGGACACGAGTCTCTGCACCTCTGCTGTTTTCGAGTCGGGAATGAGAGGCGACAGAGAGGCAAGATTCGCTTCTGCAAAATTAAATCGATCGCGGATTTTCCTGCGCGTTTCTAGGAAACTTTTAATTCATATATCAAATATCGCATGTAACCGTGCAGTGACAGTGTGGTTTCTGTGATATTTTAAGAGAGATACTGATTAGAGTAGAAAGTGATATCGTTTCGTTGCACGGTGATATTCTTATCGTTGGTCATCCTCGTTGTTAAATGCGATTAATCTGTGGAAATGTGATAAATTAGTCCACATTAGTTGCCTGTAAATATCCTTTCATTTAACAACGGTGCATTACACACGCTCTCACTTGCGATGCTATAATCGCACGTAACTCGGAACTGTCGAAATTACTTTCTCTAAGCGACGGTACACTTTGTACGTTCGCGCCTGCTATTCTCTACGTTAATTTCCGATTTGCTCTGTACCAAGAGTTAACAAGATCTCATCCTTTTTTTTTCTTCTGTCGCAAAAGGAAAAGTTCTCGATCCTGTGCATCCCCAACTGGCCAAGTCTTTTCAATCTTTCGAATTGCCTTAGATCTCACGTTTCGTCACGTACTCTTCTTTGAAGCGTGGCGGCAATCTCTTTGGGAACGATCTGCTTATATTGTTTTTTATCACTGAAAGTGATTTTAGCGGAGGTAACCCAGAAAATTGGGCCTCTTCAGGTGCAACGCTGATGCAACGAAAATTAGCGATTGGTTGATTTGGGTCACGTGATTCGCGAGGGGGCGTGGCGTTCTCTGGTACTGAGCGATTGCGCCTGTAATTTGTTTTGTATCGAAACGTTTGCATATCAATAAAATTTTCTTCGTTTCCTAGTCAGAAGAGTTGCTTCTGGGCCTTTCAGTGAGACGAATCGTACTGGGGTACAAGTTGTGCAGTTTTTCTATAGCATGTGTATACATGATATTTTGATTTCTCGCAATGGCACCTCATCTTTACAAATCGCGAAACTCTCTACCAAAAAACAATATACACATGCGTTCTTTCCGTCCGCGATAATATTTGATAGTTTTGGAAGATACATCGAGAAATCGTAAAATGTCGAGAAGGTTAATCCAAACTTGAATGCCTCGTGAAACAACCAAGAACGTTCTTAATTAACGTTCAAGACCAGTAGGTGATACCCGAGTTTATCCCGTAGACGTGTATTACACACGTTTATTAAAATCCTTGGCAAAGTTCCATTTCACGGTAATACGGTTCTCAGTCTCCGCCTTCGTTCCTCGTTGAAGCAGCTTCTTCTATCAACCATCGTGTACATTTCGACGACGTGCACATCTTCCTTCAGCATGGGCAGTTTTTACACGCGGGGTAAAACTAATAATCGTGGCGCGCGAACGAAATCAAATCGAACGTACGAACCCCGCGTTGCTATTGCTTGATTTTTATTTAACGACTGGTTGCGAAACCGTGTTGAGCGACGATAAATTACGAGCTTCCAGTAAATAATCCTTCCTCGAAACGGCCTCCGTTACGGCTGTGACGCGAGCGAGCAAGCGAACCAGCTACAGTGTACATTTTCGGTGTAAATTATTACGCTCTCTCGAAGCCACGAGGAGACGCCAGGCCATCGAGCCACCGATTGTAAAAACGGGCAATGAGGAGCCGGCCACAACTATCGCTCGTTTCTATGCAACTTCTTCGACGTTACCTTGAAATACGAGAGAGCAGAGAGACACGCCAAGCAGGAGTGTTGCAATAGTCGCGACTGTAACGGGCCACGCGGCCTCCTCCTCGTAAATATTACACCCGGTAGGCAAACCGTCGCGACGAGTCCCTCGTCTGACCATTACGTCCGTTTCTACTTTCTTCTCGTTGTCTTTCTTTTCGTTGCCGTGAAATATTGCGCGTTAGGGCGAACAAATTGGACGTTGCAAATATTTGCGCGAATTCGTGTTTTCGCGAATATAAACATGGCGAGGAAAAGTTGAACTACGTATCGGAGGATATTTTATACATTCATACAGGTATTTTACATATTCCGGTCTACCTGCGTTTTTGGACTTTTAAATTTTTTATAAACGCGCGAGAATTTTTTGTAAACGCGGTCTGACCGTCACGTTCGTTTCTACTTTGGTGATATTCGTTAGTAAATATTGAGCCAACGAGCTGAGATTCGCACGACGGAAAGGATAGATAATTGAGTTGATTCGACTCGTTTGGTAGCTGCTTTGGTACACGAGCTCTTACGAGTTTTTACACGTTTTACCGTGATAGTAAATTAACCTGGAGATTTACGATACTGATGTTTATCGACGTACTATCTGGCCTGAATATCGTATATTTCATTTCGTACAGATGTAGCTGATAAGGTTGGGTGAAATCAAATAAATTACGATATCGGTGTATCTTGCAAGTACAGTAGAAAGTGAAAAATATATTTAAAGATTCTAATCTATATTTGAAACGCTGTAATTTTTCCTCTCAAAATTAAATCAATTCTGACAATTAATTTCCAAAAAGGATACTCTGTGATTGCCCTATCTGCACATTCCGAAAGGCTTAAGAGAACAATTCAATCTCAACTGCAACCAATTATTTTCTAAAAAGAAGCTAAAGGATTATCGATATTCTGTCTACCAGCAACATTAAAGAAGAACGTTACACGTTCACAGTATGTACTGCTTCAACTTTCGTCAACGATTTTCTGATAAAGAGCTACGATACTTCATCCGTTTAACCAAAACCAAAACCACAAACGCTCAAAGTCCCGCATTCCGAAACGAAAACCCTCCGAAAATGTCGCCGAGAAGAATTCCGCTTGCAATTTCCACAGACGCTTTCCAACCCTCTGCCCCCTGCTGCGAAACCCACCTAACCACGCCACCAAGTGGGCCCACCTAGTCCATTTCCGTAAAAAAGCTAAAAAGAGTGAAATTTCCTGGAGGTAATCGTCCCGGTAGGAAATCACCGGACCGGGAACGGTTATCGCAGCGACGATCGTGATCCATTCGGCCGTTCGAAGGGTGTTTATCGCGATGGTCGACGTCTAGCGACGCGGCGCGTCGTCACGCAGGATATAGGCGCAATTACCGGCACGGATGGGGACTTATCCAGACGACGACGACGACGACGACGACGACGACAACGAGGAGGGCCAATTCGCGGAAAAGGGAAGAAAACGCGCCCGCGAAAATCGCCTTGCATCGCGTTCAGCCTGGCAAGCCAGCCTCGACCGTGAGCTTTATAGGAGAGCTAATTTAAATAACGACGTGGAAAGGGGTGCTACCATCTCGCGCTTCCGGCCCCTTTCCACCAAATACCAGCTTTCTATCCGAATATCTCTCATTTCTTCTTTCTCTTCTTCTTCTCGCGTAGCCGCGGTAGCTGCGACGACCGAAGGATTTACGGTCTTTTATTGCGCCGAGCGTTCATCTCCGGCGAATGCAAATTAAGATCTCGCGCTGCCCTCCGCGTACTGCTCGTAGACACGTACCAGCGGGCTCTAACGCGGCGGCCACCGCCAGAGAGAAAAGGAGCTTTTGTCTTCTCTTCGGGCTTCTGGCCCGTTCCGACGTGCAACAATGGCCGTCTTTGTGGCCGGTTGTTACCGGAGATGTTGCTCCTCTCTCGTTCTCGCCGTTCCTTCGTCTCTCGCCGCCGATTTTTAACCCTCGCTTTCTCTTTCGGTAATTTCGAACCACCGAGTGCGACTCGGTTTTTATTTCCAACGTGGCCTGTTCAATTTTATATACAATGGGACGAGATTCCGGCGTGTCGCAGCGAATGTAAAATAGTAGCAGCATGGACCAGCGTGATTGTACTTTCAATTTAATTGTTTCGCAATTTTCTAACTCAAGTTTTGTTCTAATTTTGAGCCCCGAAATCGATTCTCCTCTTCGCTATCTGTTTCGCGAGAGGGAATATTCCGAGGATTCTAACATTCTGGAGATTCTACAATTTTGAGAGGAACGAATATTCGAGATTTTGAAGAACTGACGAGTTAGTCGACAGGAAAAATGTTTCCATTGTTTGACGCTGGAATTACCAAAGTGATCGAAATGACCGAGTCATAATTTTCACTAGAAACTTTACAGACACGAAACAGTGTTTTTTAAAGATTTCGATTAACGATTTCCCGCAAAATGTATAAATTGAAGCCATCGTCTGACCTCTTTCGACTTTAATGTCTTTAATGGGAATTCTGTGCTTCGGCAAGTCTAGTGTTAAAGCTGCTCGAAACTCCCCATTGAGCCGTCCAATAATGTAAGAGTTGATCCATCAAGAATGAAAGACTGTATTACGAATTCACCTGAAATCCCTGCGTAGCAGAGCAGCGGCCAATCGCGGATAAACTACGCCCGAGGAAGCAACGGTGCAACGTTTCTGCGTTTCTGCGAGATACACCGGCGGCGAGTATAATTCACCTGCAATTTTAGGCTCGACTGAGCCGCGTAATAAACCAGTTTATGCGCGTATTAAAGCGGCGCTTTTTCGCCGGCAGAGCGCAAGAATCGCAACATGATAATTGCTGGAAAATCAGCGTGCACGCGCGCCTTTACCCGACTAGCCTACTTTCTAATTCCGCCGCCGCGCAACACACGCAAAAGCCGTGAACTTTACTCGCATCCTCTTTGTATATTTTCGTTCTGCGAAAGAGATCAACCTAAGAGATCAACCTCTTAACCCTCGGTCAGGCAATGGAAACATCCCTTTGTAATTTTGAAAAATGCTGCGACTCCAAAGTCGGATAATCCAAGAACATTTCTACCGAAATTCTCAATTTTAGGGGAAGCTTTTCTAATTCCCCGAATTCGACAAATTTGGAGGGAGTACTTTCGCAACCGCAAAGATCGAAAAATTTTACACTTTTGACGCTTTTTTTAAATTTTCGCCAATCCGACGATTGGAGTGCTTTCGCGAACGCAGAGATCGGAAAACCGACGTCGTGGATAATTCCGAAGTAGCCAAGACGGCAGGGACGGGGGGAGAGAAGAATTGCGGGGCTGCTGCAGCGACGCGAGATCAAAGGGGGCAGATTCGTCGCAGTAGGTAGATTCAGAAGCGTTTCGTTAAGGAGAAATTGCAGGTTAAAAATGTAGGAAGGTCGAAGGTTGAAAGCCGGTGAACCGGACTTGGGACGAGATCCGGGTAGATTAAAAAATGGTGGAAAGGGGGAAGTGGAGGGTCAGGAGGGGCGGATGATTTTCAAGGAGACGAAGAAATTCTGAAGATGTTTGAAGAGGATGTTCGTGGCGGACGTTCAAACGCTTGGAGAACTTTGAAACGGGAGGAGGCGAAATCCCGGGGAAAAAAAGGGAGAATCTCGAGGACAGAGGTGGTAGATTAAAGAAACTTTTACCGAGGGAGGGAGGAAGAACGAAGTGTCGGAGTCGAGATTTGAAACAAATTTCTTCCTCGCGATGCCTCTCCGAAATGATCGGGGACACAATGGAAACGAGAACACGAGCGCGCGCAAACAGAAAGCAATCTAACCGTAAGCGAAGCGTAAAAAGCTGTCGCTTCGTTTCGATTTCATCAGAGAAGCTTCCAGGTTGCCGCAGAAATTGCCGGCAATTACGGTGTCCACGCGCATGACAATCATAATGTATGCATCACGGTCTCCTTTTTTTTTCTTTCTTTTCGTGACGCGCTCGTCATGTGTTTCTGTTCAATTCGCGAACTGTACGCCATATGACGACGCAATACGGTATACAGGGTGTTTCCGTAATCGCGACGCAACCGAGAAGGAGGTCGCTCTGCGTGCAAGAAACACAAGGAAATGTATTCGCTTTCTGGATAAAATTGAGATTGGAAACTTTCCAGTCAAGTGCATTTGACTTTATATCCGACTTATTTTACAGATAATTCTTTCAATCTAAGAAAATAAACTTTGAACGCTTTGTGAAGGTTGATGCAATTTTCCACGATCAAAAATCTCTCTTCTATGTTTTTCGTCTGTTTTCACAGCGTGTATTCTCCCGTCATTCGCTCTTTCTTTCAAAAGTCAAAGTCCAAAATTTGCACACTCTCCAAAGTTCATGTTCGATTTTCCCCGAGGGTACGAAACCATCTCAGAACACTCATTATTAGAAAATATTATCCTTTTCCCTCCTCTCACTCGCACAGACGCAACGTGAAAATGTATCTTTTACTTTCTCGAGCCTAGCCTGTCGCAATTTCAGAAACACCCTGTGGGTGTTGCTAGCTCCGGGACACGTCATATTTTCCAAAGGAATGTGCGTTTCCCCGGATGGCACGTGGTCGCCGATTAATCGGCCGCTGCATATGGACGAAAGGATTGCCTAGGAAAATGAAATGCAACTGTCGGGGAACTGAATGTGCGAAGGGCGCCTGGTGAAGCGGCAGAGAGAGAGAGAGAGAGAGAGAGAGGTAATTCCTAGTTCGCGGACTCTGTCAACGATCACGTCAGTTTGCCGGGTTTTCGAGGGTCCGGTTAAACGCATCATACGGCCACGGGAATAAATAGCGCAGGCGGAGAAAGGGGTTCTCGCGATTGGGGATCGAAACGAATGTGTCATTCGGATCGGTCGTGCTCGAGAGCGTCCGAGGGTATTCTCGACGCTGACCGATCGCTCTTCGTGCCTGGATAATCCAGGGTAGGCTGGAACGGGGTAGAAATCCGGGGCTGGACGCGTGCACGCCGACCGGAGGCCTCGATTAATGCGTATCCCTCCGCTCCCGTTGTAATTCCTTGCGACTTAAACTCGTCAAACATCGGACGCTGTTTAATTAACGGGCTATCGGAAAATCGGCCTCCTGCAGGGGAAGGGGGATGAGAGAGGATAGTTTTCGGGATAATGTGGATCGTCCTGGGATCGTTTAACGAAGGACAAGCCTGAGGATGTTCATCGATGATGAAACGCGAGCGTGGACTTTTCGCGGCAAGAAAGCAACTCTGCTTCTCTTTGTTCTAAATAACAAAACTCTATTTCGTTAAAAAGAGGAAGAAGAGCAATGCGATCTTTGGCTTGGTGTGAAAAAGAGTCAGATATAATTTTGAAACAGTGCTTGAATTTTAATTTTATAATTGAGTTTACCTGGTTCACCAAAATATACAGGGTGGTCTGTTTAAGTGAAGCCATCCAAGTATCTTTTCGAATTCGTATCTTTTGCCTGACACGAATTACGACACGAAAGGTCGATTTTCTTCGCAGTTTTCAAAGTCAATTGATACTTTTTTTTTTTACTGCGTCGCGTAGTAAAAGAACATATTCAGATATGTAAAGAACATGACTTTAAAAATTTATCAGTTTCACGTGTAAATCACAGACAAAGATACAACAACAATAATAATAAACGAATTTTATCTAATTTGCCTCAAAATAGATACAAGTGCAATACGTGTACATGCAGCAACACTTCGAACAAATCGAGGATCAATGGATATAAATTACAACGATGTATCAACCTTTGCCACGTCGACGAAACGCGCGATCCGAGGGTGAGGTAACGTCGTTTCGAAATCGGGCGGAGCCCTCGAGCGTTGCGGGATTGATAGGCGAGCGCGTGTCGCGCGACGCGCCGAGGCACGCAATTAACGGTGCCGGTTTCTTGCGAAACCTCGCGGGAACGAGCGCAAGAAGGTGGAAGTCACGAGTGATGCACGCTGAAACGGTTCCAGGCTATGTTCGTCGGTTGTGCGGCGTGTCAATGACTTTAATCCCGAACGCGAGGATTATTACGCGTAGGTAGCCGGCGAAAGAGCCGTTCTATTGCAGCGACGATCGTCGCGGATCGGACGTTAACCAGCAACGATCAACGTTGACGTCGCAACAGGGCTTGCGCGACTCGCGTGAAGATCGTGTTTGTAGAGCGACGAACAGTGACGAACGGCTGGAGACACGCTGACTGAATTTTGTAGGTTTTCGATCAGACGGACGAGTGATTGCTGGTTTTTTTTCTTTCACTCTTTCAACTCGGGATGGTGTTCCTTTTTTTGTAGAATTTCTGATCCATTGCTTTGAAAAAGAATCGAAAGGAAAGATCATTACATAACTTTGTTACAATCCTCCTTTCATTATTTCATCGTTTACATTACTTTTATTTTTTTGTAATAATTGATATTTCCTATTTTGATTTTTCCTTTTAAGCTTTTAAGAGAGCACGACATTAAGTTGCTCGCGAATTATTAATGAAAAACAGCAGATGACAATAAGAATCGAAAAACAAACATTATATAATGATTTCACGAATCTCGCGGATCCAACACATTATTTATTCCGCATAGATTCGCCATTCACCCGAAACTCGAATTTTACGCAAACTCGAATTCTTCCAAACCGGGAGAGTCGTTTCGCGCGCAGGCTATTGACGCGTTGATTAAATTCTGCCCGACATTATTCAGCCTGGTTTGATCCGCTAAATGCGGCGTATTATAATATTTTCTATAATACACTTTGCGCGATCAAATTATACAACGCATCGAGCGCGTCGTATTAACCGTATTATTAAATGATCTTTATCGCTGGCAATGACTTGTTAAATCCACTGCGCAGGTATACGCGCGCACAATGGACTGCTGAAAAGTTCCACGGTGACTTCGTGTTCGTCAAACCGCCGATTAAAACCTCATCAGCCCATCGATTTCCCCGGCGGTTAACCCTTCCAGTCTGGCCAAACGGAACAGAGGAATCGGTAAGTCAAATTGTTAATTTATATTCATTAGATACAAATTGAATATTGCGACGCGGGGGTGAAACGAAGCCCCCAAGGCTGTCTCCGGCCCCGCTGTATCGTTTGCGATTCACGGACGATCGCGTGAAATTCTGCGCGACGATCGACAGACCGGCTTCGTCGAGCCGAACGGAACGAACAGACCGCGCCGCGGACGACGCAATGCGTTCCGCCAACACCGTGGCTCGCTCGCGTTTATCGGCAACGCGACATCTAAATTGCCGCGATAATACAGTGGAGAGAATCTGGCGAGGTTCGCCGAGAGAAAAAAGGAATAAAAAAAAAAAAATAGCGGATTCGTTTCGGCAGTCGATGCTTATCGTCGGGGAACTATCGGGCTCGAGCTCGAGAACGATCGAGCGTTTGTCTCTCGGCCGGGTTAGTCGACGTTTTACCGCTGTCGTTCCCTCGGGAACACGGAAGAATAAAAAAACGATACTGTCGATATTGCTCGTCCCTTATCGCGACGATCTTTTTTTTTCGTCCTTTTTTTTTTTTTTTTTTTTTTTTTTTT
Source organism: Melipona quadrifasciata (assembly GCA_001276565.1). Lineage (NCBI taxonomy): Eukaryota > Metazoa > Arthropoda > Insecta > Hymenoptera > Apidae > Melipona > Melipona quadrifasciata. The sequence continues at coordinate 3,843,072 of KQ435794.1, read as the reverse complement.
GTTTCCTCCTCCTCGTGGTGAAAAGAAGACACGCTCGCGTATTATCGTGGGCAATTGCGTGAGTCACGATAGCGATGAATGCGATGATACAGTGTGATCAGTTACGATTTGATTGAGTATTATGACAGTGGAATTTTTCGAGGACCATCTGCGACTAGCATTTCTATTTTTATTAATATTTATAGAGCGATTAAGCCAAGGTGGATATCGTTGAGGAAATGCTCCTTTGTTACAAAATGAAATACTGTATCCCGCAGACAACGCACGAAACGTCTAAATTTCGCACGAACCAAGTTATCCAACTCGGTATCCTCGAGTTAAAATCAATTCAAAAGGTCTCTCCGCTGGAGGAACCCGTCCATCAAAGAAAGAACAAAACGACGAAACTACGAGTACGTACTCGGCTCGAGGCTCGAGCCAGAGACCTCGAGGAGGAGGAGGAGGAGGAAGGTGGACGACTTCCTTTCAGCGTAAAAAACGCTCACGATGCTATCAGCCACTGACCCGAGCATCGCGGTTCGTTTGATTATACCTTTCTGGCAGAGATTGTAGCACTGTTCGACCCTCTTTTCCTCTCCACCCCGCCCCCCTCCTCCTCTCCATGGAGTGAAAATTACGGCAATATACACGAGTACCAATCCCCCTACGTTCCCCCATAAGAATAAGGCGGAGACCCAAGAGCTTTTGTTGCGATGGCCAGGCAAGGAAAAGACGTTCTTCACGGGTGAGCATAGGTTCCCGGATAATTTCAGCCCTTTTGTACCCGCGCGTACGACTCGTGGGCGTGCGTCACCCTGGCAAGGAGCCACGCGAAGAAGAGACACGCTCGTCCTGGTCGCGTGTGCCCATGCGTGCGCTGCAACGTGTTATGAAACGGCGAAACGTCACTGCCCTCGCGGACTTACCTCGCTAATGAGAGGTTCTCCCGTCTCCTTCTGGCTCCTCAACCTCTCTCGCTCTCCCGAGTTTGCCTCGATCTTGCCCCGTACTTTCCATCATGATAACGTTCTACTCTGTTACTCTTGCCGTTTCGTACCGACGTCGTCGTGTCGCCGACGCAACCTCGGCCGATTCGCGGAACCACGGGGCAGAGCGTTTCGAAGACGGGAATTTGATCTACCTCGACTTGCTCGTGTTTTAATTTGGATCTTTTATCGCTGAAAGTGATTTTAGCGGGGGTGACCCGGAAAATCGCTAAAACCCTCTTCAGGTGCAACGCTGATGCAACGAAAATTAGCGATTGGTCGATTTGGGTCACGTGATTCGCGAGGGGGCGTGGAGTAAACCTCGAGTAGGAGTGGCGTTTCCTTGTGCTGAGCGATCGCGCCTGTAATTTGTTTTGCATATCAATAAAATTTTATGGCAAAAAAGTCGTCTTCATTTCAGAACAGTTGCTTCTGGGCCTTTCAGTGAGACGAATCGTACTCGTAGGGGTACAAGTCGTACAGTTTTTTTTTTTGTTAGTCAGAGAGTCTTCGATGATGAAATTGAAAAGCGAAGGATATTCAAAGCGATACTCTCGCGAGAAATTTTTCTTGAGAGAATCATTCCCCTGGGAACGTGATTAAGAAACTCCTTGGCGGCGAAAGGAGGGCAAGACTGGTCCAAGCTTTGTCGAATTTTCCTCCGTGGAAACGTCTTTCCGATCTTTTCTAGACAGTTTCGTTCGTCGACAGGAGAGATTCTGTTTTATCAGGAGTAGTTGTTCGAGGGAGAATTTGGAAGGATCCTGGTTGTGTCTGGCAAGTTGGAACTGGATGATGAACAACGTGCAACGTTACTCGTATTATTTCTCCTGGGAATGGACGCTAAATTCCTGTTTCCTGGTTTTCCAAAGGGCAGAAAGAACCGATACTTCAAAGAATCCTTCAGTGCCTTTGGCGGAGGCAATGCCCTTTTGTTCTGGTTTCGTTCCATTCTGCCAAGGGTCGATGAAAGGATTGTAAGAAAAAGAAAAAAGAAAAAAAGAAAAGGGGCTGACAAAGGTGGTGGGCGTGCACGGCTCGTATCCGCGTCTTCGTTTTCAATAAGACGTAATCAACATTCGTAAACATGCAATCAAAACGAACGCATCCTGATTCACTTGCCGGTCAATGTCCTGGCCGGCTGCCAAAAATCGTGGAACGTGTTCATCTCGTTCACCGTGCGTTGCATGGTTGCAATGTCAATGGCCACGCTTCGCGCGGCAAGAAAAGGAATTGAAGAAAGAAATTGAAGCAATTTACGTCGTCTTTTTTTTAACTGGACTTTCTTGCTTAAAAATTCCCAACAACTTGACACAGTGTTCATTGTAGTAATTAATCTTACTGATTATTATCGAGCCTTTTTTTCTATCGTAAAATTTGATCAAGACAAATCTGAAAATTTTAAAATATTGACCAAATTTTCAAAAACAGTCAATCTTTCTCTGATAAATGTATAGTTCAACTATAGGAAAAACTACTAGTAAAATTATCTAATAATAAATCCTCCACGAAGAAACCAAAAAGGAAAAAGAGAAACAGCAAGCAAGTTCTGGGGGCAAGTTCCTCGGATCTATTTGTATCACCGACGGATTCTTTCTTTAATCCAGATCCCACACGATCATCCTTTCTAATTAACGTCTGCCAGCTCGGCCGGAAAAAGAGTCGGAGGAAGGGGAGAGCGATCGGGCCCGATAAGGGCAAAAAGCTCTCGCCTCGAACGAACGGTCCGAGAAGAAGGTTTACCCAGGTGTCCGTTTCCGACACAGCCGAGGCAAACCCTAATTGAAGGGAAGTTGCGACCATTGCAGAAATGATTAAACTCTTACGAGGCCGGGAGAGTGAAAATACGTGGCACTCGGCTTAATGGACGCCACGATGACGTGTCTCCATCTATCCTCGCTGCAATAATTATCCGGCATCGCCGGGCCCCTGTGATGATACCTGTGTACTCGTCACGCGTACGCCGTTCCCTAGCCGCTCTAAAGTTAATTACAGACGCGGCCGGACTTGCAGTTTACCGCGTTCGAAAACGATAAACCGTGCGCCGTTGTCCCGGCCGCGGGACATTGTCCATTCAACTGGTTTCTTTGTGCTCGCTTGTCGCGACAAGCGGGCAAGTGACGCGACACTTGTCACGAATCAACGAATAAGCACAATGTAATGAGTGAATTAGGCGTGGCCGGGAATAACAAACAGTGGTTTACGGTTTAGGTTCGATATAGGCAGTGGAGGGCTTTGATCGTTTCGAATTCTAAATATTCGCTCGTCGAGTTGAATATTTAGAATTCGTAGGTTATTCATTGCCGATCAATTGAAAGAGATTGCAGGATGTACAAGTGAGAGGCTCTGCAAAAGCGAATTAATCAAGTTCAGCTTTGTAATTAGTTCTTAAGTTGTCCAGCTTTGTGATTAGCATTCGACATCCTGGAGAATTCTTATTTATCGTACGGAGATGTTTGATTACAAGGAAACTTTCCAAGGAATAATAAATTTGAAGACAAGCATCGATAATTATCAATCCAGAGAAAAATGCTGCTTGTAACTTTCATATTTTACGTACATGGAGTATTTCGAACTTGAACAACCGAACCAGACTCGATCTACGTATAAAAGGAAGAAAAAAATGTTATACAAAGTTTGTCAGAACAGTGTTTGCCTCGTTACAAAGTTACTAATAAATATTCTATGTGCGCAAAATTACGCATTTGACTTTAACTTGTAAAAGTGCCGCAAGACTCAATTATTGAACAGAACTATTGCAAAGAATTGAAAACGTAATTTCGGCAAAATTCTCAGGAACTTTATAGTGTTATTAATTTTATTATCCGCCAAGTTTAGCGTCCAATTTTACATAACATTTTTTCCTTCTTTTCACGAGTGAATCAAGCCCTTGCAGTTTGCCTGTTTAAGTTTGGGACGTTACATCCACTACATTCATCCGCTTAAAAAGATTTTCTTTCGTGCTTCGACTCTGTCTGAAGCTATTCCAAGCTACTCGAATAGCGCCTTGAGGAGAGGAGACGAGCAAGAGGAGAGTTTCGGATCGACACACGGTATCGTGTTACGATACCGAGTAACGAGATGATCCTTGATCTCGGATCGGCAGGTTGCAGGAGAAAAGGCCGGAGGCGTCGTCGAGTTCCAGTCGGCAGCGTCGAAGACGAACGACCCCCACGGGAGGGGGCGCAATTCCTCCGGATCCGGGGCTGGAAAACGCTACTAATTATAATCGCATTAGGATCGTTGGCGCCGCTACTCAAGTCGAACCGAATCCCCGTTTCCTCGCGTATCCGACCCGTGAACGATGTTTGCTTTAGCCGTTTCACCTATCTGCTTTCCCCCTCCTTCTCCCTCCCCCCTCTTTTTCCCTTGTACTAATTATGTATCTCGTGTACCGACGACGAGCTCCTTGCTTCGATTAACATTGTAACGGTGGATTAACATGGTCTGCCTGCGAAACGAGACGATATCGACGAAAGCAAGCGCAATCGATCGTCGTGTAATTGACAACCTGTACTCCGTTTCGTATCAAGTTGAACGAATGTAGCACGAAAACAGTTCTCCTTCTTTCTCTGAGGAAATATAGATTAATTTTTTAGATGAACAACGTCGAGTGAAGGTGGTTTAGCGAGTTTTTAGTCAAGTTTTTTTTACCATCGTGGCACGAAACAGAAAAGATTTGAATTTTGAAAGTTTTATGTTGTATGAGATTAGATAGGAAGTAAGAAGTACACTATACATTACAATTAGCATGTCTGCTTTGTATTCGTTATTAGACAAAAATTTGCCTCTGACATCATGTAATTCTCAATTTTACTGACGAAAATACTTAATCCTTTCTTTGTTACAGTGCTATATCAGTATATCTGTCTGTTGCTCTCTAAAAGTTTCTGAGATAATCAAGCTTCCAAATCATGTATTGAAAAAATTAATCTTCTTTTACTCTATATATACCTTCTCTATTAATCACTTGCGCTGGCAACTGATTGCGGACCATAACGAGCGACCAAACCGTATACAATAATTCGTCGCTTTCTTTTTCTTTTGAATTCGTCAATATGATATCACTGGATAGAAATTATTGCGAAGTAATAAATTTATTATTATTGTGTTGCCTGGGTTATACTTAAATATACTTAAAAACCGAGGAAATATTGTAATTTTAGGACAAAAAATTCTCTTCATTCCAGCGCAAGAGTTAACAAACTTTCCAGTCTCGTGCCAAAAAAATCCTAATATATCAAAAAAATTAATCTACATTTCTGAGAAAGAAGAAGAACAATTTTCGTCCAATATGCTCGTCCTAGGTTCGTACACCCTGTTGCATCATAGTCTCGTCCCTATTAATCCGGGCCGCAAATGATCCTTCGAGGATAGTCGAGGGATCGTCGACACCGGTTTCGTTTCACCTGTAACCGGTGAAACACAATCTCGAGCGTGGCCGTCGATCGAAATCGAAGAAGCTCGCGGCTCGATCCTTCGCTCCGGGGCGCTCCGTTTACAGGAGCAACCGAACCGTGTCCCGTTCCCTCCCGCCGTTGTTAGTGTTTCGCGTGCGCTTTGACCGTGACCACGAAGCGTGGCGGTCGTGCGTGTGTCACTCGATGACTCCTGGCCCCAAGGATCGCTCCGCTACTCCGCCCAGAACGTGCACGCTTCAGCTTTGTTCCTCGTGCAAAGCAGCTCCGCTCCGCTCCGGAGTTTTCCCTCGCGCGACGCGCGCGGCCTAGGCTCGCGCTCGCAGCCACCACTCGTCCACTGCACGCCGCTCGCTACCTTGTCCACTTTGCTCTCCTCGCCTCGCCTTTTGTCCCCTCGCTTTGTCTTTGTTCGCGAAGCGCGTTCGCGCTGCTGGGACAGGTCAGTGGAACGAGCATTCGTGCCTCGCGATGTACGTAAATTCGCTTAGATTCTTTCACTGTTCCGTTGATTCTTGCGATTAGGGACTCTGTCGCTTGGACTTTTCGTCGCGAGTTGTAATTTTATTTAGTCGACAGGACTGCGGTGTATGTGTCTTCTATTTCGATTCAGTTGACGCAAATTCCAATGAAATAATTAACTCTCAGGATGTAGTGAAAAACTGCAAACGAAATGTAACGATAAAGTGCGATTCAATTGCGAAAAGATCAGCAAGCAGCTAGAATAGCAGAATCAGGAAGAGTCTGACTTGGCCGGAGATGGTCGGTGTCCTTGAACCTTGAAGCAGCTAATCCGCAGGAAGGTTCGCGCGAAAATTCGTCGATAGAAACGTGGAGGCTGATGATGGCCGGTGGCTGGAATCGTCGGTGGTAATGGCCGAAAGCCCCGGGATGAGGGCCTCGACCCTAATTTTCACTCTTGAATAAATCGTCAGTAGCTGTTAGCGGTACCGCTACGCTGTAAAGCTCTGGCTGCAGCTGATGCACCGTACGTGCGAGCGGCGCGCACGGACAAAAGGAAGAAGGCGAGAGCGAGAGGTGGTGGTGGTGGTGGTGGTCGTTCGCGAAAGAGAAACATTGGGTGCGGTAAGAACGGGAGCGCAAATCGACAGCTAATTTTCTCCTGCGCCTCCTCGGGCTTTCTCCGCTTGCAACGCGCTCCAAATCGACCGTATCAGATCGAGGGATGCTTCCCGTTCGATTGTTTGGATGTTTGGATGGCGCGGAGAGGCTCTTTCGAGACAATTTTAGCGAGCGGACGTGTTTAGCGAAGGGGAGAGCTCTTTCAATTTTCAAATTGACAAAAGTCAGCGTGCGTCCATTCTAATTTTCTAATCGGTAAACCGAAGTACGAAGTATAAATAAACCTCGGTAAATTTCTAATCGGTCCGAGCAGTGACGCAGCAAAAATAAGAATAGAAAAGGAAAAAGATACCGCGAACAATCGACGAGAGGAAGAAACGAGCTGGTTCGAACACGTTCCTACGCAGGGCCGCCGCCGGCGAGTATAACGAGATCGAATTAAAAACGAAGCAACGAGAGATTAGATCTGAAGAACGGAGAAACCTCCTAACCGAGCAGTCGCCTATCATTTAATTTACCATCCAATCCCCTCTGCGAAGTCGCGGCGTTTAACAACCGGTGCATCGACCACAGGAACACGGAGAGACCGGGAGAGTACGGGAGCGAGCCAGCGGCAACGCGAGGAAGAGCAACAAAGAAACGAAAAGGGAAGCAGACGCGGATAGAAGCGGTAGCAACGACCAACGAGAAAGACGGCTGCTGCAACATTTACCGTCGACTTCTATCCTTCAGGGGTGGATGACTCGAGAGGTCGCCTCCTCCTCGTGGGCCTCGACACACAACTACTGTTCGCCACATGGCCTCCTCTCCTCGCTTCTGCCTCTACCCTCTTCTTCGCCTTCTTTTTAACTCTCTTCTTCCCTCCTTCTCTTTAGGCGTTCTCTTTTACACTCGTGGGTCCTCTTCTCTCGTGTTTTCCATCGGGCCGCGCGTCTCGTTCGCTGCCGCGAGCCGCAATTATTACCAGTATTCCTGGGCTGACGTGACGTGACACGCTCGGCCTGTGCGCGCCGGGTCAGCCGCGCGGGGTTAGCTGAAATTACGCCGACCAGGCGCCTCCGACCAACAACGAATTACATGTACGCGTGCCGCTGTTTCCCTGCCGCTACTGCGCTCCCAAGGACGCCAGTTTCTTTCTTTTTTCTCCTCTCTTTCTCTTCGGTTTCTGTCGGGATTCGCTTTTCTTGAATTTTCGAGACAGACGCAGGCGATGGTGGAGTCAATTCGTTTGTGACGCTGCAGAGTATTCTTTTCACTTTGTTGCTGTTCTCTTTTTCGGTTACCATCCTTCTTTGACACTTTCATAGATTTGTGGTATAGAGCAGAGGCATTGGAGTGTAATCGGTGAACTTGTTGAGATCTAGAATAGAATACATCGTTTCTTAATTTTCTCGCTTATCCTGTTGGAAGTTAGTTAATGTAGATGCTGGAGTAGTCGGTAAATTAATGAAATAAATTTTGCAACTCCGCTACAATAGCAGATTTATAATAGATGTAATACATCATAGTTGAAAATCACTCTGAGATATAGTTGTATCAATTCAGTTGAAGGAATTGTCAAATTTCTTTTCTAGATAATTCAAAATATTCTTGATTCATAGTACATAATCCGAATTTCCAATTGTAATTCATTTTAACGATGCAATAAGAAGTTACTACTATTCACGTATCTAAGAATACTTAACCCGACTTAACTCCAAATAGCTAAGAATATCTAACCCAACCAAAACTCCAAACCGATTCAAACAAAGTTTCGAATTTCACACAACACGCAATGAATCCAAATTTCAATTACAATCGTAATTCGCGTTGTCAATATAAATTTGAAAGTTACGCAAAAGTTACTCTAAATCGATTCAAATCAAATTTACGCAACATACAGTGGGGCTCGAGCTTCCAATTGTAATTACGACTCACTTCGGAACAAGCGGTAAGAAACTCGGTCGAAATCTCGCTGGCCGAGAGTGCCAATTTTAAATTTTCCTTGCCCCGTCATTGCGTGCGTGCGTGTGTATGCGCGCGCGTGCAGAAAAACTTGCCATAAAATCTCGCGTATAGGTCCCGAAGCCGTGCGCGGCGATTACGATGCGTTCGAGATCGTAACAAACGTCGAACTGTTGAAAACTCCGCGGCGAGCAAAAAGCCGGGGCGAGCAATCTCGGGGAGGAAAGAGGATAATGCAAGAGATTACAATGCAGGTAAAAAGAGGCAGCCAGAGAGGAGGGAAAGCAACGATGCCGGGCGATTTATTTGCCGGCGAGAGCGAAGAGGACGAAGAGGCGAACGAAGGTGGAAAATCGAACGAACGAGCGAGCGAGCGAGGACTGTTGCCAGAAGAGGAGGATGAGGAGCGGTGGTGGCACGTCGAGAGAGGAGCGTAGGACCGTGACTTGCCCGTGACATCGCGATTACGCTCGCACACCTGTGTCCGACCCCGCTCTGGCTGCTTCCACTCGACTCCCGGCCACTTACTTTAGCAATCGTCACGTGCTGCAACCAGCCAGCCACGCGTCCCGTGCCTAAATGCACCGGCGATTAACTTTCTCTGATTATCTAACCGGCGTTGTTCCAATAATTCGTGCCGTGGAGATTCGAAAGCGACGAATTACGCTGGCTAAATTAAAAATTAGACGAGGAGTCGGGGAAGTTGAACTGACGGATCCTGACGGATAGATTATTTATTTGGTTGCTGAAGAGCGAGATGTAGCGGTACATTGAAAAGTAAATTGGAGGCTCTTGAATAGTTTGGTAGATTTTCACTCCTCTCTGTTTCTCTTTCTGCCTTTGGTTGATCGTTTTTAATTCTTGTTCAATGCATACGCTTGTCAATATCTAAAGGAGCAATTGTACGTAATCTTTATTGGCCTGTTTGACTTTTCGTAGTAATTGTGCGTGAGCGTCGATGATTGGGTGATTCGGGGGTTGAAGACGATTACCTCAATTTCTAAGGGATATGCGTGCAATTCGAAGATTACGAGGTTCTTGATTCAAAATTTGTAACTGCATGATGTATAAATTTGTACATTTCTAAACTTTTCTCCACAAAAATCCCCAAATCTTGACGAACCGTCAGAATCACGCCGCGAAAATCGTCAAGATCGTTCAACGCGACAGAAATCCCGTTTGTCTGGAATCCAAACGAGCGTCGCGGAGTTGGCAAACTGTTCGAAACCTCGAGCGTACGTATCAGGGAAGCAGTGCCAGCATTCCCAAAGGAACAACGGCATTTGCGCGGATCGGAGACCGAAGACTCTAAACACGATTCGCGATATCCTGGATTCTATTAAATTACGCGGAGTTTCGACTCCGATCGTCGGGAGCCACGTGGCGCGGTAGACGGGAACAGGATCGCGGGCGCGACCGATTCAAGCGGTTTCCCCCGTACACACAGGCGTGACACAGGTTTACGTTACGGCCACGCGTCCACCCTGTTTCTCACTCGCGAGCCGCGCGAGCATAAATTATGCCGGCCATCGCCGGTCCCACCGTCCCCGTATTGATTAATTCCAACTGCTGTGCCACCGAGACGAGATTAAATCTCGGGATTCGCGGCTCCTTTAACGGGTGTATTACACCGCTTACGCGCTTCTGTTACGCGGTGCTTGTAATCTACTGTTGAGTCTGCGAAATCGGGGATTTTCTCCCAGTTTATTGGCCTGAGCGATGCTCATGCTGAATTGTAAGTAAAAGGGTGAAAGTTAGATGTCGAAGAAGTTGTTTCAGATAGGTACTTGATATCGATGGAATTATTTTACATTTCTGACCGAGGAGCGGAGGATTACTCTCAACGTAAGACGAGATGAAAGTTAAGCAAGTTGCAAAATCTCTCTGAAAATGACGATT
>KQ435794.1:3813734-3832694 GCA_001276565.1 Melipona quadrifasciata | reverse complement strand
AAATGACGATTTATATTGTTTTGACCAAAATTTGTCTCGTACTCCTTCCTTCTTTCTCCGTTCTTACAATCGTTCTTACAAAATTGATTCTGTGTAATTTCTTCTTTCTGTTCGTGCGTGTGAGTCATGTTTTGGGACAATTTTAATTTAGTTGTTTTGAAGATGCCGTCCGCTTTGCACGCTTTTTGTAGCCTGCTCCACTTTCCTGGCTAAATTGCTCGTTAATATTCCTGGGTAAAGTGTCGTTTACGCAGATGCGACAGAATTGAGGGTATCATTAGTTCAATGTAGCCTGGTGAAAGCTTGATTGACATTAACCCCGCAATACTACACCTATACATACGATGATGCTGAGGTAACGTTTGCTTCAATCGTGAACATAAATGGAAGTGGAGTTTGGATAATTCAAACTCAAATTTACCATTGGGTGAAAGGAAATAAAGAATACAATTCTCCGGAGAATGCAGTGTTACATAGATCTAACAATACAAGTCTCCATGGAAAATATTGTCTTCCGAAATGACGAGATTCTAAACGGCAGAAAAATTGACAGAGTCTTAAATAATAATAAAATTAATCGGAAATTTTTGCGATACAAATTCGGAAAAATTTCATTTTTAAATGAAAATCTCGTGCAAAGAGAAACGAGCAAAAATGAATATAAATCTAACATGAATCTCTGTGAAAAATATTATGGAGAAGATTCCAAAACGACAGAGTCCAAAGTAACAACAAAATCAATCGAAAATTCAGGAAATACAAATTCGGAAAAATTTCATTTTCAACTGAAAGTTTTGCGCAGAGGAAACCGGGCAAAGAACGGGAGGGTTGGGGAGGATCGTAGAGGGAGGAAAGAGTAGCGAAGCTGGCGCATGCCACAAGTGTGCCCAGCACCGGACCCTATTGGATTACAAACCAACGCTTCTCTGCTCCTCGTCCACTGGTTTAGTGTTACCGCCGTTCTACACACGAGAAGTCGCGCTATGGAAGCCCTAGACCCACTGCGAAATGGGTGCACATTCCTCGTACGCTTGCCCGTGAACCTCGCCAACGACGATCGAACGAGACACCTCGACGAATTAATCTGGCTACAGCTCGTTCCACACCGTTGCCATACTAATTAAGGGCAGCCTTAAAATCCGAGCTCGGGCAAGTGAAAGAAGACCAACGAGCCTCTGCGAGTTTTTTTTTTCTCTTTCTCTCGCAAGAGTAGCAGGTATAATTAATGGGAAGTGTTCGAGTTGCAATCTAGGCCTCTAACAATGAGTTAAGATCAGATTACAGGCTACAAAAGATTTGTCGTATCACGGAGAGATTCGTTTATATATAGGTTGAAGTTGTGAGCAAGTATTGTATGGTGAGACTAGGATTAGACTAGAAATGTGGTGTAACGAAAGGTTTGAGACGCTTTAACCTCTTATGCTGGAATGACGTTAAATGAACTTTTTGTGCCAAATTGCAACATTTTCTCAGTTTCAAGTATATTTAAATGTAACCCAGGCAAAACAAATGATAAGTTTGTTACTTTTTAATAATTTCTATCCAGTGATGTCGCACCGACGAGTTCAGAAGGAAAAGAAAGCGACGAATTATTGTACATGGTTCGGTCACTCGTTATGGTCCGCAAACCAGTTGTCAGCGCAAGGGGTTAAATATAGTTTTTGAGATTGAGGTTTTATAGGGTTGAGATTACACTGAGAAGACAAGTGAAAAATTGTTGATCGAAATAAGAATTTTAATAATTATTTGTTTGATTGATGGAGATTGTAACAGAGGCAGCGTTTATACTTATTCTTAATTTTCGACATTTATTTCTTATTCTTATTCTTATTTCTATTTTTATTCTTATATTATTTCTTACCTAACTGTCAAATAAAGATCCCAAAGAAATACTTATTCCATTACATAGATGCTACTTCCTAATGTTTATCACTGAACAATTAAATCTAGACGAGCGGAGAACCGTAAAAACGGAGTTTATATCGGAATAATATCGTAATATCGGGAGTACGATCTGCGCTGAAAGACCTTACTCCGGCGCGATTCGTTTCGCATTCGTTTAAGCAAATTTCGTGAAAAATCGTCCCCGGGATTGCGTCACTCTCTCTTTCGAAACGGCGTGGCTCTAGCTCTCCGGCGAGCGTTGCCGAGCGTATTATTTCACCGGGGCTTAATGCCTGCATCCGTACAATATAACTGGTTGGCCGGTTACGCAAGACGGCCGTAAGATAAGAAATCCCGTAGGGCAGTAAAACTCGCAACGTTCGAACGATCGCTTTTAGTTTTCCGTTCGTTGGCTTTCGACGTTGGCGTAGTGCTCGTTACCACTCGCAAGCACGCTCGATTTCTCGAGGCTTTCCGTTCCGAGACCTTACCTCGCCCCGCGAGTGAAATAAAAAAAGAGAAGGAAAAAAATAACAGAGAATCGAAATGAAGGAAAGAGACCGACTGACGTTCGTACGTACGTACGTAGACAAAGACGCGAGAACAATGAGAAGAAGGGAAAGATCGAGACGAGGGAAGGGAGAGAGAGAGAGAGAGAGAGAGAAAGAGAAAGAGAGAGAGAGAGAGAGAGAAGGCGTGTTTCAGAGTCCTATCAGATCGCGCCGAGTCCGCGTTTGCTTCGTGTAAACGAGTTATAGATAGCAGCTGAGCGGCAGAAAAAGGATTTTTCTAGAGATTGAAAAACCAGAGGGAAAAAATATTTGCTTGTCAATCTCGCAAGAAACTTGAATCTCGTGACAATCGTGCGATTGGTCGACAAGAGCGAATTAATTTCAGGTTGATTAATTCTCGCATAGCTTTGATATCGAATCTTTTGAATTTAAAGATCTTCAAGACGATTTTTATTAACTTCCATTTTTGTCGTTTTATTGCGAAATGGCATTGATCAATCATCCCCGTAACACGCGACATAGCGAACGAGTTAATTGTTCTCAGATCTATACGATCCGCAGTGAATGTTACAGTAGATCGTTTTAAAATATTTCCAACGTCCAACGTAATTTAATTTTTAATTTTTAAATAAATTTCTTGTTTCAAGCAAGCACAAAATAGAATAGAATAGAATAGAAGATAATTGTTGCCCCCCCCCCCCCCCCAAAAAAAAAAAAAGAAATCAACGAGTTGGTGACAAGATACTCGTGGAAATGACTCGCTTCTTTTTCTTTTCTTTCTCGACGAGGAGGAAAGTGGAAGAGTGGTCGATCGTGTTTGACAGCACGTCGGCGAGCAATTGTTACCGAACACAGCGTGGTTGCCCTCACTGGAATCGGATCCAATGAAGTCAATACGGACAATAGCTCGATAAGTAGATAATAATGCATAATATAATAAGAGAGCACCGGCTGGTTGGTAGCGTACGCGAGCCGTCGTGTGTTGGTAGCACGCGCCACATTGAGCCGGCAATTCAAGCTGCTTGAGAGGGGCCGGCCTTTAAACGACTCCTTTCTACGCGGCTGCGACTCCGCCGCGCGCACAATGCCGTTTCTTAAATTTTATCGTTACTCGTTTGACCGACCGGTGTCGTTGGATTTATGTAACGCGAGGCCTTAACTGCGTTTGATAAGCCTAAACGATCTCCACTCTAAGCCTGCTCTCTTTATTTCTACGATTCTTTTTTTCTTCCCTCTCTCAGGCACCTCGTAGCCTTTGTCCGATAGTTTTTTTTTTTTTTTAGCAACGTTTACCTTTCTTTTTTATTTATTTATTTATAAAGTATGATCCTCAATTTGATCGGCGAGTATAAGTTCGAAGAAACCTCTTACTTAAACGTCTATCGCTACCAAGCCGGCGGAGATGAACTTTGATTAATCATTCTCAGCAAGCTTGCGCGTTCTCGGCGAGCGTGAGTTGACGGATAGTTTAGTTGGATCACAATCGGGGCCTCGTTTGATCATCGTTACGAAGTTAGGCTGCACTCGACGTGGGCTTTAGCGCTTGCAACGCAACGCGAGCTTCCCTGGCTCCGCTGTCACTAATTCAAGATCCACGCGGCATCGCAGATCGACTATCTAATCGTCGAGAATAATCAATACTGGCAGCCAGCGACAATGAAAACATCGAGCTGATCCCAAAATTGAGGGACAAACGGGGGAGACAGTCCTAGATAAGGATGCTCCACCGCCGTACCTCAGATAGAAAATTCGTCGGGGAAACGAGAGGAGGGGGAGGGCTCTCGTTATCGATGGACACGCACGTACTCGTTTATCCTCGTAGACCAGTTCAGTCGGCTCTAACAACCCATAACTCGTCACCCCTCGTGTGTTCACGTATGTACCGACTTTATTTACATTGCTCCCAGTACATCCATACGCTGTATCTCGTGTATTTTCCCTTCTCTGCTTGTTCCTCCTCCTACGGCCTCCCTCCATCCCTTGTCCTCGCGTCCTCTTTCTTCGCGTCGCGTCGCCCCGGCCAAAGGCTTTTTTAGGCCCAGTGCAAACGAACGGCGTGACGTCGTTACAATTTCTATGAAGTCACGCGTTGGTTCGATGATCCTCCAGATCTCCGCGGTGCAACGCGCTTGAAATATCAAGTTCACTCGACGCAGTCTCCTCCGAGGCAGGCATCTTAAATCTAACTAACAGCTTGAACTTTCCTTTTTGTAATTGCTGATAGCAACGCGATGAATGTAGAGATGATATCTGAACAGAGCGAAAGGTGTAACAACAACGTCGGAAGAACGAAAGAACTTCAGTAGAAATTTCAGTTCGGAGGAGTTGACGTTGGAATAATTCGAATTATTCGGAATTAAACTTGTTGTTGTTTTTTGCGAAAGTTTATAAAATGGCGAAGAAGGGGGAAGATATATATTATTTGGTCTGGAAGAACTGCGATTGCTATGAACTTAAACGATACCACGCCGTCAGAAGAATATCGACAAAATTCCACGCGAAAACACCATTTGAACGGGATAATTATTTCAAATGTATATGACATTTCAGAGTTACCACTTCGCACACAAAGTGCTGGTAGATGATGAAAAAAATAGTTTCCGAAGGCAAAGGATTAAAAATCGTAGCGTCACGTTCTAGCGAAATGATTCGTCAAGAAGTGAGCGTTAATTTATCACAACGTTATTATTATTATTATTATTATTCGAGTTTCGTTAAATCACAGAACTTTATAAAGTCCCTCTATTTTCCCCGGAAACTCTGCTTTCGCTCGAGTCGTCGCTACACGGGAAACGGTGAAGTCCGTGCTCGGAGCGAGCATTTAAGTCAAGGATAATAATTAAACCGCGGGCCGGAGAAGGTCTGGCCAAAGAAAAACCGTCGAACGAAAGAGATCAAAGCTAGAGAGAAACGCGAGAGGGTCGCGCGCGCGCGCGCGCAACCTAAATCAGACTGGGGAAGCAGGGGGTTGGAAAAACGCGGAAACGAAATACGAATTTATACGCGGGAGGAGGAGGAGAAGGAGAACAGGGCAGAGCGTGCACGGACGAGAAGAAAAAGCGTCGGCCAGGTAAAAGCGAGAGAGTGCAATTACCCGCTGGCAGCGGGGGAAACAAACTAAAGGCGAAAAGAGCTCGGTTTGCCTTGTTGGTAGGGGGTGGACGAGGAACTGTAGAGAGGCGAAGGCTGTACGGTGGCAACGGAGAGAGAGAGAGAGAGAGAGAGCAGAGGAATAGGAGAAACAGCGTGACGTGTATGCTTCAACGAGTGAACGAGGGAAACAGGGAGAAACCTATGGTAGAAAGCCGTGCCAGAGAAGCCAGCCAGCCAGCCAGCCAGCCAGCCAGCCAGCTAGTCAGCCAGCCAGAGGAACAGGCCAGAGAGGAACAGACAGAGACGAAGGCTGAAAGGCTCGACGCGCACAAGGAGAGATCGAGAAACGACTAGACTCGGCGAACGTGTGGAAACGAGACGGTCGTGTTGGAAGCTAGGCGAGGGGGAGAAAGAAGGAGATGCAGAGATTACCATATAATGGTGCCCCGAGGGCGCATAAGCTGCGCCACAACGTAATTTCTTCGTCCCTTTTCAACGAACGGTGGCGATACCGTATACGTACACGCATACACACGTATATATCAGATGATTGTTCTATCCTCGTCCCTCTGACATCGATCGCCTCGCGCTCCGGCGTTCGCCTGTTTCTCTACCCTCACCCAACCGGGAGTTCCCCGGAGAACTTGTTGCGAGCCGCGTGCATTGCGTTGTCAAGTCAGTCAAACGTAATCCACCTACTTACACATGGGGAGAGGTGGGGGGGGAGCCCCTACCCCTTTCTCGCGGTGCAGAGATCATTTTCCTGCTCGTAGGCCACGATCGAAAGCACCGGCCACGCGTCATCTATCTCGCGCGGAGGTGTTTCCCGCCTTGCTCGTGCGAGTTACCAACTGTAACGGGCTGTTACACGTTGCTCTAACACGATCATCGTCGCGTCTGTCACGAAGCTCGAGAAAACGATTGAGAAAATTGTGGCGCGAGCGGATTTAGTGGTCAGAGAAAATACAATACTCGTTGAAACGACACTTCAGTCGATCTTTGATTAATGAACGAATTTCTGCTGATTCCCTACTCGAACGTACGCGTAGATCACAGCGAATTTCCATGCAAATCCCGAAGGCTGCGAATGAAAACTGATACGACACAAATTGTCTGCTTCTAAATTATATAAAATGGAAGGTGGACGAGATGTTGAAGGCGAGTTGCGGGCTAATGGGTTGTGCCATTAATGTCGGGGGAATTGATCGTTCTGGGTTAGACTTAAGTACGTGAAATTGATTCCAATCTTTTGAGACGATATTTAATTAATCGTGGGCCAACGAGCTGAAATGAAGACTGATGTCGACGAATTCTTCGAGGAGAAACACTCACGTTGCTTGCAGATACGTTAATTACAGTACGCTCCGAACCGTTGACTTTCAATTCCCAATTCCTCAAGAAGGTTGCAAAGAGAACTCGGCTCGGTCGTTTTTTGCTTACGGAGAGAAATCCAAAGAAAAAGAGAGAGAGAGAGAGAGGAAAACTCGAAAAGCGACGAACACACGGATCGTCCAGGCAGAGGATCCCGATTCGCGTGGGAGTCGCCGAGCACCGGTCGTCCCCTCTGCGGCTTGAGTTACGTCTCACATTTTGACGTCTTCAGGCAGCACGTGACTCGTGTATTTACGAACGTCGCGTACACGCTGGCGGAGGCGCGCGGACGAGCAACGACAGGCACACACGCACGTGCACGCACATGGCTCGCGAAACGCGTGTTGCCCGAGGATGCGGCGGTGGCCAGTGCGCGCCACGCATACGAGGAGGCAATGAACTTCACCTCTCTTCGCGTACCGAGCCACGACGACGACGACGACAACGAGGACGATGCGCCGTTTTACGTGTATATAATGGGCCGTGTTTATGCCCCTCGGAGCGGTACACGCGTGCACACGAGCGTCTTGCGTGTCGTGTACGCGCAGCTCGAAACGTTGCCTCTACCCATCGGCCTCTCGCGACTGTCGCGAAAATCTGCGAGATTAGTCCGCGTGAGCGTTTTACAATGCGAGTTGTTTCGCGTGAGATCCTGAAACGAAGAAACGTTAAAAGCCCGTTAATAACACGGTGCACGGTCTCCGCGATAAATGAACCGCAGCCTCAGGTTGCTCGTTCAACATCGGGCGGCAAGACGTTATTCAAATTTGACACGTCGTGCCTCGCTTCGAAGCTTCGTAAAGATGCCAACCTAACGTCGGCTGCTGCTCTCGCAGCGCGAATTGCTTTTGTTCTATAATTACTCGTGCCCGATGGTACGAACCGACGCCAGTTTCGTCGAGATCCCGCGAGCCGTAACCGAGATTTTAAAAATCAAACACCAGAGATCGCCTCGTCGCCGATCCAGTTTCAGTCGTCAAACTGGCCGTTTAGCTCCCGATCCTGCCACGTTGCGCTAGACGAACGGATGGAAAACTGGGGGCGTCGATCGGTCGATAACAAAAACAATCGGAGTCGTAACGTCATCCATTGCAACGGTCAGCGGAGCGAGCGAGCGAACCGAACGCGGCCGCAACGCGCACGGTCACAGTGTACCGTGCAATTTTCTTAAGTCCAGCCACTTATTCTCATTTACGTTCACGTTTACATCATCGAGGCAGTAAAGTGTTACTGCTGGCGCACAGGTGCGCCCTGCTTTTTCCTTTTTATCCTCGGCGTTGCTATCGTTCTGTTCGTTCGGTCGACCGGTCGGTTGTTGGCGGTTGCCTCGGCTCGGTTGCTTCGGCTCGGTCGTACGCCTCTTTTTGTTCGTGGTCTACGGGCACCTAACGAGTCAGGAGCCTGTCATTATCCGCTCTTGCTACCTCCCTGGCTCCTAGGCCGCTCCATCTACGCGCAGATTATCCTGGAAACTCATTGCGGTGAACTCGGACAATAACGATGGGATCGAACGCGTTTGGCCCAAGCCACTGGCCTCTACGTTTTCGTCTCGACTACTTTCCGGCCTTGATTTGTCGCGGTTGCTTCGAGCTTCTCTTTCCATTCTTGTCGGCACCACACCAAGAAACGTTCTCAGAACGAGAGAGTTTCAGCTTCTGATTAATCCCACAGGTGGTTTATTCTCTTAACAACTGTATGTTACTCTTGCAGCTGCATTGCTTTTTATTAACTGCATCTTTATCCTAAATAGAAGGGATTTTCGTTGATTTTCTGATTAGGATTCTGAAGAGGAATAACTAGATTGATTCAAAGATGCAAGACTTGTCATAAGTCAATTCGCCAACAGTGAAATCGGTATTTTTAGTTCGGTGAAATATGCGTCAGAATGTGTCATCCTGGCCAGCCTTCTCCAGACATAAACACGGCATGGTCGATACCATTTTCAACGAAGCTTTGCAACGGAATGCACCGAAACTTTCTCGGTTAACAGGTTAACGACTTCCACGCCTAGACCAGCAGAAGAACCACCGATTCTCAGGTTCAACCTTCTTCAAACGCTGTTTTTGAGACGCGATCACGATCGATCAGCCACGCGGAAATAATTACGCGCCGGATTGGATAAAGCGCGCCGACAAAAATCCGCTCGTAATAGCGCCAGTCATCTCTAACGGGAACTGGTTTACCGAGAGAGGTGTATCTCTGCGTTTATTAATCGGGCGCAACTGGTACGTGCGAGTTATCGAGCGCGTAAAACTTCTCTTCCCCCCGTCCGAGAAGAAAGAAAAAGGAAGACGACTGTTCCCGTCTACCGAAGAGAATCGAACGGATCGCGGAGTGGCTCGAACTATCGTCTGTCCTCGAGCCTTTCTTCAACGATCTATTAGCGGTGATCGGCTCGTTTCGCAGAAAATTACGCGTTCTCCGAGCGGTCGGCTGGCTTCCGCGTGCGCGTGCTTACGCAACGCGCGCCTCGGCTGTCGTAAATTCGAGTAAATTGCGATCGAATATTTCGCTCGATCGCAGAGGTGACTCAGGGGAGGGGCGCGAGAGGCAGGCAAGTTTGTTTTACAGTTTGGAAAAACTGACCTGTAGCTACTAATCACAGCTTCGGGAGACGCAAGCACGTCTCCGACCGAAGCTAATTGTAAATATCATTATCGAGCTCCTGTCTCCCGCGTCGCTGGCTGCGCAAAGCCAAATACACACGTATCAGTCGAGGAGAGAAACGACGGCGCGGTGGATCGAGAAAAAGAAGCGGGCAATGTGAATGGGCTCGTAATTTCGAAAAGTCAAGCTGGTCTTTTATAGCGCGTGCACGCACCGCGAGGAGATCACGCGGACTCGCGTGGCCGGCCGCGATCTCTCTCTCTCTCTCTCTCTCTCTCTCTTTCTCCGTGTGCTCGCGTCGTCCAATTATCGCGGCCGCGCGTCGACCACCGACCGCTCGCGACGAATAGTAAATAATAGTAAATAATGGTAACGGGCTGGCAGCCTTCACGTGCCGGCTACACGCGCCTAGCACCGCGATGGAATCGTGCTCGAGAGTGACGCGTTATCTCGTCCGCTTCGACAATAGGCAGTCCATCGACTGTGCTTGGCACGGGCGAGTCTTGTTCTACGTTGCTCGGTGTATAGGATAAAATGGCACCGGTAATGGACATTTTAGGACCGAGCGAGATCCAGGTCGCTGTTAAGCGACTCGAAACGCTGCTTGATAAGGAGCTAGGGTTAAGTCGAGTCGTATAAGTGTGTTTGAGGTAAGAACAAAGCGCAATCGAGGGATCAAGTCAGTTCGAGATGGCTGTGAGATTTTAGAAAACTCGCGAGACACAGGGTTGTCGTGACACTTGCGTTTACTGCAAGTCGATTCTGAATTACATCTTTCATGCACTCGCAAATTTAGATTTCATTTCAGATACATATAATTTTGACTATTCCGAGTTTGAAACGCGAAAAACGCGAACGGAAAAGAGGAAACGTCTAAAGAGACACGAACGTGAACTTATTAACTCATCGACGTGCATTTCATTTTCACAGACTATTTTTTAAACTATTTTAGGTATTATCTTACAAAGATACAAAAACTTAAACCATCAAATTTCTTTTTAAGTACAAAACCATTGCCTGGAAAATAAGTATTATTTTGACAAAAACACACACGAGGGCGAAGGATTTATTCTTACAGGTTTACTTAATATTATCACTGAAAGTGATTTTAGCGGGGGTAACCCAGAAAATCGGGCCTGTTCAAGTGCAACGCTAATGCAACGAAAATTAACGATTGGTTGATCTGAGTCACGTGATTCGTGAAGGGGCGTGGGGCAGACCTCGAGTGGGAGTGGCGTTGTCTGGTACTGAGCGATCGCGCTTGTAATTTGTTTTGTATCAATTCAAATGTTCAAATTTCATTTCCTAGTCAGAACAGTTGCTTCTGGGCCTTTCAGCGAGACGAATCGTACTGTTGTTTCTTGTATTCATCGAAAATGACGAAATTTTACGAGACCTCGAGACGACGGAAGTTTGAGGCGCTTCAAGTCGACGTACGACATTGGGGCTCGCTATTTTTACGCGAAAACAGCACGAGAGTCATCGAACCCCGACGCGCGAAGCAACCTTGAGACTTTCGTCACCGGAGGGCACGGCCTCTTAATACCTGACGTAACCGCACGAACCGCATCAGAAAGAGGGGCACGGAGGAGTGCAAAAGAGCGGCGTGGGTGCACTGTTCGTTGCACATACACGTGCACGCACCGGTACGTACTCGAGCGATATTTATGGCACAAGCGACACGCAGATGGAAACGAATGCCCAGGATTCTCGGACGTTCCGCGGATAATCGTCCACCCGTTGCGTTCATCCGCGAGTAACGCACGCGGTGCGTTCTACCACGGGATACTTCGCGTTTCTTCGTGTTCCATTAAAAAAGAAAAGAAAGGAAATTATCGCTTCTTTTTCATTATCTGCAGTCTTGATCTTCTACGAAGTTTGGTGAGAGATAGAGACATTCAGAGATACGCAAAACATGTTCATTAAGAACGCGAATTACACAGGAGATGGGCAATCGTTCAATCTAGTCTAACAAACATCATCATTTTATCAAATGTCTAATTCAGTTGCTGACATTATCCTTTAAAAATGCAAGTTTCAAGTCGATCCTACTCAGGATCCAAGCACACATCGTTCTACTTAACTTCTCTGAGAAGTTCTTCGACACTGAAAACAAAATTCTTCAAGCTGTTGTTAAATTCTCATTGTGATCAAAGTTATCCCAAGCTTCGACACCCTTTACGTCTCTTGATAATCGAAAAAAAAAACAGAGAATTCTTTAATTACCGTCAATCTTAAAATTAACCCAACCCAATCATAAAAATTCTCCTCTTACAATCTTGAGAAATGCAAACAATAATTCTTTAATTGCCAAATTTTATCAAAGTGATCCTCAAAAAGAAAGTCAACTCAATCGAATCATAAATAACTTTTTCCAAAACACCCATCACTCCTTTACACTCTTAAAAAATACAGACACTAATTCTTTAATTATTCGAGTCTCATCGCAGTGATTCCGATCCAATCAAAATTCTCATCCAAAAGCAGCCGTCGTCGCTCCTCTTGAAAATCTCGAAAGTCCTGCGTCGACCTACGAAAGAAATCCCCCCGTAGATGATCTCTCCTCAGGCCGTGGCACGGGTCGTCGATGGGTGTGTAACCTCTGGATCGAGCGTGGTTCGATCGCGCGTAACCCCGTATCGTAGCGGCGAGAAAGAGCGAGAGAGATCGAGAAGGACGAAGGAGGACGGAAGAAAGAACGAAGTGTGTTCCTGTCCCGGACGATACGCGGAGGGGGCCCCGCCGTTTGGTGTTGGAGTCGGTGTCCCGGTGTGGTGTTGGTGTCGACGAGCCGCGTGGGTAACCGGTTTGGCGGGTCCTGCAGTTGCAACGCACGCACGTGTACGTATCGGCGCGAGCTGGCTGAGCGCGTTCACCAGGTACGCACGCACGCACGCACGCACGCACGCACACACGCACACACCTGCGGCCCCGCGTGTCCAGCGGCAGAGGATCCGAACCAACGAACGTATTATACAGCCGAGATACTGGTCTAAATATAGCGGCGCATTTACATACGGGTCCTAAAGACCAGGGCTGGATTAATGTGTAGGCGAAATGGACAGCTGTCTCCCCGTCTCTGTCTGGCTCTCTTGGCTCCTCGATCGAGCAGCTGGATCCGCTCGGTTTGACAGCCGAACGGACGATTTTCGAACTGGCGACAGGTAATTCTACGTGGAAAGACGCTGACAGAACGGCGGTCCCGACTGACTTTTGAAACTGCGTAATTTCCAAACCTGCCTGATTTTTAGAGGAACGAAAGCGGTGTCTTGAGTTTCATTTTGCTTTGTTCCTCCAGCTGAATTTATGCAACTCACTGAGAAAAGTTGGTGTGTTACACGTAATTTAACACGTCGTTGGTCTCGTTTCACGAGCGAAATTTGGAGATCCAACGTGATTTTTACGAGACTGGAAATGATACTTTATTTCTGCCCTTTGTCATTTGATACGTTCTGAATCTCACTCTGAGATTTGAGGTTGAGTCGTGCCTCTAATACGTTTAACAAAATTTTATCAAACGATCGAAAGTAAGAAACGTTGCAGCGAAGGGAAAAGTGGCGGAGAAGTCCCTTTAATTCGTGACAACTCTCGCGAAAGGTCAGAACGACGGCCCTCGTGTTCCAGGCGGTCTGTTCGGACACGGATGATCCCCGGGACGAACCAGGAGATTTCCGAGAGAGATTAGAGGTTCCTGCGAACTCGCTTCTGGAGTTCGGCAACTGATCCCCAGGAACCGGCCCCTGTCGATGTCGATACGCTTCATCCCTCGCGGATAATCGTTCTGCACGGCCAGATAAAGCCGGACGCTACTGAATCTTTTCTCCGCGAAAATCTCTGCGAAATCGCAAAAAAGAGAAAGGAAAACAATCTCTGCGTGATCTGAGACCAGAACTAGAATTAAGACGTTACCGTCGTGGAATGTAATAATAATTACTCAATATATCCGACACCAGTCCACGACTTTTCAAAAAAGAATAGATTTAGCCCAAATATATATACATATTACATATTTTATGTATTTTGCTACGCAAATTTTAAATCACTCTTAAATTTAATTATAACTTTTTAACTGTAGTTAAATGCAAGAGCGATTTAAAATTTGCGTGGCAAAATATATAATATAATAATACTATAATATAATAATATAATAATATAATTATAATTATATGTTTTGCTACGCAAATTTTAAATCGCTCTTGCATTTAACTAAAATTAAAAAGTTACCTCCTTTACGTTTCTGCAAAATTGCGAAAAGATATAGAAGCAGTGCGTTATTGTTCGATTCAGTTTCGTGTTAAACATCTCCTCGAAAGTATCACGAATTCGCGTTGTTTGCTAAATTAACACGAGCGCACGATTGAAATACAAAAGTTTCGAGGATCAAAAGCGAAACGTTAATGCGAGCCCAGGGGAGAGATTCCAGATACGACGATAGTTATTATTTTCCAATAGAATCGCTCTCCGCTGAATGAATGTAGATCAAAGCAGGGAAACAATTCCATCGTGGAAACCATTTTACCTTTTCTCCATCAATCTCTTAAGTGCCGTGACTCGTCGAATTTTCCCCCCCGCGTGCGCGACAACGCAAAAGTCTCTGGTACCGGGCTGAGGATTCACTTTCTCGGCTCTCGACTCTCCGGGAAATAAATGATGAACTTGACAGGTCCGGCCGTAACGCGGTGAAGAAGGAGAAACAGGTTAAAGCGGAGAAGGAAGGTGAGATCCAAGCGAGACGGACCGAGCCAGGGGAGGAGAGAACCAGAACCTACCTTCCTTCTTTTTCTTCTCCTTCCTCGCCCCTCTTCTCTTCTCTTCTCTCCTCTTCTCCTCTCGTTCCCCCCTTCTCGCCCTCTTTCCATCCCGAAACAAATTATCAACGCATCAAATATAACTTAGCTCGGCTACCGTATTCTTAAGCCGTCTCCGCTTCGAGGCCTTCGTCTTTATTATTTCTTATTTACTCGTCTGGTTTTATTTGCGGGTAGCTCGGCCCGCCACTTTTAATTGGCCGCTCGTACGTGCCATCGATGATTCGGTGCTTCAACCGAATTTACACGCGACTCGGTCGTTAACGACACCCCCTTTCTGTTCCTACGGTTTCTTATACCGAAATTTAAGTATTCGGGTCCGTTTGCGCGGGAGCCATTCCGTGAATATTTTATGCGCGTTGTTAAAAAAACATTTTGAAATTTTGGTGAAACGCCAGAAACGACGTCGTATCGATCGAATTTAAATATCGCTGTGCAGAAATTTGCAAGACACTCGGGCCATTCAGCGTCTGCTGGAATCAGCGAACGGGTAACAAATTAAGAATGTATCTATCTTTAAATATATTTATTCGATGTCGTCTCAAGTATACTATATTTCACACAGATCAAAAACTTGTTAACAGTCAATTGAAAGTATCACAAACAGCCACTAAATTTATCGTATTAACAAAACCTATCATTTTTCACGTTTGTTCCATGTTCTTCAAATGGCCCTTTATGCCTTAAATACCTCGTAACTCCCGCATAGATTCAGATTGGTTCGAAACTACATCGACAGAACTATGAGAGTCGTGTTAATAAAATTTCGAAAGGCCTTCGACTCTCTCTCTCTCTCTTTCATTTTCTCCTCCATTGCCGCCAAGATCGAGCGTTTCGCGATCGCAAGGATATTCTATTAGCTCCCAACCTTAAGAAAAGAAAAAAAAAAAAGGAAAAAAAGAAAGCTATTACCTTCCCAGAATCTTCTCCGCTTCGCTTGGTTGCTCGTTCAGTGGCTGCTGGCTCGACCTCTCAGCTACGATTCTTCGTCGAAGAAGAACCGTCGCATCAGTATTCGAGTCTTACTCCTCGTTAACGAGTGCTTATGTTGTGAGGTGAACTGCGATTTTATTTATAACGCGCGACTGCCAGCAAGGTGACCGTGATCTTTGCACGACAATGAAAACTATCGCCGTCGGTGGGACACGATTCTTGATCGCAGGCATCGCTTTCCAAGGCAGTAACATTGTGATTTACTAGGCTCTCGTGCCCCTTTACAGTTGTTCTTGTGTACAGCCTCCGGCTATCCGAGCCACCACGATCACGCGCGCAAAAGTTTCACTTTTCTAATCGCGGTTACCTCACTGGCTGTTATAAATAGCCGATTGTCCTTGGCCAGCCGAATTGTTAGAGAATGGAAAATTTTGCGACGGAAATTAATAGCAGATTAATTGTTAGATCCATCGGGTAGCTCTCTTCATCGAAGGATCAAACAATTCAGCTGGAGTAATGGCGAAACTTTTTTTTCTGTAGAATCGCAGATATACGTATAACATAATAAATTTATTACATTTAATTATATTAAAATTAAATTAAACTGAAAATAATGTGATATATAATAGATTTATTTGTCGGGCAAAATGTTTGGTGCAAATGTAGAAAATGTATACAAGATACAGAGAAACAACAGCGCAAAAATTCGTCACAAACTTTAACACACGACATTTTTCATCCAGCAATTAATGAACTTTTTCATAAATTCAATGTTAGTCGAGAAGACGAGCTCGAAAGAAAGCGTGGAAGGATAGAGTCAGTTCGAGGTCCGCGAGGACAGCAACGTCGACGAGTAACCTACGATCCAGAGAAGCTGCGGCAAACAACAACGGAACGAATCGAATCAGATCATCAGGTCCCATTCGAGACGCCGTAAGAGCGCCGTTGCACCTTCGAGCTTTCAGCAAAACGATTCTCCCTTTCTTCTCCCAAGTGTGTTTCATCGGGAACGCAACGGCCTAGAGGGAAGAGCCTCGCGGTGTAGCGCTGGAACAAAAGCGCGACACGCTCCCACTGCCTCGTGAATCTCGCACTTACCGCTGAATTATTCTATCCATCGCTCGATTCGATCCTCCCCTCGCCTCCTATCGATCATCTCATCGACGATCTGCCCGTCAATTCTCTCTCACTCACTCCTTTCGTGGAACCTTTCTCAAAGATCGTGGAACTTTCGAACGAGCTCACCGACTCGAGACGACGATTTCCGCGGCCAATAAAAACCTCGCCGGCGCATAATTTAACGCTCTATAGGGTAATAAGCCCCTCCACGAGGTGAACCACCACGAGGCACCAACAGAGATAAATGCAAACTCTGGATCCTGGAACGGTGCCAGAGCCGGCTCCGTTCATAAATCCGCGCACGTCCTGCGCCGCTACTAGTCACCGATTCGCTACCAGCGTCGCTTGCTCTCTCTCTCTCTCTCTCTCTCTCTCTCTCTCTCTCTTTTCCTTCTTCATCTTCTTGCCACGCCGGGGCAAGTTTCGTTCCTCCCGTGCCCATCGAGGTGTCGCGAAGTCACGTCTCGCGCCAACGGGACGCAGATTACTACCCTCGGAATCGGAGAAAGTTTCCACCAAGATTCGCGGAAATGAAAGGGCGTAGGTCGTTTTTCAGAATAGCCGCGCGGAACGATGGATTAGACGGATCTGGAGCCTGGCGGAGGGAAATGAATAGGGCATTCGTGTTTGGCAAATCGTGGAATTTGGTATAACTGTAGAATTTGACATTGAATAATTACATTTGGTAAATCTAACTTGGCAGAATCTAACGTTGAATATATTTGCTAAATTATAGAATTATATTATAATATATTAATGTTAATAATACTGTAGATCTGTATTATTAACATAATATTGTTATATTATAGAATTATGTTAATATTGATTACATTTGGTAAATTACAGAATTTAATATCGAATTTGGGATTCGATAATTGAATGTAAGGAATTTTGGATCGTGTGGCTTTTGCAAGATTCGCGATGCGAGTACAATACAGATGCATTGTTGCTGATTTTGCCTTTTATTTTAGCACCAAAGATGACGATAAATGCGAAAGTTGTCACCAAAAGTAAATGCTAAAAGTTTTAATTTCGTTAGGCTCTAGCGTAATCAAAGTGTCTGATTTTCACTGTGTCATTCCTCCTTTCACTCTGGATCTAACAATGTTCTTCTTGCAGCCAACCCAATTTTATTTTAAAAATCGTTCGAACCTACCTATTCAAAAAACAACCTGCCCCCGAAGTACCTAATTTCCAGCCATCCAGCGTGTCCTGCGAGAACGCTGAAAATGGCCCACGAAACGGAGCGTTCCCCTCGGATATTTGGCATCGCTAACGACGTCGAGAATAGATACAGAGGAGCGCGGGATCGCCGAACGGACGATCGGCGCGCCACTTTTGGCAGATTCTCTCTTCTGGCACACACGCACGCCCACGCGCGAAAGAGAGATAGGAATTTTTGCAGCGTGCAAAGTTAACGAAGCGGGAAAGACGCGCGGGTCGCCGTAGAACGAAGCGTCTCCACGAGCTGCTTCACAAAGTGGATTACAAGTTCGTCCGGAGGACACGTTCCCTCGAGAGGAGGGGGCGAGGTTGGTTGGCCAGCGGCCAAGCCGTATCGCGCGAGTCCCTTATCTGACGCGAGGCGGCGTTATCGTTGGCGTCCGCTCCGTTTGAAAGTTTGCCTCGGCACGCCTTTCCTGGAATCGCGTTAGCTGTTAGCGGGCAAGGCCGAGGTGACGATCGTTCCGATCCTATGCGCCGCGTTGTTATCTGTGCACGGAATATTAAGAAGTCCTGTTTCTCCTGCCCGCTGAGGCCAGACCTCACAATCGGCGACGTCGGCCATCCTTCGTGGAGGGATTAAGCAAGCGGCGGCCGCGAGGCCTCGCGATCGAGAAAACTGCGTCTCTCGGCCCGATCGATTCATCGCGCCTGCCTGATGGCTCGATCCAGTGTCCGCTTGCGCGAGCGGTTCGATTACGACGTGGAAAGATTATAATGTTCGAAGCGAAGTGCAAAAGAAAGACTCGAGAAATCGCGAAATGAACGGTTGCACGGTGAAAGTAGAAAGGCGAGCTTTCATCCTGCGGGGTGAGTCTGTGAAACTTTTCGCGAAAAGTTTGCCTGACGATAATACACTTTTTGATAATACGATTTTTTCCCACCTGGTCACGTGCATCGTGGCGGGTAATTTAACCCTTCGTGCATCTAATCAGATTTGTTTTCTCCTTGCGAGGAAGGAAATGACGTATATTATTTACGTAGCGTTACCGTTATTACCATTACCTTCTTGGATTATTATTCTCGAGTAGATTGTTTGGTAACAACGTCCTTTCCAGGCAATAATTACGCATCCACCGCCGTTTCTCCTGTGAATCAGAATAAAGTTATATTCAACGACGCACGAATGAAACGCTGAAAATCAAACATCGTAAGTAACGACTCGAGATATACGGAATAACGCTGAAATAAAGTGAACAACGCATGTACGTATACGCAACACTTGCGCTTTCTCCCTCGCGGGTCCCAATCTCCTCTTTACACACCACGCAAGTTTCAAGCTTGTCGCAAAGTCACGTCCCGGCGAAAACACTGTTTAATTAGTACCAGGACGATGTCCAAACGTTTGAGAAACAATAGGGACGTCGCGGACAGCAGGGGTGCACGAACGGCGCTGAAACTTTCGTATG
>KQ435794.1:3782992-3807999 GCA_001276565.1 Melipona quadrifasciata | reverse complement strand
GGAGAAAGAGAGAGAGAGAGAGAGAGAGAGAGCAACGCTTAAAAATAGTCGTTGGCAGCAATAGGTTTAAACGAAACAGCAGGGAAGGCTGAAACGAGCCGAGATAACGGTGCGTCGGAGACGAGCAGTATCTGGTTCAAGGGCTGAGCTCTGCGCCCTGACTTTTAAGAAAGTCTTCAACACGCGACAGCCGCTTGGGGAACGAGGATTACAGATTGTTTAAAATCGGATGGAACGGTAAAATCTCGATAATCTCGATCCCGTTTTAATCCTCAATTCGTAGTTTCCCCTCTTTCGGATTTATTTCACGAAGCACGA
Organism: Melipona quadrifasciata; assembly: GCA_001276565.1. NCBI lineage: Eukaryota > Metazoa > Arthropoda > Insecta > Hymenoptera > Apidae > Melipona > Melipona quadrifasciata. The sequence continues at coordinate 3,807,681 of KQ435794.1, read as the reverse complement.
ATACGACTTTTAAATCGTAATGACGTAAGTTTGCACGCGGATGTTCCGTAACACAAAGTTGCGTTGTACTCGTAACGAATCATCTTCACCTGTTGCAAGAATAATTTTAGCTCCGACAATGAGCAGGAAAAGTAACAAACTCCAAGTTCGACAAAGTATCGAAAGCTGGTATTATATCAACATCCATGGACACAGAGTGATTAAATGGCAATGGAATATCATTGTCCGTTGGAGAAAACGGCAACGAGTATGAAAAATTGAAGGATCGTTCTTTGAACGAAAGAAAAAGGGGAAAAAGACGAGAGAAATCACGTGGCACGGTGGAACAAAACCGAAGGCGCATAACCTCGCGACACGAGCACCTCGATGGCACGAGTCCGGCCGATCTCGGCGCGGGAGAGGGCGGGAGGACATTGGAGAGGGCACACACGACGTGCAAGCAACGAGCAGGAGGAGGCAGGAGGGGCGGCACAGCCCGACCATACGTTTGAGTTGGTTGACCCGGCGCGGCCACGTTCCTACCTTCACCTCAACATCGTCCTAAGGAATTGCCTTCACGCTTGCGATTTCATTCCGTGCGAGCGCTGCTTTATCCCTGAATTGACCCCGCGCCGCTGAACTTGTCCCGGTAATTGATGGATCGCGAGCCGAGGGAAAAACGAGCGAACGAACGGCCCGCGATAACTGATGCCCCCTCCGCGTTAGGAAACGTTAAATAAAATTGTCGTTAAAAATCGCAGCGACCGGCGTCGTCGTTTGAGAAACTCTAGTTTGGGAAATTGTTGAAATTTTTAGGATGGTGATTAATCGTTATTAAACAATATTTTCTCCCCTTGGGAGCGTTTAGAATTTCCCGAGTCGGGTTCATTTTATTAATCGCGCGAATTGTTTCCACGTTGCAGGGGTCGATCGTCGGTGTACGATTAACGAGTTCGTCGAAGAGTCGAAGAACGACTTGAAAGGTCGAGGGAACGACGGAGAGAGACAGGGTTGGCCAGCATCCTCTTGGTGAGCATCCCTTGCCGATATAATTCACAGGAACGGGACATTTCCCGGTTTCGAGGATCCCGGAGGAGGCGCGTCTCGGCAAGAAGCTGGAGAGGCAGAAACGAAGATCCGAGTAAAGCTGGTATTACGAGAGGTAGCAGATCGAAATAGTGAGGAAAGAGGGAGAGAGTGGCAGCGACTGCTGTCGAGGCAGAGGGAGAGAGAAAGAAAGAAAGAGAGATTAACGGAGAGCTGACTAGCAGGGGAGCAGTGGCGAAGGATGGGGGAAAAGAAGGAGGAGGAGGAGGAGGAGGAGAAGGAGGAGGAGGAGGAGGATAGGGAAGAAGAAAGCAAAGGGCAAGAGGGAAGAAAGGAGACGGAAAGAGGGAACCTCGAGGATTGTGTGCCTGTGGCGCGATGTGTTCAGCTCGCGGAGGATTATACTACCTCTCGAGGCGACGAAGAGAAAAGAGCGAAGGAAGAAGAAAGAGGTCGAAGGAGGAGGAAAGATGGCCGAGGGAAGGAGCGAGAGGCGAGAAACAGCCGGGGCGGCGTGGAGGGGCAGACATCGCGTCGTCAATCATGGTCCAGTTGCTTCTATGTACTACATACTCTCGCTGAGCGCGGAGAACGGACCTGGTATGTACAATGCTACTGCATTGTGGCGCACAATGTTCAATCATCTCTGCGTCGATTCCTTCGGCTTTAATTGAAGAAAGGGTCCCTCGAAACGATCGCGCGGGCGCGTTGCCACCGGTAGTTGGGAGGGACGAGGGAAGACATCGACGCGGGTAAGAAGTAAGAAAAAGAAGGAGCGCGAGAGAGCGAGAGTGACAGGGCTGGCAGGAGGACAGGGAAAAGAGAAGAGAGAGAGAAAGAAAGAACGAAAGAAACGGAACGGAACGGGGGAAAAGAAAAAGAAGAAAAGAGAGAAAAAAAAAAGAAAGCGCCGCGGGGGTGTCGTTGACCCCACGACGACGATATTGTGTACCACTCGAGTGTTTAAGTCGAGGCCTCGAAGGACCCGGGCCAAGGAACAAGGACCTTCTCAGCCACACTCAGCCGAGTCCTTGGTACCACGGATCATTAACCAGGGCGAGCCGCGAAATACGAAATCGCGCCGAAAATCACGGACCTTTTGAATCGCGTGCACGCCCCATCGCCATCGCTACGTCCCCAATCTTCCACTCCCCCTACGCTTCCTCCCCCCCCCTTCCCCTGTATTTTTATTCCCGCCGTTGGGCAAAAAAGAGGTTCGAGTGGCGACGTCGGTCGAGAGTGCACGAAACGAAGGGCACGACGAAGAAAGGAGAGGAAGGAAACGCGGGAAACGCGAAACTCACCAATTTGTTGCGAAACGCACTATCGATTCCCCGGTGGTGACGGTGGCCGACCGCTTTTTGGAAAGGGAAGGTTTCTCTCGAGTGTTCTCTCTGGCGAACACGACAATAGAACTCTCTCTCTCCCGTTTCTCTGGCCGTTCTGGAGCCTCAATTATGATCCGGCAATAAGGAGAAAAAAATATCACCTAACGACCGCGACATTACTCGTAACAATTAACCCTCTAGAATCGAAGAGAGAGAAGCTGTTCAAGGATCGAGGACACTTCTTTTCTTTTTTTTTTCTTTACTTCCCCATTGCGTCGTTTCCTTTCCTTCCGCCGGCTGCTCCTCGATACTGGTTCCCCCATCATAATGAACCGAAGAAAATTGATCTCGTCATGCTTGTTACCGACCGCCTTATTATCAATCGGCTCGCTGACGATTCGCAATGCGAATTCAATTACGCGACTCCGCGTTTACGACCACCCCTTTTTTCGAGCAATATTTACGATATGATACGGGATCAGAGGCAAGAATCAACCCTTTGCGGAGTAACTTTCCATCAAAGACGTATTGAATAACCTCGACAAGCCATCCCCCTCGTCGACTGCGTCAACACTGCGAATCAATTGGAAGAATATTGCAATCGGTTCTTGAATTCAATTCGTTTCTCGGTTTAGACAGTGCATCGCTGCGGACGGGCATCGCTTGAGCAGCAAGTATACGATATTCTACGATATTGTCTTGGAATTTCATTGTTTTCGTCACGTTCAAAGACACTGTCCTTCAAATGATAAAATTTCACGCGTGCCGTGAAATGCGATGTCGGCTAAAGCGCACTGGATGGGTGGATTTTAAGATCTTACTCGGAGGAATATTTCAGTACGTTCTGTACAAGAAACGAACAGGAATATCAAGCCAGAAAAGTAAACTAAAAAATTAATCGTCGACAAATCAGCGATTCAAGAACGAAAAACAAAAAAAAAAAAGATCGAACCGTTAGGAAACACCGCTAAGAGTAGAGAAGATACTCAAGCGTGAGACTAACAATAAGGGTGAAACACCCTATACGCGCGAAACACGAATCGCAGAAATCCAACGACGAAAACAGCAGCGAAGCGTGTCCTCCGCGTTTCGTCGCGCTGCCAAAGTGTTGCTCCCGAACAATGCTCCCTGAAAACAGAGGAAACGAAGGAGGGATTTCGTCCCTCGAGACTAGACGGAACTAGACGCCGCGCGAGTAAACGCAAACGGGCGAGCACCGCCTTCAGACGCGATTTCTGCGGCCGTCGGGTTACGCGAAATGGGATCCATTTCGCGATTTCCTGCGAACACGATCTACGAAGTAGAAGGAGAAGCAGAAGTTGAGGACGACGTGGGAGGGGAGAACAGCCCGAAGGAGGATCTCTCTCGGAGTCGACGGAATACAATGGCGCGGATCGTGGCTGCTGCCTCGTATGCCCTTCGGTTATGGTAAACGCACGGTAAGTCGAGATACCGTGCACAGGTATATGCCCTGAGCCGCTTAGGTTACAAAACAGAGGCGGTAATTAGCTCGGCCGGCGACGGCTCATCCTACTTCCCCTCCGTTTTCTCTTTTCTTTCTTTCTTTCCTTTTTTTTTCTTCCTTTTGTGACGCTACGACGCGTTTCTTTGCAACACCCACGATGAAACGGCAAGAGGAGCGAGTCTATGGGGGTAGTTCTTGGATGTACGCGTTTATGCAGCACGACACGAGATGGAACGAAGAGAGATATTAATTATTGACAAGTTTATCTTAATAGTTTGTGATGTTGTTACATTTCTATTCGTTGCAATGAATTATAATATAATAATCGTCATGTCTAATTGCGGTACACGGTCATTTTAATCGATTACTGAAAGGGTTAATGGAATAAGAAATATGACCAGACAAAGGATCTGAAAATTGTACGAATGGCGTATGATTCCTTATTCTTAATTCTCCAATTACTATAAAAATTATTACTCCTTTTATATCGTACGGAATTTTAAAAGAATATCTAATTGTTCCGCACATTCGCTAATAACGATTCATCTGCGCTTTCTCTTCGTTCGCCAGCCCGGCCAACCATAAACACTGTTTATACAAACGTCCGCGTTTCTTTCTGTATATCTTTCCTCGCGCCTTCTTCTCTCCGTCTGTTTACCCTGAAAGTCATACACCGAGCGCAGAATTCGCTCGTCCATATTTCCACCAGAGGGGTTTCCTTCGAATATTCCCGGACGCCCCAACCACCTTTTAACGTCCGCCAGCAGTGACCATAATGGCGAGCCAGCCACTCGTCGACGTAGGGAAGCGTTCGACTTTCCAAAAGCATTCGCTGCTCGATGCTCCTCCGCTGTGATACACCGTATCCCATTCTCCCTATCGTCAACTCAATCACCTTTGTACCAGTTTGCTTTCCGTCTCTCTGGAAAATTCCAGCTTTGTATTCTCCGGCGGTGAGAGCAACGACGGAAAACACTCTGCCCATTCACCCGACGGTGAAAAGGAATCGCAAACTCCAGCGAACGAACGAAAACGTTCCTGTTCCAAAGGACTCTTCGTAAAGGATCACCGGAGTCACCTTGCAACTCTCCGTCGAACTCTTCGACGTCTCGAGAGCACAACGTGCACTCTTTCTCTGCTGCTAAACGTCTCTGACCCGTTTCAATAGAATCTTGCTCGTCTATCTCTCTCTCTCTCTCTTTCAACCCCGTTCTCTCTTCTCTCCGCGACACGTACTTTATTCCCAACTGGAAACTCTCTCTTGCCAACTTCCGTGCTCGTTGCACCTTCCACTGGGCTTTCCGTTGCAATGGCCTGGCTCGGCCATTGGTGTCTCGCTCGCGCCAGCAGCCAAAGTGGATTGCACCGAGGATTATCCCCCATGCACCGTTGACCCTCAGTTTGCCGGTACATCGTGAAATCCTGTTTCGCCGGGCCGCTGCATTAGGATAATGAACCTCGTAAAGTAATCGGCAGCCGAACCATTCGGCAAGTTGCAGCTTGATGATGATGCCAACGCGTCCGACCGCGGTTCAGGCAAAGACGCCTTTGAACTGTTCGATTCGATCGCTCTGCGCGCCATCGACTGACAGAGAGGCGAGTGTTTCGATTGCGACTGGTACTTTGGCGAGGATATTCCGCCCGAGAATCTTCGGAGACTCTCTTTGCCTCCGTGTTTCGATCCACTTGGTAGTCGAGTCGGATCCGTTCTGCCTTTTGCGAATTTCTCAATTTCGTTGTGTCGTTTGTGTCATCGTGTCACCTCGTGTATTATCGTCTCGATTCATTCGTGTTCCGCAGATGCAGAATTTATTAACAACGAAGGATACTCCAAGCTCACTTGTCGCGCGAATTCCAAAGTCATTTTGAGAAGGCAGTGCTTGTGACTTTATCTCAAATGACGAAAGATTAAAAACGTAGAATAAAATTAAAATTTCTCGAATGAAGAGTTATCGTCATTCGAAAAAAAAGCGCGAAACTTTATTTCACTGCACTGAGTTCGTTTCTTAGTGAAGGTACTTTTTTTCTCTCGAAAGTATTACAAATTCCACAACGACATTGAGGACTGAAACCTCCCCTTCGTAATCATCCCTTGATTTCTTTTTTTTTTTTCATCGAATCTTGCAACCACGTATGCGTATTTCTCACAGAGGAAAAATTGAGGTACGAAAAACGAGCAATTGGAATACAAGTTACCACCCACCACCCCGCGATATGAAGTTCGATCATCGCGTCCGAATGGAAGAGCCGGGTCGTTCACGAAAGCCCATCACGTCGTATCCTATGTCACGTAATTGTCCGCTTCCTTGGCCGTGCATCGTAACTCGTCGTCTCTGCTCCGAATACTAAAGCCGCGTAACTCGTTAATAAATCAAACGAAACAGCTCGACAAATCCGTCAGCGTTCGCACCGTGGTGGTTGATTCCCACCTCGTGAGGCGAGGCGCAATCGAGCCCTCTCTCGTGTCTTTCCACCATCACGTTTGCCAAAAGTTCAACGCACGAGTCTCTCTTTCTCTCTCGCGGCCGCCGAGTGGAAGAAACGTCGGTTGCGACGAAAAGTCGAACGCTTTCGCACGCCCTTGCGCTTCCGAAGGGAAGGAGCTTCCTTGAAAGGAGAGACAATCCGGAGAGCGTACGCGTGACGCGTGTACGTGACACGCGCGCTTCTCGCAGCTCGTCGCGACGCGTATGTGCACGCCGAGATACCGTTATCCAGAGTCGTCACGCGCTCGATACGTCACGCCGCGACGAAACCCAGTCAATCATAATTAGTCGACTGCGGTTTGCATGTTTACATGTTCTTTCCGTAAAAGGACTGCAGCTCGAATAGAGATTTGTTGCAAAGAGCACTAAAGTGTCTGTATCTCTCGATAGTCTACGCTGTATTTTTGATTGTTATGATGTATTTTGGGAATTTTCATTTAGTGGCTTTCCCATTTTGGCAATTTAAGTACAGAGTGATTTCATTCATTGTCAAAGTTTGAACTGCTTTGAAGATTTTTCGACAGTATTTTCTAAGCTGTTAATTAATTTCAAAGTCCTCAAGAATTTCCGCCTGTCGAATTCTACTTGAAATTCGATTTCAATTTTTCACTATAACAATTCCAGCTTGACACTGTAACAAATCCCTCGTCGAAGAAAATTTCCCGATCGAGCGTTTGTCACATTGCGGAGCACACGCACACATACACACATATACAAAAAAAAAAACGTTAACGCGTTTCGCCGCGAAATCGCGAACAGGAATCGAACGAAGAACATTGTAACGAAACGCGTCGTTACAGCGTCATCGTCGGGGATGACGAAAGTGATTGATATTCTCGGCGAGAAATATCGTTCCGAGAGAACGATACAAGAACTCGGGGCGTCGGCGTCAGGAAATCGGTGAAAGGAAGCGTGCAACGTTTTAATACGCCGATTACCGCAGTTGGCAAACGGACTTCATAAAGCTACGATTCGAGAAAACGAGCGGCAAAACCGCGGTTGCTGGAGCTGGTGAACAGGAACGGACGACTCGGGGATCCCCCCGTCAGAAGCGGATCACTAGTTTCAACTTTGCACGTGAGGAGAAATTTTTTCATGCTAGTAAAAAGGGAGTCTTTTTTTTTAATGACAGGTGTTTTGATAATTTACGTTAAAATGAAAAATATAAAAGTTCTTACGAAAATAACTGTTGAACCAAAAAAAGAAAAAGAATGAATTAAAGAGACAAGAGTTTTGAGACTTGAGCTTTGGATGCAAGAATAAATTATAGATTCTCGGGACTGAATTTTTTTTTTTCTGTATTGTAAAGAAATTTTCTATTTGTGATAAGTATTTCGTAATAAATAAATGTTCCAGTGAACATAAATATACATTATTTGAAAAGGTTTTATTGAATTGACCAAAGAAAAAATGGACGTGAGAATGAATTTCAGATTTTCGAGACTGAATTTTTCTTCCGCGCTGTAAGGGTGTTTCTTTTCTATTTATGTCTATTTGGACCAAAATGGACAGAGGGTTGTTGCTACGAAAGATTTTATTGCGTGGACCAAAGAAACAAGAGTCCTGCACGCGATGATCATAATAAAAATATACAAATACTATGATCCAGAAAATTTTACTCCCTCAAACGAATAAAACAATAAACCGACGTTCTTCCTAAACGCAAGCTTCGCAACGGGGACGATAAATCGGTTTCTATTCAACTTCGTTAAACCGAGGCCAACCAAATGGAAACCGAACGACGAACGAGAGGAACCCTGGTGATTCGATTCGGTCAGATCTGAAGAAGCACGGGCTACCGGCGAATCTCCGGATGATGGAAGATTTTCGATCGACAGTCCTCGCTACCGGTGGTACCAGCGTCGCGTTCGAGATAAAGCCGCGCAGATCGAGCGGTGATAGCGGCTCGTACACAAGCTCGCAGCGACAGATCCTGCGCGAGCCTCTTGGTCAGACGGAGAGAAATACGTTCAACGAGAGGAACAGAGACGAAAAAAGATAGAGGGGGAGAGAGAGAGAGAGAGAGAGAGAGAGACGGTGGTATATACCGGGAGAGAAGCCGAACGAAAGGTGAAGGAAGAAGAGGGAGAGGCGAGAAAAAGGAGAAAGAGCCTTTACGGTCGGCGTCACGCTGTCGGGTACACCGGTTTCGCTCTCCTCCCCCCTTCACCGATGTTCTCCACCACCGCAAACACACGTTCACAAACCTACACACACACACACACACACACACACAGACGCATACACGAAGTGGTTCTAGCTCACTCGCGAGGCGCGCTCGCGCTCGCAACACGCGCAATATCGCGAAACCCTGCACCAGGGACTCGCGCTGATGTGCCTGCGTGCCAGATAATTGTATGTAATTGCCGGGTAGGATAATTAGCGATCAACAATAAACCTCTACCTCGCTCTGCACGCTGCCACCCGCTCCTCTTTGTCCGGCGTCGCGGTCGCTGTTGCACGTGTGCACGGACGAGGAACACACAGGGATGGGATCATGTCCGCTTACGATCTCGGGTTCGATATCTAAGTTTCGTTTCACGGGTTTCACCAGCGTACTCGAGATTGTGTATTCGTGCGCGTCACGTAGCGCACATTTTAGCGTACAAAAACTGGTTTCGAACCACGAGAATGAGTACCTACAGGTCTGGAAAAACAGGTAGTCATAAGTACGTAATTCGATGTTCGCAAGATTCGAAACTTTCGCGAATGACTACTTGAGCCTTGGAAATCGGAATTCTTGTTCCGTTGAATGTGAAAACGATGCCGTTTGCGTTGTATATGCTTGATTGATAAAGTCGATAGTACACATGATTAATAAAACCACGTAACACCTAATCGCGTGTAACATGAATTGATACAGCATCAATTACTTCGATGTTACAATTAATTAATAACTAATGCTTACCGAAGGAGAGTATTCTAATCACGTCAATTGCTTCACATTTACAACACAATGTTTCAATTAACAACTAATGCTCGTCAAGGAAGAATATTCCATGCATAACGTCAAAATTACCATAATGTCGCAACATTATTATTCACCAGAGAAGAACATCTTCGAAAAGAGTATGTCACGACGCAAGGGGTTAACCACTTGCGCTGGCAACTGATTGCGGACCATAACGAGTGACCAAACCGTATACAATAATTCGTCGCTTTCTTTTTGAACTCGTCGGTGTGATATCACTGGATAGAAATTATTGAGAAAAAATAAATTTATCATTATTGTTAAATATATATAAACCTTGGAAAATATTGCAATTTTGGGACAAAAGCTCCAGCGCAAGAGGTTAAAAGGCTCGAACCTACCTGTGGTAGGTAGTACCTCTCTGTGGCACCTACGCGTTAAACAATCTCCTCTTCCTCTCTTCCACGATCGCGAGCGTTCTCCGCCTCGTCTTCACCCCGTTCCATTTATCTATTATCTATTTCTCCTCTTTCCTCCCTGGCGAAGGTTCCATTTAGCGCAGAGAGGTTTCGTAGGAAGAAAGGAGGGCGTTGAAGCGTTGCACGGTAGTCTGCACGGCTGCACGACCGAGGCCTGTAGGCCCGGGGATGCTGCTAATAATATGCTACGCGAGTAGACGCGTTACTCGCGCTACTAGCAGCCACTGGCCAGCCCGTGGAGCATGCAACGGAGACGGATATAGCAGGGACGGTGGAAACAGGAGCTAGGTTTGATGAGAGGCTGCACCGATTCAACGCGGTGTAGTAGCCCCCTCGGCGTAAAGCTCGGTCTCGTTCGATCGATCGACGAAGCGCCAGGCCAGAACTCTCGGCCAGCTTTGACCGAGAGAGAGACCACCGTTTCTGGGATCTGACGTTATTATATAATGGAGCCTGTCGTGAAATCGGAATCCGGCGAATGCTTTTGTACAAACGCGCGCGTTCCCGATTATTGCCGTCGCAGCCCTTTAACTTCTCCGCGCACGCTCGAATTCTTTTAAATCGCGTGATATGTTTTAAATTCATACCCCTTCGCTCTGTTTGGAATTTGAATTGAGCTTATATTCGCGCACGCTCGAATTCTTTTAAATTGCGTGATATTTTCTAAATTCATTCCCCTTCGCTTTGTTTGGAACCTGGATTGAATCACGTTTAATTTTTTATCTAGCCAGTCTGTCCTTTTTCTGATATTAGCTTGCAATAGTCCTTCTGACTGATTGTGAGTTACGATATCACAAGATATTCATTTTTATCAAAATAATACAACAGTTAAATGGACATTTCCTTAAGATCTTGCGATCGATTGGTTGGAGAATGACGTCGAGGAAGATCGTTATTTTGAAGGGATGATGGTACGCGTGGATAGAGGCCAATCGAGTCTGGGGATACGAGTAGTTTCGAGAGGACTTTGAAGAGCAGGTTCGTGGGAACACGAGACAGTTCGTCTGGATTGTCGTAACATGCCCGCGAGTTAAGTAGCTACAAGTGCAACAGGAGCTCGGATGATACAATGGTGTCCCAGTTTTTCATGGACCCGCTCGAGCTTCGTGCCCTGTCGTGGAAGGATCGCCTTCGAAAACACGTGCGGTGATCGTGGACAGGGAACTCAGAAACTGCAATTATAAAATTTAATCTAATTAGAAGATTACGGAGGTACTTAGCGTCGTGCAAGTTACTCGAGAGCGAGTTGATACTTGAAGCCCATGAGAATCTTCGTAACGTTTGTGATACCCCATGTGACCTCACAGTGACAGTCAACGGTTCAATGAACTTTGATATTCAGTCAAGTGAATTTGTAAGCACTTGGAAGCTCTTTCGTTTCGAGAACTTTCCATTTTGCAAAAGTTTCATTGCAAAATGTACTTGTGAAATCGTGCGCGATGAAGAATCAACAGGATGAGTACGAAGCATGAAACTCAAGTGCAAGGGATAGACAGATCGAATTTTTATTTATATGTTTGGTGGAAAATTATTTCATAGTTTCTTCTTTTCGTGTGCTTTAGGAAAAATCATTTAATCTTAAAAACGCACTATCGTAAATTTATGAAAAAGTATGAATTAATTAAGTGATCCACTTTTCCAGCATTTACAATTTTACTACAGTGACTCCCAAGTATTGAAACTGTTATAACTTACAACAATAAACTTGGGCTCGTTTTAAGTAAAGACAATACTACAAATTGTCATAGTATACGACAACGTTGAAAAACGTTTTTTAACGTTGAATTAAAGATGAGAGTCGACGTAGGATCTTTTGTCGCTACTTTATTGAATTTTGAACACTAGGTTTAAACAAAAATTCAAAAGATCGTAACATCTTCGTCCAATATTCAAAGTTCAATAAATTAGCGAAAAAAAAGAAATCGTACAGCAAGTTTTGAAAGGCTTCAATCTTCAAATCTGTCGCAGATTCAGTGACAATTCATGGAATTTTCGGGAAGAAAGGCATCATCCGCCGCATAACGTAAAAATTAAAATAAATAATTACAATTGGAATAAAATGAAGGATGGATTTTGATAGTAGAGGCTTCAAACTTTATCGCTCGATCGTGCGATTTCTTTTCGCAAACTTGTGACAGTTTCAACTTGTTCAGTGTCGGAATATTACACGGTACATCGTAGATTAATCTCCGTGAACCGATCGACTCGCCGACGACGCGACGTCTTAAACGACGACGTGCCGCAGTGACTGTCTGCGTAATTAGACGATCGAGCCGCGCACCTGTGCATTCCCATGACGTGTCTCCCATGCGGAACAATCGGACGGTGGTGAGCGCGCGCGCAAAAAAAAAGAAGAAAAAAAATCTTCGGCTCGATTTGTCAATACAGGATCTCGGCGGAGATTAGTCACGCGCGGTCGTAATACCTTGCGAACACGGGCCAGGGCTCGCCTCGATATCCGTCAGCGTAGATCGACCAAGGGTGAACGGCGATTAGTCGATCGAAATCCCGGCGTCTTCGAGTCTGTCCTCGGGGATCCGCATCGAGTAAACGATGGCCCGCGAGAATTTCGAGATGGCTCTGCGTCGAAATTGATACGGTCGAACGTGATATTTGATACTGTGAAATTTTGGTATTCAATGGGGGAGAGCGGAGGCGAGGATTTGGGGAACTTACTGCGATGGAAATGATTAATCCTTTGGTTTCGTTTGAGTGTTCTTTTCTGTGTTAGAACCACCGATGACTGCTTGTAGTATTATGTGAAATTTGCAGTGGAGAAATTAAAGGGATAGGAGAATACGCGCAACACAATGAACAATACAATCTATTTATATATTTTCAAATATCTAAGAACACACAAATATATAAAGTCCCTGTGGGAAATCATAAATTGATCATTTTGATGTTGAAGTTATTTTATAAAATGTTAAATTTAATCGATTATTTTCACAAAAGTCAACATATTCACCAAGCAGATATGTATTTGATATGTATTGATTTTTATTTTAGTTTAGATTTACGTTTGAAAATATTTCCCAAAAACACGTAAAAATTGACAATCGAGTTATCAAGAAAGAAAATATATTTTAAATGATTTTAGGTTCTAAAGGGTCCGAGTATGAAACAGCTGAATTATGGAATTATCCTTCTTTAGTGAATACAGGAGTCTCAACTTTGATTATTATGTACCAGCATCGAGTGATGATTGGAGTTACAGTTTGATTCTATGATTGGGACAATGGTTTTATATGTATCGACTATATATAAGTTCGTCAACTGGCTTCGATGTAGCAAGGGTTGTTAATGGTGAAACAGAGAACAGATGAGCGCGGTGTATCGAAGTGTACCTATATCATCCTCTCCTCCTCTTCGCATAGTACGCTCGAATATTGCTGGCTCGGCAACTCGTTCGAAAAATGCCGTATAAATTATGCTTCCGCGCTACTGTAATTTCTTAGTCATAACGGTGATCAATTATAGAAGGCAGATGCGAGTGAGATAATCACGCGGTATCAGTTGGAAACGCGGGGTGTGGCGAGAAGGCGCGAAGAAGTAGATATCAGCGCGTGATGCAAAGGGAGCGATCGTACACGCGTGTAACTCGAGAAAGAAAGGAAGGAAACAGACGGACGCTAAGAAACTAGCGATATTATCGAAATTACAGGTCTCGGATTTATTTATAAAAACGCGCGAGTGTTCTTGGCGAAACTACAACTAGAGATACGGATGACGATCCCGAGTCAGAGAAATATAAATTATTCAGGATTTTTATCCAAATATGTATATCTTTTCGCATCATTTGCGTCAACTAATCTCGTTCTTCCAAGTTTCCAACAAAACGTATAAAAATCCGTCGTTGTTAAGTGTTGCATAAATTCAATAATGGAAATATCTTAAATCGTAATCCAGATCAACTTTTGTTCCATCTATACTTGTCAAACGTTTGGCCAGTATTGGCTTGATTATAAATTTCTATCCGTCGTGTCACTATTGACGCGAAGCGGAAAAATTCAGTCGACGAAACGGCGGCAAGCGTTTGAAAATCGGAAGCGGAAGAAGAGCAAATTGTCAGCTGGTAGAAGGACAAAAGGTTGGCGCGGTGACGGAGCGATCGGATCACGACCTACGAAAGCTTTTCGAAGCGTGGAGCGTGGGTCGCCAGAAATAGAAGGGAAGATACGCGAATTCGTAACCGGCCGGTTCTTCGCCCGACTCCCTCGAAAGAAGACGACGAAGAAGAAGAAGAAGAAGAAGAAGAAGAAGAAGAAGCAGAAGAAGAAGACGACGACGACGACGACGACGACGACAACGGGCGACGAGGAAGGAGAAGAAGAAAGGAGGACGCGCGGAGCCGGCCCCGCGCGCGGTTTATCAACCTTATCTCCCTCCTTCTCTCGCCCTCCTGCTTCCTCGTGCGCGTCCCGCAGGCGAAAAACAAAGTCAGTAAAGTTACGGCGAAACGCAAGCAACACGAAACGAGGGTCAAAATCCTTGCGCTTCGAAGGATGCTGCTGCTGCTGCTGCTGCTGCCGTTGCCGTTGCCGCTGCTTGCTGCCGCCGTACGCTTGAGGGACGCTCCGGACCGACCGGCGGAGAAGGAAGAGGCGGAGGTGGAGGAGGAAGGAGAAGAGAAGCAAGAAGAAAGACGAGGCGAACCGACGCGCGGTGGTAGTGGTGATGATTCCGAAGGGAAGAGGAAGAGGAACGAAGCGAGTCGAGCGAGGAAAACAAACCGCGAACGTGAGGGTTCGAGCGAGATGAAATATATGTACGTCTGTACGTACAGAGACGCGCGTGTATAAGAGAGAGAGAGAGAGAGAGAGAGAGAGAGAGAGAGAGAGGAGCAGGCAAGACGGAGAAAGAAGGAAAAGGAGCAAGAAGAGTAAAATGGATAAAGGGGTGGTGGAAGAGGGGGGAAGGGTAAAGCTACTGCGCGTTAGCTGTGCCTGTAGTACTCTACCTTCGCGGCCTCTGCCACCTCCACCTCGACCGGCTCACCTGAAGACAAGTTACCCCGCAATAAAAACACCGAGAAAATTATATGCCTCCCGGCCGCGCGCGCCAGCGCCGAGCAAAAGGACCACTTGGCTTTCCTACGAACGTGCGGGGTAAAGGAGAGCAGAGGACAAAGAAAGAGAGGAAGGGGAGAGAGAGAGACAGAGAGCCAGTCGATGGACCACGGTTGGAAGGAGAGACGAAAGGATACCGGGACGAAGAAACCGGGCTATCGGCGGAGAAAGAGCGAGACGACGCGTTCGAAGAGAGAAAAAACCGCGACGCGCAGCGAAACGAAGAGAATGGATGAAGGAGGCAGATGGGAGATGATCGAAAAGGATAGACAGCGCGAGCGAGAGAGAGAGAGAGAGAGAGAGAGAAGATGGAAGTTGGTCTCCGTCTTTCTCGGTTGGGCTCTAAGGCTCGGCGAGGAAAAGGACTGTATAAAGGAAGAAACCGTGCATCGCCACGGAAGCCTCGATCAAGCCACTAAGGCCGGCGTCTCTCTAATACACTGGGTGTTCCACTCCGGTTGCAACGTAAGGTCTCGTTCGGGATCGGTCTATTGTGCATGGAAACGCGTCTTTTTATGCGCTCGGCGTCCTGGAAGGATCGGTGATCCTCTTGCGCAGTGGCGTCGTGCGCGACCGTCCTCTTCCCATTCCACCGACTCTCTAACTCGCTCTCTCCTCCCCGTGCACACACTCGTGTCGTTGGGATCGTTGTTCGAAATAGGAAACAAGAAGAGAACACATCGTTCATCCTTCGACGCGATTTCATCGTTCGCCGATTAGAATAATATTCGAGACAGTGGAGGGGCTGCGAAATCCACTCTCTCGATCCGTCTACGTATCGAACGATCCATCGTCGCGCGTAGATCGTTATCGATCGTCCCGTCTGGTCGATCGAAGCGAGCTTGTTAAACGCTGTTCCACGAGATCATAAGCACGCACGCACGTACGTAACGTGGACACGAGCGTTCGATCGGCATCGCGAGAAGAAGACGATCGACGATCGTTTTTTACACGCGAGACGCGTCGTCGACTAAAAATCGATACGAGTCCACGAGCTGCTCTCTCGCGCCCGTATTCCGAATAAAATTCAGGCCAGTAACGAACGGGGAACGACGACTGGTTTTCGCGCTGGAGCGAGCGAGACGGCGACACAACAGACCAGTCCGGCCAGCTGATGAGCCGGTTCTCCGATATACCACTTTTGTTTCCTCTTATTTCCTCGCTTCTTTTGCCCCCCCCCCCCCCTCTCTCTCCCTCTCGTCTCTTTTTCCTCCCCTCTTGCCCCCGCCTTTTTTTTCTTTTTCTCCTTTTTATCGCCAAGGGATTCTCGTTCGAGAAGGGACCCGTTCGCGGTGTATTTATACCCAACTCTCACTGGTTCCTCCACCGTTCGCCCGTTTATACGTGACTCCGAATTTAAGAGGCCCCTTCCACCCGCTCCCGCGGGAGGCGTCGCGTACACGCCTCGCGACTTAACGAGCTTTTTGTATATTTCCAAACGGTTGGACATCTCCGGGTCGAGTACTTTCGAGCTACAGTGTCCCTTTATTTTCTCTCGTTTATTTCGTCTCGTATCGTCTAATTTCCTCCTCGTTCCGCCTTCGAAACGACAGCCGCGCATGGTGGGACGACACGCGGATTCAATACGTAGTCGACGGCGGAACATTTAACGACGGTCGTAATGAACACCGAGGCGAGTAGAACGTACGAGTCGTTTCACGTCACGACGCTTCTTGCGAGCGTTTCCTCCGGCTCGTTGTTTACGCCTTCTCGCTGGAACTGGGACAAGCGAGACCGGTGGCACGCTCGGCCGAGACACCCGAAGAGATTACAGGTTTATCCGGACAAAGTGATCTTTCCCCGCGGGGAAACGTGGCGCGTAGAAATTCGACACTGGTTTGGCCGAGCTGACAATTTCAGAGTTGGCGAGAAAACGCGCCGCGAATTCCGCGCGACCCTCGATCGACCGGCGATCGACGGTCCCGATATCAGTCAGAGCTGGCAATGAGATCATTGCTTGGAATAAACGAGGCAATAATTTTATGCCACCGCAGCGGTATCGGCGCGCGCGCGCGCGATCAAGTAGCAGCACCCTCGCGCTCTATCGCCTGTCTTGGCCACGAACGCGCGCGGTTGCGCAACCATTTATTTTCCGTTGCGATATACACGGCGTATAGCGAGGACTGTAGTACAACTGGCCTTGGATGAGATAGGCATTACACGACGGCATAATGCACGAGACACGACAAGCCCAGCTGCGTGCTCGAGGGTCCTGCATCATCATCGTCATCGTCGTCGTTGTTGTCTTCTTCTTCTTCTTCTTTTTCTTCTCTTTCTCCTGCTCGTCCTCTTCAACTTCTCCACTTTTCTTTTTCTTCCTCCCCTCTCGCGTTCGTAGTCTTCTATTTCTTCTTCTGCTTCATCTCCCCCTTCTTCTTCTTCTTCTTCTTCTTCTTCTTCTTCTTCTTCTTCTTCTTCTTCTTCTTCTTCTTCTTCTTCTTCTTCTTCTTTCCTCGTGCTCGTTCATTTCCAGAACGCTACCGTTACACGGTGTAAACGCAGATTGGCCGACGTCAGAGGAACCAGCCGTAGGTTGTTCGCGTCGTCGCCACCGGTCAATTAATCCACGTGCTCTGCTCTCTCCTCTCGTTCCGGGCCAGAGCGACCAAGAGAGAGACGGAGAAACGGAGAAACGGAGGACGAAGGCGAGGCAACCGATGCTATCGGTTATTAGTAACTCGTTTCGCGGCCCTCTCCAGTGCGCTCAAGCCGGCGGCCACTCGCGCGGTCCGCGCGAACCGGAATTAATATCCGAGCACGGCACAACGCGAGGATACCACTCTCTCTCTCTCTCTCTCTCTCTCTCTCTCTCTTCTCTCGTATTTTGAGCACTCGTTAGACGCGAACTCTCGTTACTCCGGCAACCATTCGTCTTGGTCAATGTATTTTTGTCAAGCGAGCGATCGATCGACTGTGCTTTCATTTTTACCTTTCCTGTTATCGTTTGTCGGATACAATTGCGTCGCGATACGCAAGTATCTGTCTCAAAGATAATCAAACTGCATCGATATTCCTTCAATTCGAGGAATACACCCTATACTGCGTTGTGTTCAAGTTCTTTGTCATCATCATTGACGAGCATCCTCCAACAGAATTTTATTAAACGATCGCGGATCTGATCACTGCATCACTCGATCATTTTGTCACCACAGGAGGAACCTGTTCCCAAATGACACGCATTGTTCTTTGAAAAAATTACATACTCCGCTGCGTTTCGTTACCTTTCGAGAACCAAATCGACTCCGAGAATCTGTTGCCAACGAAGTGACAAATTATCCGCTGAAAAAATCCCAACAATTCGTTCCCCTTCGCTGTGAGGAGTCCGATCGCCTCGTGCCAAATCGATCCAACCCTAGCCAAGTTGCAAACCAGTGCAGTCTCTACCGGTAGAAAATTTCTCGAGATATTTAGTTATTCCAGTGGCAAAACCACTGGCAGCCAATGTCCACGATGGTAATTATCCCGGGGAGCTCTTTACGGTTGCTCCGCACGACCGTGCCCGAGCACGGGCACCCATAAAATCCGACAGCCTGACATTTCTATCCGCGCAACGAGAACGCACCCGCTCGCTCTCCCGCTGTTTCCAACCGGCCCAGTAATTCCCCAGGCGTCGGTTAACAAGTACACATATCTGCGCCCATACTCGCAACGTTCCACGCGCAACACTCGCATTTACCTTGATCCAATTAATACCGATTAACCGATCATCATCGATCCGCACCGGGGCAAACACCACCGGTGCCTGATACACGCGCTCGATCTTGGATCAATCTCCGGAGGAGATCACCGGCCACCCCTCCGTTTGGCAACGACTTTCGGCCAGAGTAGAGCGCCGATCGTTCGCCGATGGGTTCGCGTTGCTCGGCTCTTGTGTACCCGCTACCGTCGCTTGTGTACCTACCATTTGCTACCTAGAAACTACACTGTTTGCTTCGCTAATTAGACACGTAGTACGTACGCATTCTCCATGCTCACGAGACCACACGGGAAGGAGAAGGATACACGAGAGAGAGAGAGAGAGGGAGAAGAGAACGGGTGAGTAAGAGGGCAACACGCGAGAAAGACGCGTATCTAACACGGGCTACCGGTATTTGCACGCATTCGAACACGTACGCGGAATATTGATCCGGCTACGTGACTCCATAGATCAAATCAAACATCGCGGATAACCACCCGCCGTAGGGACGTTGCGCGATTACCTTGGTCCATTGCCTTACTGCTCCGACCGAGCCGCGTGCTTCTTCGGACCTGTTATCAAAACTGGTACGCGGTACACCCGGTGCGTAACGCCGATACGCGTTAGTCTCTCGATTCTAGGAAGAGGCTGGCGTGTTTCTCGATTACGTGGTCCGTGAATGCAACTGGGATAGAGCGGTTGCTCCATGTTCTCTATCAGGGACCGACACACGGAAGGCCCGATCGACTTTTTCCTCTTAGAATGACTGTATCTTTTTCTTTAACTTTACCGTTCTTTCGTTTGTTCTTTGATCGTTTCTCCGGTTTGTTGATTTCTTTAGATTGTTGACTGTAAGGATAATTTTCTGGCTACAATAATCTGTTTGGCTCCTGGTTCTCTATTAGGGATCGACTTTGTCTTTTCAGGACCTTGTCATTTTGGATTTTTAATCGTCTTGGTTCATACACTGAATTTAACTTGGAGACGTTTCGAGAAATTTTAAAACTTTCTCAATATTTTTAGATAATTATTTCTCACTTATTTAACATTAACATTTTCAGATAATTATTTAACATTGGGAAGGGAGAGTTTTATAAGAGGAACAAATTCGATTACCTTTACTAGAAATACATTTACACGTGGACGTGTATTTAATGTTATCTATTTCCTCACAAACACGAACATAATCATCCGCTTAAATCATCTTTTACGACCAACGCACGACACACGAGCCGCTCCAACTTGGCCTACGAGATAAATGTCACTTTCCCATGATAATATTTCAAACATTACCACAACTTTACAGCTGGAGCCACAAACTTTTCAAACTCTAAACCCTATTTCGTGTTTTGATACTTCCTCGCGCGGTCGTAAGAATTTAATTCCCTCTCTCGCTCTCGAAAGAAACTCCAACTCGTTTATGGAGCGGCTCGAGGACAATGAAAGAATTGCGCCAACGACAAGTAAAACTCCATCCTGCGAGCGAGCAGGGAAACTGGATTGCACCATTCTTCACTAAGTAAAACGGAATCGTGATTCACGTCGACGATCGTCACTCGAACGTCAGGCGATTACGGTTTTAGGCCTGTAGCGTGTGTTGGCTACATACTACGCGACGGCGCGAAGCACCTGCGCTACCAACGTAATCACGAGCGCACTTTTCCCTTCCGTGAGAACGCAACGGACTCATCGGACAGGTATCGTCGTCCTTTAGCTGCCTGAGAAGATTCTCCGCGTCGCGGATCACTTTCGCAATGTCGTTCCACCGAATGGAAACGCGTTTTCACCGATCCTTCCTACCGCGATTTTTCCACACGCTCTGACCTACCTGACACGCCATTTCCATTTGCCTCGGCTGCGTTTCGCAAATTCGTCGACTTTGCGCGGAAAAGTGTCACAATGGTTGGCTATAATAGTTTTAATTTGCCTCTCGACGGTACGAAACATTAAAATGAGGCACCAAGGTGAAAATTTGTATAAATTTGCGTGTTTCGCAATTTTCACCAACGTTGTGATATGAAATTATCGCAACTACGTTGGTGAAATTTGGAATCCAGTCTAAAATTACAGAGAGACTAAAAAAATAAATGTTTGATACAGTTATGACTCGCGAAAATATTTCAACACTCAAACACACTGGCGTGATAAACTATTTTGACATATATTTAACGTTTCGTATCTATATGTCAAATATATAACGTTTCGTTGCTGAAATTTTTGACGCACTTGTGAAATATATCCAAAGCAGGTGTTACTTGCCACGATATTCGATAAGAGAAGCAGATTTCTAACGAACGAAAAAATGTACGGTGAGAGATGATGATACCGCAGCAGTAATTGTTTCATACTTACCACTTTTCGATATTTCAGCGGTGAAAGCTAGTGTTTCTTCATAATCATCGATAATTGCCTCGGACGTTTCCATCGTGCATCGCCGAGTCTGTTTCAATCATCGGTAATTGGCTCGAATCACGTCATTGTAATCATCGTGCGCAGTATCGTTTCTCTCTTCGTTTTCGATCTTCGATCGCGACAAAAATTGAACATACGAGAGCGACAAAATTGTGCATGGAAATGGCGCGTTCCTCGCGCGAAGGCTCGTTACTCATTCGTGAATCATTACACGGGGTTTCAGACGAACGGAGGTTTTCATTTAGGTTTCGCACCAGAACGTAAATCGTTGCGAATATAAAACAACAGTTACAACTGTGATGTCCAACGCCAATCCGCCAGGCTACCGAATTTACCGAATTGCTTTTTGCTCGCGAAAGTATGTTGAAGGAACGATCGTCCGGCGTGTCGAGACTCTTGTCGTTCCATCTTGCAGGTGAGACTTACGGAGAGATATTCTGACGATGTTCGTCAATTAATTCTAAACAATCTTGTAACTTTTTAACCATCTTGTGAAAATAACCCCGATGAAAGAATCACTTTCCGAAAGTGACACTCGCGTTAGATATCTCGCGTTGAAGACTGGCAGTAATTTAGACGAAATACAAAAGAATATCGTCGTAACGAATTTATTGTGAAATTGGGCAATTATTATTATTATTCAGAAGAATAAATCGATAGACACACATGATACTATGTATATCATAGTTTCGTTGCATTGTGAATTTCATTGTCTGGCGATTAAAATTTGACAATTATCGTTTAACAACGACTCGAGAAAATAGATCAATGGTGAAAGTAACATATGTTATAATAAATATATATTAGAATACTAGTTTCATTACATATATTGCGAACTTCTGATGTCTGACTAGTAGAATGCATTATCGTTTAACATTCGGTGAAAATCACTTCTGCTCACTACAATCCTCTCAATTATTAAATTAACCCGAATAATACTTCTTGAATGAATTACGCAGCGGAATATTCACCTCCGAATTTTGGTCTGACCGCTAATTCTCACGGTCATTAATCCTCGGTCTCTGAATTGAAATATTTAATTTAACATTTTCCACGTGTTAGATAAACGATCGAGGAAAATCGCAGTGAAAAGAAGGTCCGCTGGACTTTCGCAACTTTTCAGTCTCGTCCCGCATAAAGTCCAGCATCGGGGAACGTAAAAAGTATCGTTGAAAAAAGCTGGAAGCGGCGAGTAAATCCAGAGTGAATTCCACAACTTTTAAAAACCCGAACTAACTGCGGGTAAACCAGTAAACCGGACAATTCTTACCGAATCGCACACGCGCGATGTTTTATCGCAACGCGGCGCGTAACACGGCCGCCGGAGCTGGATGGAATCGTCGCTTAAGCAAATCCGTGGTTCGTGACAGAAGGGAAACGACGCTAGCCGGGGCATAAACCGGAGAGGGCCATCCACGGAGGCGTAAAAAGTACATTAACGCGCTCGTAGAAGTTTACAAGTATATTCTTTGTACGGACGTCCCGGCGTTCGTCAGTCGCCCGAGCTGACAGGCATCGATTTACACGGAGCGAGGGAAGCTTTCGAGTTATGCGCATTAAACGGCCGTTAAGCCGTTGCTCGATTTTTTTTCCCTTTTTTTTTTTCTTTCTGTTTGCCTCTCCTCGTGCAACGAAACTTCATCGTAAAACGAACTGGTTCCCTCCGTGTGTTACACTGTTAATGACGCTCCTACAAGCCGTTCGTGGCCGCTCGACAGTTTCCTACGGAGAAAAAAAATCTCCCAACTTCAATTTTTCCCTGTTCTTCTGTTTCTTCTCGTTTTACAATATCAAGATGTCCGCGCGGTCGTCTTCCCCTCCAACTTCATTTTCCGTGTCCTTCTGTTTCTTCTCGTTTTACAATGTCAAGATGTCCGCGCGGTCGTCTTCTCTCTCAACTTCAATTTTCCGTGCCCTCTTACAATGTCGTCTCTTTTCATGAACAATTGTTAAATGCATCCCGTTTGCGCAAAATTATTTCATCGTTTGTGCAAAAGTGTCTCACACTTTGATTTTTGGATCCTAGAACTGGGAATTATCAACTATGCGTTGCTCGGGATTCCAGAATACTTTTTTTCTTTTTCTTTTTTTACTCGTTGATCAACTTGAACTCAGAATTTTGTTACAAGACGTACACCCTTCGGAGCTCCAATAATTCTCGTTTTTCTACTTCAACTTTTTGTCTTTTAATATCAAGTCGCATCCGTGATGAGAATTAATGTATCCAACTCTAGATTGTATCGCACTATGTAGGTATGTTATTTCAATATCAGCGGACAAAACAATCTACATAATTTCACAAAGTGGAATTGTAGCACACTTGATAAAAACGTTCCATAAAATTATAAAAAATTGCGCCTACCAAAAAATCATCATCAATTTATTCTGATCCAATTTTAACAGCTTCCAGGTGTTCTCTCAGCTCATTCGTCATTTCCCAAACATCCACCGATATCGACTTCTCGTTCGTAAAACGCATCGATAAAAGAATTCGAAAGAAAGCGTACTGTCGACACTCGCCCGCCTCCGTTTCTCGTCCGCGGGGACAACAAGAGGAACAAAATATCCCGGAGAAGCTCGGAGAGTCGACATTTTGTCACGCCTCCTCGTCACGTTCGCAGTGACAAATTTCAGTGGCCGTTTCGAGCCGAGAAAGAGAGAGAGAGAGAGATTCGTCGAAAACCGCCAACCGTTCGAATCCTTTTCTTTTGAAGATCTGACGCGTTTCTCGAGCGATGGCACGAGGCAAAACGAAACGGTGGCCCCCAACACACCCCCCGTGACAAGGGTCCGAAAGCCTTTTTCTCGAATTTCTTCTCTTCGATTCTCTTTCGGTGCCAGTGCGCTCCCCTCTCCTCCGCCGTCCTGCACACAGCCGCATGATTTATTTTCACTGGTACCACGCGACACGTGTTGCCCTGTAACACGTGGCCGTGCTTACATTTCTCGTAGCTCGCGTGTACACGCGTGCGCGCGCCCATGTCACACAATCCTGACACCGACCGGCTGTTATCTTCGGCCTTATTATTTTAAGGTCACTTCGGGAAAAGCCGCTGCCGCTGCCAGTAAATGTTCCGTCGGTTCCTCTCGCCTGGCCACAGTGAAATTTTAGGCCGGTGGGTACGTGCGATGCGTTTCGTTTCGAAACCGCGTCCGTCTCTCTTTCGGTGACTCGATTCCTTCCTTATCTCTCCTCGCGTTTCGCGGTTTCGGCCTGAGTGTTTCGGGGAAAATGAAAACGAATGCCCATTGTCACGTTTTATGGCGTTTTATGGTCGTGTTGCGTGCCAGTTGGTCCCTCTGAATTTTTATCGTCGTTCTCAAGCGGCACGATCGCCTTTGAGCGCCAGAGTACGTTCCGCTATAGCGAATCTCTAATTCCGTAATTCCGTTCCAATCAAATTGTCTCTTCTGCCGAACGATACCGATGTTTTTATTTTACAAAGAAAATTGAATCACTTTGTAGCAAGTATTTGCTAAACAGTTTCTCTCTATTCTGAAAGATATTTCTGTTCGAACATTTGTACATTTCGTATAAAAGGATATTTGTTTTTCTTTTGTTTCAAGTGTCGCACTTGGAAACACTTTTTAACGGTGTTCCCATGGAACAAATATTTTAGAGTCCATACAGTAAACAGATGTTTTAGAGCATTTACCATTCAACAAACGGTACTATAGTGTCGGCACTTCCTACAAATAATTTCTCAATACCGATAAACGAACCATCTGCCCCTTCGACAGAAAATTTTTATTTTTATATTTTGCAAGCTCCAGTCCGTTTGAAGCTTTTATCTTTAAAAACGTTTATCCATCGGGACTTGCAACGTAAAAATATTG
>KQ435794.1:3768529-3782290 GCA_001276565.1 Melipona quadrifasciata | reverse complement strand
TGAACGGAGCCACCGAAAATGGCGCGTTAAAACAAACCGGCGAGGTCAGAGATACGCGCGTACGCGGAAATCCATCGGCGGATGTTCCGCGAACGCGGGCAAATGAAATTCCCCGAAGAGGCATCAGAGGGTGGGGGTGGGGGAGGGCTCTAAAGCATTATTTCCAGCAGAACGCATTATCCTCCGCGCCGACGTCGATCACGCCGAAGATCGTATCGGGAGACGTATTGTTTCCTCCAGCGAGCGCGCAATCATCGCGTTAATTGCGCGTCTCTTAAAATATTATCTCATTCCCGCCGCGCGGAACATCTGGCGATCGTCCAGCGATCGCCGCGTCTACTCGTCATTTTCTTCGTCGTTTTTCGCCGTTTTTTTTTTCTCTCTCTCTCTGTCTATCTTCCCGTCGAAACGAGAGAGACACGGTCGTCGCGTTCCGCGTCCCTCCGTCGCAAAACATTGATCGACGATCCCGAGGAACGAGCGAGGATATCGCGGGACCTTCGTTACGCAATCGGACGAGCGATCAGCATCGAGGAGAAGGAAAGAAATCGCAAGGTAGAAACAAAATGAAGAGTATGGCGATTGTTGGCGGTCGCTGTAATTTCCAATCGAGTACGCATGCGATTGGAATTACTCGACGTTTTTCAGCATTTCTCGTCTCCTTTCGGTAAAGCCGAGAGGCGCGAGTAAATTGTGAAATGGTTAGGATGTATTTTTTGAAAAAAACTAGAAGCTACAAAAATGTACATGTAACGCGCACGGTGTAGAAAAGATACTTACGCTCGATGAAAAATGATCGACACTTTAAACTGTTCAAACTTAATAAAACAACCATCCAGTTGGCCTCGTTTTGAAGCGTGAAACCTCGAGTTTTTACGTCGTGCAGCAGGATACTTTTGTTGTCGAAAATTTGAACGCCTTTCAGAATTTTTTTCACCAAGATTAAAATCTTCTCTTTACATCAATTCCTTAAATCTTGCCGTACGATTCTTTGTCCCTCTTTCATTAAACTTTGAGCATTAAAAAATTCAAGAAATCTTGAAGAAATTTATTGAACGTTTAAAGCTCGATAA
This sequence comes from Melipona quadrifasciata, assembly GCA_001276565.1. Taxonomy (NCBI): domain Eukaryota; kingdom Metazoa; phylum Arthropoda; class Insecta; order Hymenoptera; family Apidae; genus Melipona; species Melipona quadrifasciata. The sequence continues at coordinate 3,781,217 of KQ435794.1, read as the reverse complement.
AATGCAAAAGGAAAGAAGAAATCGAAAGAAATCAGCAAGCATTAAGATGCTGTTGTAAAGAGAAGACTTTAATCTTCGTTTGAACTTTTGCGATTTTCGAAAATAAAAGCATCCTCCTTTTCCCACTTGCTAGATGATGTTGAGGTATTCTTGAAAAAAAAAAGAAACTAATGTAGGGCCATCAAAATGAAGGCTTCGTAGATTTCAAGATGAGATCAATTGATCGAACGTGAGAATACTTTTATACATAAAATATCCAAAGTATTGCAGGTTATTAAGGTGGGATTTAAGGTTCCATTTCTTTACTGATGTTCGTTAAAAATTTTAAAATGGATAATGTCCGCGTCCTTGTTTGACAAATATATTGATAGTTTATTTTTCATTGGTTTCGCTTCCATTATTGTTACATACATTTCGCTTTACTCGACGTATCCCGTAATTTGTCAGATCTCTCAATCGAACAATTTGGAAGAAAAGCGCGAAAGAGGAGAAGGAAGAATTAAAACAACGAACGACCATAAAATGGACAATGAGCAATTTTAATCACGTTCAAATTGAACGAATTGCTTGACCGTAGCAATTCAGACTTGCTGTGATAAAATTGTCCCTACGACGTGTAATTGTCAAATAATTATCGTACTGATTCTTCATATATTTCGTCGACCACGTTTTCATTCACAACGTTTACAATTAGATAAACGAAAGTTTCGCCTGCATTCCTAATTGAATGACCAAGAGCCACACCGCCTAAATCTACGAATTTGACAAAGATACATCAAGACATTACAGATTGCGAAGGTGCAATGCCGACAGCAAAATGAGAAACATCGCAGAAAAAAATGCCAGCTATTTAACTGTTAATTGCATCGTGTTCTGTTCGAGACACGGTCGTCGATTTCGCGTCCCTCCATCAAGAGATTAATTATCGATCTCCAGGAATGAGCGGGGATACGTGCGCGTAGGACCTTCGTTACGGCGATCGAACGTGTGGCTAGCACCATCGCCGTCCTCCCGGAGGAGGGAGCTGGAAAACAGACAATCGCGAGGTGAAAATGAAAGAAGAAAAGGGAATGCTAATGCCGCGGTAATCACTGTAATTTCGAGAACGAAACAACCGACGCGAGAGAGATCTCCACGGCGAGAGGTAATTAAAAAATTACACATCCTTCGCGGCTAATCGCCACAATTTTCTCCGCGGAGGCGTGCATAATGCGGACGATTACGGGTTCGTTAATCGTTGCGAATCGTTGCGAAGACACCGGGCGCTGTCTGTCGGACGCCGAGGATCGATCCAGCGACTTTCGCGAACGTCGTCGAGAGGTGGTTCCATTGTCTTGTTCACGGTGATGAACGGTGCCGTTATTAGCCGATCACGTTGATCATTACGCCCCGAAGGCGAGCGATACACGAGATCCAGATACGCGCGATGCTCGCTGAATCCTTGAGCAGGAAAGGCCTCTTAACGATTGATCGAAAAGGTTGTTGCGCGACGTGTGAAAGAGGGAGAAAGAGAGAGAGAGAGAAAAAAGGAGAATGTGTACGGTTGGGTGCTGAGTAATCGTGATGATCAATTCTCTCTTGTTTATGGGGTAAAGATGAACGGGATTGAGTCGCGCGTGTGAACATATTTCGCACAGTCTGGTATAGTACGAGGGTCGAATTGTTCAATATAAAGTTGTAAGTTGCGAAGATTGACTAAAGTTTGAAGTAGATTTGGAATCATTTGTCCCTTCACTGAACTTTTCTGTTCTTAAAGTGTATCGACCACGACACTCGCAATCAGTTCAGATCACTCGAACAACGTGAATTCAATCGTTTCGATTTCAGATCATTTTCGTACGATACGAAATCACAAATCACTCGAATTCAAGCTCAAACTAATCTCGGATCACTGAAATTGTTCCGCTGAAAATGTTCCCAGTAAAAATCGATACAAGTCCGAAGTCGACGAAATTTGAAAGCCAACCTTGACCGTGTTAAAAAAATTTGCAACGAGTTCTTCGTAAATACAAAGGATCACCGCGTCATCCTCGAAATGCTAACATGCCGCTTACGTAAGTGGGCCCAAGTGGTCCTGCCAAATCACGCTAGGAATCATCGTCCGGGTAAGTGGCCGTGGCTCCTCCTTTTTTTTCTTTCTTTCTTCCTTTTTCTTTTCTTCAAGCGAAGCGTGCCCCGCTCGCGTACTCCAGATAAATAATCGCGCGTCATTATGCAAACGACCGACGCGCGAGAGCGCATCGGTGGACGCGAGAGAAGCACAATGAAGCTAACGACACGAGATGACTGACGATCCTAACGATCCCTACGGATAATCAACCGTTGGGTAAGGTTACGGTGTCATGGCCAGTGGTGTTTGTATTCCCACCGAGCTGCCGAGGATCCTGGAAAAAGGACACCGGCGGCGGCTGCTGCCGTTGCACGAACAGCCTCGACACTTGGACAGCCTATAATCTTGGAATTATCTGTTCTCTTTCCCCGAGCCGGGGGCGGCGCGAGAGGGAGACAAGGCAAGGCCAAGTTTAGATCATCGACGAGCGAACATCGCTGCTCGTGTCCAGTCTCCGTCGTTTAAGCCTCGTCCACGAGTGACGAGCAATCAAATCGACGGTTCTGGCCGGATAACGCGAATATTTCGCGAGCATTTTGATTGAACTTGAGCGTATAACGAGGAGAAAATCGAAAGAAAAGCGACGGAGGGATAATTAAAAATTGGAAAGGTTCGACGTGGTGAAAGGTAAAAGGAGGAATTCCTTATTCCGATTACGAAGTGGTGAAGGTTGCTTTCAACGCTGAGAGTCAATTACTCTATCGCGGTAATAACGATATTAGAGGCAGACACTCTATGAAGTGATATTAGAAGCATTTGACGTCGTTCGATGGAGCAAAAGAAGGGAATTCCTTTCCGATCGCAAGACTGTTCCAGCTACGCTAATGGAAATATTAATGTAGCAACGTGATTGCAAATGTTATGATATTCCCCCCTGTAATTGCTCTAATTATTCGATACATTGGCAACGATAATAAAACTACGAACGTTGTATAGAATTGTTCTTCGAACGCGTCGAAGGAAGGAAACTCCTTCTTTATATTCTGCTCGTAAGACCTGGCAGCGAAGGTTACCTTACACGCAGAGTTTCAATTACTCGTGAAACTCTGTTTTGCTATAATAATACACCTGCGAATATACGTAATATTACCCAAGCGCGCGTTCGATAAAATTTGACCCGAAGAAGAACACCTCGTTCCTCTTCCGTTTCGAGAGAAGCTACTACCTCGCACGCAGAGTTTCAATTACTCGCGAAACCGACTGTGAGCTGCCGTAATGATGCAACTGCGAATATTCTATGAACCGCTGGCTCTACGAAAATGACGCGCGTCACGAGAGAATCGCGAAACAGGGAACGCAGAGGGTTGGTGTACGTACGTACGTATGGCCGGTGCACGACACCGGCGTGATAATGAGCGAATCGTGAACAGCTTGTCTATGAAGCTCGGCTGGCGAACGCCGCGAATATTACTATTCACCTAACGAGCGTCATATGTAAACTCGATCGAATCGAGTTGGCCGGTTGCAGGTTCGATCCTCTCGCCGCGGATGCCCGTCATTTGTCACGGTTGGTCGTCGAGAAATTGATCGGGCGCCTTCTCGAAGGTTTCCACCGAGAGAAAAACCGGGACTGCTTCTTCGCGGCGGGGATCACGAGCTTTCTTTCCACCGGAATAAGTGGAACGTAATTAGTTCTTGCGCCTCGCTTCCGCAACCGTGCAACTGCGTTCCTTCGCTCGTGTTTTCCTTCCCCTTCCCCCCCCCCCTTTCGATCGAGAAATCGAGATTTCGGTTGGGAAATGGAATGGAGAAGCGACGCTGGAAAAATGGCCAGAGTTCCTTGAATAGTCACAGGCTGCGCTGCTTCCGTAAGAAACACAGTTCGTGTGTTTGTTTGGATTTCAGACTTGCTTGTTTACATTTTATGGGTTTGTTTGTTTACATTCCAGATGTGTCTCTTTAAATTGTTCGATTGTCTGATTGTTTGATTCAAGTTTTGTTCTTTGCAAGTTTGTTTGGTTGCATGCCAAATTTCATTTACATTCCGTCTGTTTACATTACGAGGTTTGTTTTTTATTAGGTTTCACGCGCACTCCAAGTTTGTTTCTTCACATTCCGGGCTTCTTTGTTAACATTCCATGGTTGTTTCTTTACTGGGTTTTGTATACACTTTAAGCTTGTTTGGTTTACGTCCTGGGTTTGTTTGTTTGCATTCCGGGTTTGTTCTTTTATTAGGTTCTGTATCCGTTTCAAGTTTGTTTGTATACATTCCGGGTTTCTTTGTTTACATTCCTGATGTATCCAGATTCCGGGTTCGTTTTTTTACAATTTTTCAGATGTATCTGCCATTTGTTCCGAGTACACATTCTAGATTTATTTGTTCGTGTTTCTTCCACGTTCGAAACAAACGAGTAGCGTTTTGCGACGAGTAGTAAGAAAATGTGCCATTGAATTTGGATCTCCAAATTCGACACCACACTCGCTTCACCATTTTCGAACATTCTCAAGCCATCCACCGAAATCGGCGATCTGTAAACGTAAGCCACGGAAAAACCAGCCTCAAAGTCGTAAGCTTAAGTTCATCCAGCGATTTTATCCACGACGATTTTATCATCGACTTCCTGGATTTTTGCTCGTCGAATAATTCCTATGTACGCCGTAGAGGACGATGATTCCGCGCGCTGGCCGCGGATAATTCAGCAAAACATCGCGGGATGAACGTGGCTGGCCTACATTACGCGGGGATCGCGTAGCTAGAGCTTCCGAGAAGAAGCGGATCGTTCACTTCGGCTACGGTGTACCTTTGGCGAGACTAATGGGACAACGACGCGCAGCATCGGGCACGTAACGCGTGCAATTTGAAGACTAGATAACCAAACGAGAGAGACACATACACAAAGAGAGAGAGAGAGAGAGAGAGAGAGAGAGAGAATTGCCATGCCAAAGAAACGAGAACGCTCAGAAAAAAGAAGAGAAAGAAAAGGAAATGAAACGAGCGAACGTTGGAAGCTCGTCGGGAGCGGCGAAAAGAAACGGAAACCTTTGAAACCAATAACGAGAGGAGCAGCGAGCCTCCTCTCGTCTTTGCGCGGCGCTGCGTTCACGCTCCGGGGCCATTATGCAGAGTCAAAGCAGCGAAACGTGGGCGAGCGGTGGCTCCGTTGTAAACCGTGATTAAAACATAAATCACGCGTAAGTTGGTGGTGTGCCATTCCTTGCGATCCCGGCGCATTATGCGGATTTGCCGCGGCAGATCCTACCGTTCCGCGCCGTTTAAGTGATTTCTTGGCCAGGAAGAGACGCCAGGAGACGCCGCGCCGCGACTCTTCCCTCTGCTCGTTTTGCGAGCGCTCGCAGAAGCCTCGCCTTCTGTAAACGAATGCCAGGCATTCGGATGATGGATCATTCCTCGGCGAGCACGTTTGAAATGGAAGGGCTTCCGCCAGCAGGTTGTCCCATTGAAAAATCACGCGGAACGCGTGGACACTTATGGCGCCGTACCAAACTCCGCCAGTCGGAATCAGAATTCGACGTTTCGAATTTTCAACATTACTTTTTTAGCGAAACTAAGAAGCGCAAGTGAATTTTTGCTAAAATTGGCAATAATAAATGTTAACAATTTACGTCTCTTTTCTTCTAGTTACTGTCACATATTCTTTTCTGCCTTGCCTTCGAATTTTCTAGTCTAAATAAACACGCGAATGATTCCAGTAAATCTATCAATGGCGTTCGAGTCGAACGAGTCGCCGATTGTCTCGATGTATTTAATCCACAACTAAGTAAATAAAATCTTTGCTTGTCGCTGTTTCTAATTCAACGACCACAAGAGCTACTGCTAATTGCATCGTCCCCCTTCGAAGCACGATCGAACGGCGCGGTAACAAGAAGCAAGAGCCGCACGAGCAACACAGCTAAATCTCGATCGACGAGTTTCTTTGTCTGTCGCAATATCGCACGAGACGGCCGTGTGGCAACGCGTGCTTCGCGTAATATCCCGCCGCGATATCCCCGCTGTTCGACAAAAACCTTTGTCTCTGTCAAAATCTATCTATCTATCTGCCTCGAACCAGAAGGTTCAAGTCAGCTCGGTGGAAATACTTCGTGGTGTAACGAGCAACTCGACAATAAGCGTCGGACAATAAAGTCTTTTTTAGAAGTATAATATATTCACAAACAAGGAACAGTTAATGTCCCGTGATTTGTGTTTGAATACACAGTTTTCAGAAACAAATATTCAAAAAGACTTACTTGGAAAAACTATCAAAAAATTATGGAAAGAACGCGGTCTTTTTAATGTATTTTCAATGTGTTTCAACAAATGGTTTCATCTACAAACCAATTTCATCAATTTACACAAAAACTGTATCTCGAGTATTTTTCCTAGATATTTGACAAAACCTAATTTTGAGGGTAGTTTTCATCCCTCCAACAATTGCCGATTGAAAAAAAAGAAAAGACACGCGTCAAATATCTTTCTGAAAGCTACATTTATGCCAAATTTCATCAAAATCGGTGATTAACACATTTCGACGCGTTGTCCTTAAAAAAAAAAAAAGAAAAGAAGGAGCGATTGCATCGAGCGATCCGAAACGTTGCCTCTGAATCGCCTCGGGAAAAATCGCGCCAGATCTTTCCTGAAACCTATGACTCAACGCGATAATTGCCGCTGATTAACAGACCGCGACACCTCGATCGTTCCCTTTCGTTTCGTCGGCGAATACACACGTACACACACACACAGACAGCATAAATATTCGCGATCGGCTGTCTCATTGCCGTGATTACGATCTGTCACGTTCGGAGGCGCATCGATAATGCCGCAACAATTAAGGTTAACCCTTTCAACGGACCAGCGCACACAGAGAGGCAGCGTCTCGAGAAACTGACAGACACGCGCGCGCTACCGATCCCCATGCGTCCGTCAAACGTCACCGGCATGACCTATGAACTCGTGTGCCACCGACACACGAGGTATTCCCCGTCCGAGACCGCGGATCCTGACGTTCATTGGTATTGATGTCGCGAAAATTGGATATGTGCAACCGCTACGACGACCTGATTCCTCCGGATTTCACTTTGCGCTGAGACAGGCGGATTCCGCGAGAGGCAACCGATTCTTGATACCCACGCGAAGGGGTTGTTCGTGACGTTGCAAGAATCAATTGGCTCGCGGACAATTTGGCGAACGTTGTTGCTTTTGCTGCATAGATGCAATTGCTTCGGAGAATTGGAGATCGAACGACAATAACGGAGTTTGTTAACGATCGCTTTTGAAAATTTATAGTTGATATCGTCGCTGAACTGCAAACGACTGGACGAATCAACGAACGTTGCGATAGTATCGCGGATTTTTGCACGTCGAGTTCATCGCGCCGACGCGGATGAGGTAATCAAATTACTCGGCCTGGAGGCAAAGGAAACTCGATTTATCTCGAGTTGCAGGTTGTTTCGTCAGGAAAACGCGAAAATTCAAAGGAAAAGAAGAAACGAGGGGAAAGGAGGGGGCAACGTTGAACGAAACAAGCTCTGTCGGACGCCCGACGGGGCTGGCAGACGCGGAGAAACAATTATCTGGCAGCGAAACGCGGCGCGTGGAGCGGCTGCGGGCAATGAAACGAAATAATCCGCGGATACCGATTACACGGCCCGATACAAGCGGTCGATCGGTCGAGATTACACAAGAACGGGGGGATGGGAGGGGATGGCGGGAGGATCGCGCGGTGAATAATGCAATTAGCGGCCGCGAAATACATTAATTTCCAATGACAACGTTCCCCGCGGCTTTTACTTCCGACACGTTCGCCTCGTTGCGAGAGCATTAAACCCGGCGATATTAAGCCGCAATTATCGACAGAGGTAATCGACGCCGCGCGGCGATCCCAGCCGACTTAATTATTGGCCTGGCCGGTTCGATCGCTCCAAGTAGATCGGCTCGCGCTAATTAGCCGTAAACCTGGCAACCCGCTTGTCCACCACCGAGACACGCCGCGTCGCGTCGCGTTGTTCTATGAATAACGGAAAGGAAATTAGGCGATCGTGACACGCGACACGAGTTTCCGCTGCAAGTCAACCCTTTTGCGGGCGCACGTTCACCATTTTTGCAAATCGAGTTCACCCTTTCGCGGATCAAATGTCACGTTGCGGCGGTGAGAGTGAACTAACTTTGTTATTTCTACTAATTTACTCCTTCCAATTCGACGAACTTTGACTGAAGTTCTTTTCAAAAGTTAAATTGTGAGCAAGAAATATTTTGGCTGGTCCTTCAAACTATGAACATTTAGTGAGTGTCATCAGCAACTATCGATTGTTGTAATCATGAATCTACATACGTATGTATAAATTTTTTAATGTTGAATAAATATTTAAGTATTAAGTATACAAGTATTAAGTGTAAGTGTTTATATTATATTATATTGTTGTGATGACGAATCTACATACGTATATACAAATTTTGTAGCGTTGAATAAGTATTAAGTATAAGTTGAATAAGTATTTTATGTTAATTTTATGTTATTTCTTACTTAAGTATTATTACACGATAAAATTTTTATTTCGGAGCAACAACTCTACTGTTGCAACAACTTGAATTTCATTTTTGTTACAATGGCTCAAGAGGACAAATTTGTAGAAAAGTGTGATCTGCAAAAGGTTAATTTCAAACCTTCTCTATTTCTCTGGACGAAAGTTGCCGATCTATCCTTTCTCTTTGGTTTATTTCGTCGTTTCTATTCGGTTTCATCCAGCTGAATATTCCCGTGGATGAAATTTGTTCGTTGCTCGCTTCGATCCGATTCTGAAATGATTTGCAGTACCGATATTTTTTGGATGTACTGTACAATGATAGACACGTTCGTTTTCTACACTGTAAATTAGAATATTAAAGGTTTAAGTTAGGTTTAGGTTATGCACTGATATCGAAAGGTCCGCAACATGGAACGTGCACTCACTGATTTCTACCGTACTTTAGTTGTCGGAAATGATCTATGTTGGTTTTAAAAATTTCACGGATACATTTCGTACACGTAGAACTCCGATTGGCTGGTTGAATGAACTTCGTCTGGATCTTATACATGATCTACAGTTGCAACGAACTGCATATCGAGTTGAAAATATAAAATCTCACAGTTCATCCAACACAAACTACATGCAATAGCTCATACCATTTAGAAGTAATTTTTGATGCGCATAATCAAAGTACAAGTGTTGCAAACTCGTATTAAATTCATCGAACTTGTTACATTACGAATACCACAATTCGTAAATACGAATCCGTTATTTCAGCGTCTTTACTGCTACGCGAATCTAAAGCCAATCGTCGGTATTTATTTTCCCCCGCGGCCACACTTAGCATCCCCCCGAATTTCCGCGTATATCTGGTATCGGTATCTATTCGGTGGCACAACAGGCGTTAATTATTCATTTCCTAGAGCAGCTCTCCGCCAGTAGACCTCGTAAGGTCTCTTTACCTCTCTCTCACTCTCTCTCTCTTTCTATATATCTCTACTACCTCGAACTAGTACCAACTTCGTCGATTGGAGAGCTCGGTCGAATCGTCGACTTAATGCGAGACACTGACAACGAGGTCTATTGTAGACGGCGCACGCGAGAGGAGCTATTACAGTACCGGTGACAGTGTACCGCGTGTACACACGTACCACGCAGGCCGCGGCGGTGTGTCTCGGTGAGAATAGCTTTGAATACGTTTGAATCGATTTGCAGGATTGTTAGAAGCGGCGGTCGTCTGCTAGGTGCAGCCCAAGGTTCAGCTGGAACCGGGCCAGCGGCAATTCCGGATGGAAATCTCATTCGAGACGCGGATATCTTCGTTCCGCGTCGAGATTGTATCGACCGGTCGATGCTCACTGAGGTCGCGTCCGGCCGATACGTACGTACAGTTCCCCCCTTGTAGATTCGCCGGCTGCAATCAGCCTTTTTCCACTCCTCCTCTTCTCCTCTTCTCCTCTTCGTCAACTAAGACGAAGCTTCTTTCGATTTCAACCTTACGCGTTCGTTGTTTCCTCCGCGTCTCGCCTCGTGCCACGGGTTAGAAGACCACGCGATGGGCAGGTCGCAAGCGAGAGTAACTGTTGTTTCGAGAGGTCGGGAGAAGGATCGCGGCTTCGTATGGATTCGTATGTGTACGCGTGACGAGCGAACGAATGGGAGGAATCGACGAACGATAACGGGCCGGATCGCCCGAGGAACATCGGTCCCGGGAGCAACGGGGCAAACGCGTTTACAGGATAGATTTATAGGAGAGTGGCTGGGCTACGGTCACACCTTCGCGCGTAAATCCTCCCCGCGAGAGGAGATGATCTACGACCAGTGTGCAACGATATTCATCCGCTCGACATCGAGGAGATGCACGATAGCGCGCGAAAATGTTCCAACAATTGTAGAAAACGTTTTACTTCGTTCCAACTTCTTTCTTCTCTCTGTAACAATTCCGCTTTTCAACGAGACAGTGCACGATATAATTTCTCTTTTTTTTTTTTTTTACTAATTGCACGTTTGCAATTCAGATTTGTCCCAAATCCACAAATTGCTTCCGAATTTTAGCAACGTAACACACGACAGTCGTGTCTTGCTGAAGATGAATCGCAACACGAAATTTTTTACATATTTTATCTACACTTGTAAAATTTTGTGGCAAGTGTTCGTTCAAGTACTGTGAGATACTTTTTTCTTCACAGATTGTTCTCTCCGCGTGTTTAAATTGACTGTTCCAGATCGATTTGCATTCCCCGCTTCCTGGACACTGTCTAGCCCCGGATTGAGTCCTCAGTAACAATAGAAACGCGATAAATCGCCGAGAGGAGATGATCTTCCGATGAAGAAATGTTACACAGTCGTTTGAAATGTATTCAACGACCTCGAAATCATCTGGCGATCTTCCGCGTTGCGATCGGAAGCCCTCTGATAGCGTCCCCGAAGCATCTGTGCGACGCGTCAAAGTCGAGGAGGAAACACCTCTCTTTGCCAGTGTCAACGAATTACCAATTAGTCAAACTGGAATTTAGGAAAATTTCTACTAAATAACTTCAAATCGAATATTTTTCTCCCGTCACGATAATTTAGAATCGAAGAATCTTGCTCTTCTTCGTGAAAGAAATGTTACAATCGTTAAACAATCAGAACAAAAGACACGCTCCACGTTTACCAGAGATCTACGTGTAAATCCACACTGGCTTCTTTCAGAAACCAATTCTTCTCCGGCGAACAAAGAAACTCCGAGAAGTCACGAATCATCCGAAAATCAAATCTGGCCCCCTACCAATCGCCATTTTCACTCTCCTTCGGTGAAAAGAAGAAGGGATTGATTTTACGTGCGAGAAAGCACTCCCCTCGAGCCCCCGAGAGTTCGACACGAACAGGTCTGTAACCCCGGTTAGAAGCAAAATAAAGATTAAGAAACGTCGCCAGGAGGGGTTAGTTTAAAAACACGTCGTCGTCGTCGCCGCTATCGTCGTCGGCCGTGGGGTTTATGTGGGCAGAAACCTAAGGTTCAGGTTAGTCAACAGGTGGCTAACCTGCCAGGGGAGGCAACCTACACAAACAATACGTCGAATGCACAAATACAAATCTCCCCTTTCGAATGTAACTTAGGGGCACCGGGCGGTTCGAAGAGGGCGGTGGAACGGAGAAGAAAGGAGGAAGGCCCGCGAGGAGAGAGAGAGAGAGAGAGAGAAAGAGAGAGTGCCTTCCTATATCTCAACTCACACAAACGAACGGTACCCATCTGAACACGAACACGTTTACAGGGGGGACCCTGGACCGTTCGAGACTGCACGTGTTCCTAACGTACCCAAACCCCTGGCTATCGTCGGGCGGTTCTCAGCCTGTGTGTTCGTTCGCCTTTCGATTATCTTCTCGGACTGGGTCCGCCACTGAACAATTGCCCGAGCAGTTGTCGTCCGTTGTCAGATTCGTGTGTCAAGGTGATCAAATATTTGCCCCTCTTCTTTAATGCGCCTCTTTTTTTCTCTGGAAGGGACATTATTATCGTCAGAGATAGCTCTTCGAGGGAATTTGGAAACTCGCTCACTGATAACGGGATTGCCTCCCGTACGTTGTGTGTTTTCGAACGAGCAGTAAAGTCGATCTTCGAACGAGACGGAGGAAGGATTCCTCGAGATCGGCTAAATTTGCAAATTTGGAATGATAACTTGCTAAGGCCTACTTGGCGAGGAGAGAGCCACGAGAGAACGAGAGAGAGAAAACGAGCGGAGGAAGCTTGAGAGTCACTGGGACCCTCGCCGCGGGGCACCGTCCGTGACTCATCAGGCCCCTCGATTCCCTCTTGTACAGGAGCAGGGCCCAAAAACGAACAAAACCTCATCCACAACGAGCCAAAGGCAGTGTCTGATCGATTTACGTCCCACTCGCGCTTTGGGGAAATTTACAACGGAAAACGTGGCTATCGCGGTGCGCCGGGACCAGGGTATCTTCGGACCTGGAGATCTCTTCTCTTCAATCTTCCCTTCCCCTCCCCCCCTCTCTCTCTCTTCCTCTCTGACTGCCCCCTTTTTTTCTCCCCCCTTCTTAATTCGACCCGGCCCGAGTGGAAGAGAGCTGAAAAGAGCAGGCGTACAAACTCAATCGGGACACGAGCAGAGACTGGCAGGACTCCTCAAGGTT
>KQ435794.1:3737469-3757443 GCA_001276565.1 Melipona quadrifasciata | reverse complement strand
TTCCCCCCCCCCCCCCTGTCTCCCTTTCTCTTTCCTTCTTCCGCACGCCCTTTCATCGGGAAATTGCCGGCTACTTTTCGCAACAATGGCCCCCGGTCGGCAGACCGGCCGCGCGTTCGTTAGTACGTACGCGGACCTTAACGAGACTCCTCTCGCGTAACGGTCGAGCGTGTTAATTTGAACGGTTGCACGTAGCCAACGTGCAACAAGTAGGAGCATCGGAGAGAAATCGCCGCTCTTCAACGAGAATCGAGAGAGAGGAAAGAGCAAAAAAACTCTGGCCGAAAGTGCAGAGTTAAATCTACATACGCGTTCTTCGCGCGTCCAAACTTATTTCCAAGTTTTCTGCGGATCAGAGTACGGCAGTGTTGACACGGCTGAAGGTGAACGCGCAGACGGAGCGGACGAAGCCAGCGGATCCAGAGGCAGAGCGAGGCTACGCCACTGGGGCTCAGCTGCACTTTGCCTCCCTCGTGTTTCACTTTTTTTTCTCCCTTTGCTCGTTTCGTTTGTATCTCGGCTCGGTCTGGTTCGCCTCGGTTCGGCGTCACTCGGGCCCCCGAACGTTTTCTCTCTTCCACCACGGCGAAGGAGAGGAAAAGAGGGAGAGGGAGAGAGAGAGAGAGAGAGATCCGTGCACTCTGGCCGTCATCGGCCGTAGCATCGCGAACCCCGTCCCTCCGGCTGTCCCTCTTCACCGCGGGCCCCGCCGCCCGTGCCCCTGTTGCCCCGCGCAGGGCCCCACGGCTATCAGCCACTCGTGTTTACATCGGGCCAGGCTGGTGGGGGTTTTTACAAAACGACGAGCAAGTTAAAGCACCCTCCTCTGCCTCCCTCTCCTAAAATCCTCTCTCGAACCGCGCGCGCGAGCACGCGTGTGCAACACACAGCGACACTGGCGCTCCTCTGGACTTCAGCAGAGAGTGCAAGGAGGACGGAAGGATCGTACGATCGCGGAGGCAGGAAGAGGACAGAGAAGCACAGGGATCTCCACACGATCTCGCGCACACTGGGAAGGAGAGAAGCCAGAAAAGAGGGTCCCCGTCGACGAGTCGACGCACACGTACAGGAGGATTTGTCAAAACAAAAGCCGGGTCTTTCGTCGAGTCACGTTCGAAGGGCAAGGAGAAAGAGGCCGAGGAGCAGCGGAGGGAACGGGACGCGACGATAGGCGGCGGAGAAGCGAGGCGAACGGAGGAGAGAACAAGGATGACGAACCTCTGTGTGCGTGTATTCTCTCGTCTCTTGCTCTTTCGTTTCTCCGTTTCGTCGTTCCTCGCCTCGTTTCTCGTCGAAGGTTTCCTAGTAATAAACCCCGAGGAAAAAAGTGACCTCTTCCTCCTCCTCCTCCTCCTTCGCCCTCTTCTTCTCCTCTTCAGTGCTCACCAGCCCTCCTACACCTTCGATCTTCCGTCTCCTCTCGGATCAAAATCCAAGCAATTACGACGCGGCTGGAAAGGGTTCTAGTCGGCCGAGCGGGACACGATCGAGCGAAACCGGCGCGGCGACGCGAGAAAAGAGGAGACACGCCGGTGCGCCGCGGAGCAACGGAGACGGTGAAACTTAGAGTTCCCTCCCTCGGATCGGTGGATCCACTATCCAGGATTACTCGTTATCCTTGAGAGGAGGTTGCGCTCGCGCGCCACGGCCCTCGGATGCGCTCGAGGAATATAAGACGAGGGGGAGTTGGGTGCCACGGACTCTATTCTCTTTCTCTCTTTCGTTCCCCACCCTCCTTCACCTCGCTCCTTCGTCGTTGCGGCCTTTTTCCTCCGTTTCACCATCCCCCTCGCCGGTATCCCCCCCCCCCTTCTTCCACCTCCTTCTTCTCGCTGCCTCTTGACACCTGTTCCTCACGATGGATCCGAATCCTTTTGGGGATTCAGGTATACGTCTACGCAGGTAAGGAGCATAAAGGAAAGTTCGACGCACTCGAAACGATCGGCCAGAGATCGGCCGCAGCATCGGAGCTACGATCGCGACGAGGATCGCGTTATAAAATGACCGGCACGGTCGTTTAGTTACGCTCTTAGAAATTGGCGTTACGTGGCTACGTACGAGCTCTTTAGTCAGCTTTGCTGCCGGCTTACGCTGCTTTCCGCGGATAGAGTACCACTTTGGAGAGGAGGATTGGCAGAAGCTGGTGTTTTCTGCCGCTGCCAATTATCCTTTACCACGCCGTTTATCAAATTTCCGCTTCCTCCGGTTCGTTAGGCGAATAAGATCGGCGATAGGCGATTCCAGGGGAGGGACGATCGATGCGCAGCCATCGTGCGATACCAGACTCGTTTCTCGGATTCGTCCTTCTCGTTACGCGACGGCGGATGCATATTAAACGCGTGGATACGATTAAAGAGATTGAATTCTGAATTAACGATGAATGCATGCATCTCCGCCTGTTCAAATTTTTCATAAATGCAAATCCATCCGTCAGTCTATTTGTAAAAGAATGAATTTGCATTCTTCCCAATATACTCGTACCGTGTTACTCAAGCATAACATTTCCATCAGAAATATGAAAAATGGTAGGAAAGCTTTACGTTATTTCGTGCCCCATAAAATTATAAATGGGTCATTTTGATCACTTTGGTTTAGTTTCAATGTTAATTTCGTCCCTTCGGGATACCGTGGACTACGAAAGACAACAAAAATCTCCGTACGGTAAAATCAAGGAAAGAAGGAAGAGCGCTGTTTTGTAGCGAGCAAACGACGCGGGATCAGATGTTTTCACGCGAGGACGCGAAAAATCAGGTCGAGGAAAAAACACGAATGCAGAAAATCCTGTTTCCCGCGACAAGGGTCCCTGTCACTAACACGAGGACAGGGGCGAGGACGTGTTGATTTAACGGAACAAATGCAGCGTATCGGGGCGGACCTGTTCCCTCACGTGGGCAGAGTGCACTGGCGGCAGTGCGCGCGAGGAGAAACGACGCAGAAATCGGCTGATCGGGTTCCTTGAACCCCGCGGACGTGCGCTATAGGTGGCTGCCGGCGTTGCCCGCGCAATTCGGTTCCGTGAACCCGAGGACCAGTTTAATCCGCGTCCAATCTGCGGTCGCGGTTCCTCGAATCGAAGAATGAGTTGTCGGTAGCCGCGGCTCGACACCGCGTCTCTCGGCGCCAACGCGCGCGCCATCCTCTTGCCCTGACGCTTCTTTCCTCGCAAACTCGACAGATGTTCCGCTCCTTTTTTCTCTCTCTCTCATCGATGTTTTTCTCCCTTCGTTGCCCCGATCTGACTAATTGTCCCGGGATTTGCATCGCGAGCTGACGCGACTGAGTGTGGTCGCAGACTCAGAGCTTTTTGACGATGAAAAAAACTTCTTAATTTACAATACGTTATTTATAGTGTATTACAGACTGCAATGCAGATCGTATAATGTGGACCGAAGATGGAGATTGTAACATAAGTTGGATGGAAACTTGAGATTAGAGTCTGAAGAATATTTACATTTTAGGAAAGGCTTTAGAGACTTTTAAGTCATGTTACATTTGATACGTTTGTTGAAAGTCTATTTATCCGTCATTATCGTACATTTATTCATACATTTATAATTATATTTACACAATTTGTAATACATTTTAATAATAATATTTTACATTTTTTATATATACACTTTATAATAACAGATAATGTTATTGTCTATTAAAACAATTAAAATAATTTCACTCCTGTGTGCTTTAAATCTTTTTCTCCGCAAGTTTCAAATGCATCGTGTGTACTGAAGGGAAACTAAATGCAATTATATTTTACTGTTGATCCAATTTTGATGGACACGTATTATAGATTTTTATATATTCGAATCGCATCGTAGATAAAATGAATCTTAGTTGTCCGTAGATAGTTGTCTAATAGCAAAATATAATTTGCATTTAATAATCCTTGGCGAAGAACCGAAGCTAAAGTTAAACTCCAGAACTTTTTCTCCTCCTTGTACAAACTTCGTCGCAACTTATCAGAGACTATTTTTCAGTCTTCAGCGCAATTTACCATAGTTTTATCCTTCCAGACTTTCTCCACTGTTCATTCAACTACTCTTGGCATCAAATTCTTATTTTTAGGAATAGAGATCTGTTTGCATCTATAAATTTCTCATAAAAGTATAAATTCACTATCACAGTTACATTAATAAATTAAGATATTTGGCATGCGATGTTGGACATTTTTAACTTTTCAATCACATAACACGGTCGTTGATTTTTAATACCCTGCAGTTTTTTGAAAGAAACGTAATTTTGACGAAGGATACAAACTATCCGAGTGTTTTAATGAGGCTGATTGCAAGTCTGGTGAGAAAAAATGGAAGAGCATTCTCGTCACGGAGGAGAAACGATTTGAAAAAAGAACAGAGGGATGCAGAGGGGACGAATTCGTCGCGCGCGAGTGCCACCTTGAGCGCGGGGAACGGGTTCAAGTTCAGGGAAGCGCGGGCGTCGTGCACCGACACGCGATCTACGGTCGATCTCCTCTCGCCTGGTCGATAGAGACGAGCCTCTGCGAGAGTCGCGCGCTGCTCGGGCAGTGCCGTGAAACAAGTGGATCGAACCAGGCCTCGTAAATAACGACCGGTGAAAACCGGCCGCGAAATAAATTCACTTCTAGGCTAGGCGAGGCGATTCGATAAGGGGGGCACAGCAGCACGATAACAGATGTGTGGCCGCCGTGATCCCCGAGACGCGCGCTGCCTCCGATATAATTCACGCTGCGAACAGCCCTTTGAAAAACCTGTTGATTTACGGCCCGTCTCGCGCTCGTTCGCTCCTCTCTGCCGATCCGTGCTTCGCTGCCTGACGAGGCCACGTCGGATTACGATCCGTGTCTCAATTCGATGAAGCATCGACACACGTTCGAAATTAATTCCGACTGAAGTTGTTCGTTACTTCACGAACAGTAGGTTTCCTGTTACAACAGTATCAGTTTCCTGGTTAATAGTAATTTCACATTTCGAGCAAAGTATATCTTCGATTTGGAACGATTCCAATCGGATGACCTTCCAAGATGGTAATTTCATTTTGGAGCGTTTCAATCTTTACGAAAGGATTCTTAATCCGCGTGATATTTCACGCACGCGTCCAAGTTTCACGTCGCCTTTTGTCAACGGTGAAGGAAATCTCAATTTCCTACCGATACACAACGGAGAAAAGCATACTTCATCAAGCGGATAAAATCCCTTGTCACGCTAAAAATCGTCTACCTGTCTCTATCATTTCGGGGGTTTCCTGAATTTCAAGAGGCGCGATGCTGAAAACTACGCTCAAAGGACTCTAAGAGCCCCTAATGCCAGAGAAACCGGTCTTTAATGCGTGTCAAAATATTCTACGTTTGGTAAATCGTTGCAATTTACAACGACAATGATCAAAATGAACAGATCCGTTAATTAATGTTTAGAAAATTAAATCAATTGGTTAAGTTTCCGTGTTTCTTCACCAATTGTAAGTGAACAAATTTCTACGTACTCTGTCTTTCAAAGAGAAAATGACGCAAGCACACACACATAGAACGTTCACACCGGCAGAGGTGCGCGCTCGTCCGACTAACGGCTGCTAAAATAATTCGCGCTCGCGTCCGCGCAGGCGCCTTCGCCTTCACTTGACGTGTATGTACGCGCGACACACTCGACACTCGGTGAACCAAAACAAACCAGTGCTCGCGCGAGCACGACGAGGAAGAGAGCAGGAAGAAAGGCGGCGGAGAGGCCGAGAGACGAGCCTCGACGAGCTTCGGGCAGCGGGGGCCCACGAAAGAGAAAGAGGCGAACGATAAAGCCGAGAGAGAGACGAGAAACCCGCCTCCGTACGCATTAACACCCTCGAAAGGTACGAGAGAGCGACGCGCGCGGACTTTTACGTGCGCGCGCACACTCTCCGCCAGCTTCTTTCTCCAGGCCCGGAGCTGGCCTCGCGTCAAATTGTACCGTAGGTACGCGGACGGACAAAAGAACGAGTTGGAACGACGATCGTTTCCGAGCGGGATCAGAGCGCTGTCAGAGACGAGATCTCTCGAAACTTGGGTTAGAACGAAAGCATCTACATCGTTCTCCACGCTTGGATGAAGAAACGAAGGAACCTGGAGAGAATGAGGAAAACGGCGTGAAAATCGCTTTTGGAACGGCACCAGGTGCGAGCTGTTGCAAAACTCTCGACGAGATTTCTCCCGACGTACATACGTATACGCGTACTTTCCCGCGTTAAATAGTCGCGAGAGAGCCGAGCGTTTAAGTTGCCAGTTGCTGCGGGGGGGTTAATCGTTTTTAAAGACAAACGGACGATTGACTCTCGCACGGCAGCGGTCGGCTGTCGAAATTTCACGGGGCTAATTGGCATCGCGAGACAACAATGCTCGCGAGCCACGCTGCGATACATAATCTCCCGCGTTATATAATCTCGGCGTTTAAAGAACGACGCAAGTCTCTCGCTGCCAGGCGAGATCTAACAGTAACCGCGCGTTTTATATTTCAATTTTACCAAGCCTCTAGCTCGCTAACCTCTCTCTCCCCGCTCGTACACCTGTGCTTTCCCTCTCTCCCCTCTGCTCCACTCCGCGAATCCACCGGACAATTTTCCAAAAGACTTTCACCCTTTTCCCGCCCCTACCTGCTCGGCTGCCTACTCGCGTCTTGTCTGCTTATTTACTACCACTCGTCCTCTCTCTCTCTCTCTCCTCCTCTCTACTCTCCTCGGCCGACGCGTTACGAGAGAGTCGTTTCGAGTGGCCAGGAGAACAAGTTCACGCGGACACCAGGGGCATAGAGACGATCGGCAGAGAGAAAGAAGAGGCGCCCGCTGGTCGGAGCGAGAAAACACGGAGAAGAAAAGAGCAGAGACGCGAAGAAGAAGAAGAAGAAGAAGAAGAAGAAGAAGAAGAAGAAGAAGAAGAAGAAGAAGAAGAAGAAGAAGAAAAAGAGGCGCACCGATCGACCACGCGAGGGGAGAGAAACGAACGAAAGAAGAGAGGGGTGGTGGAAGAAGAGGGTGAAAAAGAGGGACGAGGAGGGAAGACGAACCCGGAGAGAGATCTGCTTGCTTCCCCCTAGCGTCGAGAGAGCGCATGCAGTTTAAGACGCACACCCGAAAGAGGGGGTGGGGGAGGGGACGCCGTGTTTCCAGCCACGCACACACGTGCGTGAACCAGTCTAACCACCTCATCACGAACAATCTCCTCGTGTTACTCTTTTCCTCTCCGTTTTAGCGGCGTCCTCGTTCAGCGAGCGACGCCAGGCAAGGCTCTCTTTGTTCAAAGGCAATCAGCAGGCCCCGATAACGGGCCTGCTCTGTCGTAACCCAAGACACGAATACGAATGCATCGACGGAGAGCAGCACGCCAGATATACGTGGAAGATATACATATGTATATGTATATGTATATATATATACATATATATACACACGAGAAAGAGGGACGATGCCTGTCCTGCGCCGGTGAATATGAAGGCGGTTGGTGTGGCTTGTGTGTGCACGTGCGGCTGCACGCGGAGGGGAAACCCTCGAGGATCGTGCGATGCGTAAAAGACACTGCGTAATAGAAAAACTAATCTTCGCGACGAACGAGAGACGATAGCCGTATCTTTCGGAGTATATTTGGATATAATTTTTTTGGCTTTGTGTACGATAGTTTGATAAAATGATCGTTCTGTTATTTGTAAAATTGGCGCATGAAGCACTAGTGCAGCTTTCAGACACCGAGTAATGGAAAATTAATCTACGTGACAACAGAGATCGTGACTGTATATTGGAAACGTTTGACAGGTTCTGTTCAATCTTTGACAGATTAACGGAATTTTACAAGTATTTATTGGTTCGATGCAAGATCACGATATTCGCGAACGGAGTCAGTACGCTTGTCACGTGACTATTATTATCATTGAATTGGAACTGTAATATATATATACACGTATAAATTGTATTCAACGCAAATCTGTAAATAACCGATTGACAAAAGAACCACGAATCAGAGACTAATCTGTCGCGACGACAAATCCAATGTATAATATTTCCCAAAAGCTCCAAAAATTCTTGAAAATTCTTGATTTAATTCTAATTTAAATAATTTACTAATTATGAATAACAAATTACTAGTTAATTAATATTAATTTACAGCTGGTCTGTGATTCTTAGCAGTCCGCCAATCGGGCAATTGAAAGACAACACATCGAAAGATCTCCGGTGAGTATAGTCATGGACTGTACTATCTTCAGTTTGACGCAACGTCGCAACCGACCCGTGGCTCAATAACGAGCGAACGAGTGTGGAAAATGTGGCCCACGAGACCTCGGGCTGTGTCAAATCGGAGAAGAGGCGAAGATGGAGCGCGACGGACCAGACGACGACGCGACGTCCGTCTCCGAGCAGGCGTAACCCGCGACGCGGAATCGAATTAGTTGGATCGATAGCTTGTAATCCAATTAACGCTACACACGAGTTTCAGATCAAAGGATTAATTATACCGCGCAAGGTGTCCCGTTATAATTGCTGGCCACGCGGCTTCTGACTGCGTTAACGACATTGCAAATTGCCGGGGAATTCTGTTTCTGATCGATTCGGTGGCCCTCCTCCGGACTTCTAGCTCCGACTTTCAGCAAACAGATACATTTCCAACGAGACTTCTGGCTTTGGGATTCAGGGCTCGTTAGCGTAACCACGTGCTACTCAGTTTTCATCGCTTGCGTTCTAACGCTACAACGGTATACACGTACGCGTAACCATCGAGATTTTCTCGTCATTCTATATCGTCTGGTAAACTGAGGAGCTCTCTCGTAAGATGAAATTGAGTAAATTTTGTCACTTAGTTTTGGCTCCAATTTTACTTTTACTGCTTCATTGCTTTCATCTGTCTTTTGTAAATAAATGTCCTGCCATTATTTCATCATCAGTCGCACAACAATGCAATTCGATTCAGCCAAGCTACAACGAAACTTGCAATTCAATTACGAACTTTGCGCAGACTGCCCGATCAAACTTGCCTATTTAACTTTACTGTCAGTATTTAATGCAACGACGAAATTCGTTTCGAAGCAATCCTATTCCAGAGTTGCTCGACTGCGAGGCAAAATCTCTGACTGAAAGTTAAATCGCGAGATTGAAAAAAAAAGAAAAAAAAAAAAAAAAAAGGAAAAGAAAAGAAAACAGCCAGAACACTCAACAGCAGAATCCTTCTCAATCGTTCCCTCGGCAGAATCTCATTACGCAAAACAAACCACAGGACACACTCATTCTCTCTCTCTCTCTCTCTCTCTGTCTCTCAGGCTCAAGATCTCGACCTACCTCGCCACGTCGAAGAAAGATACTCGCCGTGTACCAATTACCGGGAGATCTAATCGTTCGCGAGCACGCGACCAATCGAAAACGTCCACATGCAATTCGTCCAGCCGGTTGCTGCAAGTTGAAGGCGTATTGGAAACCGCTCGCGCGAATGTTCAGAGCACGCGTCGAAAGATAGAAAAGATTCAGGTCGTGACACGCATGAGCGCGCGCGCAGAGCGCGGAATTGTTACGAAACGCGTGTGTTGTGTCGTGTCGTGTTGTGTTTTGTCGGGGCCCGTTCGCGTAGGCTCCGGAGACCGGTCGCCGCTTGCGATCTGCAAGATCGCGGAGAAGCGGTGGCCGCGGTCGAGCGAATTATTAATGGGGAAAACTGCACCGAACGAATATCGTTGTCCGCCCACGGCACCGCGACACCGCACGTGAGTGCTTCGTATCGGTCGCAGCGGAGAAAGGCTGCCGGTTGTTTTCACTCGGCACCGGCCTTGACGATGTCGCACCTTCCTTATCGCCACGCCGCGGCGTCCGTGTCTATCTCTGTGTTCTGCGTCGAACTGGTTGACTGCGGAATCAGAGATGGGCCTCGGTAGCATACGAGCACGAGCTAAGATTCCACGGAACTTTCAAGGCGCGATTTTTGTGTTCTGTTTCGAGGCTCAAACAATAGCAGACTGTTGCAAGCGAACGATTCTCGACGTATCTCTGCATCGTATCTGTATAAATCTGTACCGTTGAATGCAAGAAGGAAATATCAATTTGCAGAAAGATGTCTCTGAACGTTAAAAACATTGCTGCGCAGTGTAAAGTTATTTCAGGATTGCCTGTAACGATTGAGTCAAGTTTGTTGACATTTCCATCTTCAATCCGAGTTGAAAAAAACGAAATGAATTTTATATATTTCTACAGCTCTCAATAGACTACGCTATAGACACCGAACCCAACGAGTGCATACGTTTAATGGCCGTGCATCGACTCCACAAGATAACCTCCAAAAAGAATTCGGTCTCTTTTCTATCCTCACCGTCGATAAGACGAGAGGAATCGCGGCCTCGATTCCGATAATCGCAGCTGGCCAGCGTTCTGGCATCCCCGCGACCTCGAGAAGCCGCCCCGAGGGTACGGAGAGGAAAGGACAAGCACCACGGCCGTCGGAGGAGAAGCGATCGACGGCGAAAGGTGCGACGCACCCGCGTCCGTCCGCGACTCTTTACGCATTCGTAGTAACCTAGAAACGGCCGGTGGTTGTGCCTCTGCTTCTCTCTCTCTCTCTCTCTCGATACGTTCGAGCAGATTAACCGAACGTGTGCGAGGCACCGCACGGGAACGTACAACGACCACGACGGCGACGAGGACGACCGTCCACCGTCATACACACGCCGCACGTGTGTACGCTACCGTCTACGTGTACGTACATCGAGTGAATTACTTTCGCCGTTCGGTGCACCGCGTCAATGCCATCAGCCAGCACGACTGGCTGGCTAGCTGGTTGCTTGCTTGCTTGCTCGCTCGCTCGCTCGCTCGCTCGCTCGCTCGTTCGCTTGCTTGCTTGCTTGCTTGGTTGACTGGCTGAAACCGGCTACGCTGCTGCAAAGCCGAACGAACGAACGAACGAACGAAGGAACGAACGAACGAACGAACGAAGGAGCGAACGAGAGACTGCCTGGAGAGAAACTGGTCAACTGGAACCGGAGTTGTGCTACCGCGGAGCTGGACCGGACCGCGGACGACGTGGGTTCACCTGGACAGCTGGAGAGATACGCCGACCCACGCTGCACGCTGCTCGTAAAGTATTGCACTATAAAGCGCAGGACACACCGTAGTCAGTCGATCCCTTCTTTATCCTTCTCTCTCTCTCTCTCTCTCTCTCTCTCTCTCTCTCTCGTGTCTTTCATACCCTCGTATTATCCCCCCGGTGTCTCCGTTTTCCTCCGCCACGTTCTCCTTTATATCTCTCTCGTATAATATATACATCTCCGATGTGCATGCATCTCTCCTCGTCCGTTCTTTTTCTCCAGGAGATCTATACTCTGCCGGAGTCTCCGCTGATTAGAGCAACGCAGAGGTCTCGCGAGATTCGATTCTTCGAACCGAGTTTGGAAGAAACGTGGGAGCGGGGGAAACGTCGCGTTTCCGACGAGTGCGGTGAAAAAAGAAAGGGTTGGATAGGAGGAACGATCGAGACGACGTTGGATATTTGGTTTTACATCGCGCGGCACGCGCTGCGAACCAGTTGATCCTATCGATTCGAGCGATCTACCTTTTCGAGGACAGATCGTTTTTACCAAGTTCCTGATAGATCGTCTCCATCTCGATGATATATATCCCTTCCAAGATCCCTCCTCTTCGAATCTTCCCGGAGATCTCCGACTCTTGGCATTTTCATAAAGAAACGACACGTCGTAACGACGTTTTTAGGCAACCTGGCACTCGGAGCACACGTTGATCGATTCTTCTCCGAATTAGCTTCCGAACGAATCTGTAAAAAACCGAAGACAAACACTGTAAAAGTCATCGATGCAAAGGAATCGACGCACCGAGGGAAAAGCAAGGGAAACGAAGAAGAGGGACAAAGTGCCGGTATATTTAATGGTAGTTAAGAGAGAGAAAGAGAGAGAGAGAGCGTGAGCTGGTGTTGGTACAGTTCTGTCCGTAGCAAGCAGCGATTGGTGTTGGTGGGTAGAGGACGGTGTGGTGGGGTCCGATGCAGGTGTTGGCCTTGGGCTCCCTAACACCAAGCTTACAATCTCTAAGGCTCGCCTATATACGTTTTGCCGGTCGGTCCCGAGCGCGCCGCCACCTCCTCCGTTCCTCGATTTTAAAGCCATAACGCAACACGCCAATCCGTGTCTTTGTTTAGGTGTCGGGAGGTGCCTGATTGGCTACGGCGACACGGTGGAAGAAAAAAAAAAAGAAAAGAAAAGAAAGAAAAATC
This sequence comes from Melipona quadrifasciata, assembly GCA_001276565.1. Classification (NCBI taxonomy): domain Eukaryota; kingdom Metazoa; phylum Arthropoda; class Insecta; order Hymenoptera; family Apidae; genus Melipona; species Melipona quadrifasciata. Next base: position 3,745,253 of record KQ435794.1, on the reverse strand, counting down.
ACAGAACGGTAGAACCAGGCCTCGAGAAGGGAGACGAAGGAGAAAGAGAGAGAAAAGAAAAACCTAGCTCGCCTCTTTCGTCACCCTGCTCATAGTAATATATGATTTAATTCGTCGAGAAGTTGCAAAAGGGCATCCTCCCCGCGCCTACGCGATCAAGGACATTCGTCGGCTCTTTCCAACCAAGAATTCATCAATTTTCATTGAGGAGCCAGATCGATCCATTAGACGAGCCGCGCGACTTTGTTACGCTCACGTCGAAGAGACGCGTTCGCTACCGTAGCCGTGCATCGCAGTCGCCACGGTTCGAAATTAATTATGTTCAATCCAATCCATTGTGAGAGATTTATTGTCAGTCTGTCGAATATCTAAATACAAGAGTTATAAATTATGTACATTAAAATACAATATATATATTGTATATTAGAATATATTAGAATACTATCTGTTTGCACTTGTTTTACTGCAAACCATTGTACACGACAGAATCGAGTCGATTGCTACGAAACCCAAAAGGAACTGCTTCGTTTTAAAACGGAAAAATAAGGCAATTACGTTAAGATACATTTTGTCGACACTGTAAACAAAATTCAACTTCGTCTTCGGTCTCGGTTCAACGAACCTTCGCGTCCAACGGCCAAGCACTTAACGAGTACGCCTTTCAATCATACTCCGCCGTTTCTTACAAGTCAATCATCCTCAACTCCGAAACACCATTACGTAGATTTAAAAACCATTCGGTCGGCCGTCTCAACATCTAAGAACGCATCTATCGGGACACTTTAACCGTAATTACCCCGCCTTCCAACACCGCCGTCAAACAACTCAATCACACGGTACCACGTCCGATCGGCGAACCTAACCCCGCGAACGGGCAAGCGTCGTCCAAGTGTCACCCAAGCGTCGCGGCGTACACAGCTTCTTACTCTCGATTCCTGTGTCTCCGTGTTTCACGCACACGCACGGCCCCTTAACCGACTGAAAACGAGTGACTGACTCCGCATGCATATGCAAAGCGTGCTCACGCGAGCGTGTAACTTGTGTCCAGAGAGTAAACTAGCTAGTTTCTGGAGACGGCCAGTAGAATCTTCCAGCTCTGGATATCTGGACGCGAATTCGTTCCTGCGATGGGGATCGTCTATGGGGAGTTGTGTTTCCTGCGTTAGTTGGCCAGTCGCTTTTTTACGCAAAACAGATTGCGGAGGAACGATGGAAACGACGGCGGAGGCCTTGGAGAAAGTGGAGAGACGCGCGCGAGCACAGCCCACACTAGCTCGCGCCTTTCCACCCGAGCAGCGAGAATAAATTACCGCGGTACCGTTATTGTCTCAGAACGCGTCTTTATTCGTGGAAAGTAGCCGCTCGTTCGCGTGTTCGACGCGAGGAGAAGAAAGAAGACACATGGTAGAACGAAACGAATCGCTCAGGATTGATTGAATGATGGATTGTGATTGTTAGCTTCGAATCAATGTCCTTAATAAAGAACATTTCTTGCCGAGATGAGGATAAGAGAGAAGTTTTGTGTAATTTCATAATTTCATGTTTCCAGCAATGTGATTGGTGCTTTATTGAAGATATTTTGTACATTTTTATGCCTTTATCGTCAACATCCACAATTTATCGATTACGTATTTCACTTTTGGCAAACGAGAAGAGCAATGGTTGTTCAACTTCTTAAAAGATGCATTATTGAAAGAAAATCGTAAAGTTTCACTTTTAATTTATAAGTCAACCTGTTTAAGATTTCCATCGTCCTCCATCGACTTTGCTCGATTTTTCTTTTGAAAAAACAATACACGATGCACTAGTTTCGCCATAAACGACAGAAATTCAAGAAATCTGCACCTTAACGTCCCAAGTTCAATAAAATGGTTCAAGAAAAAATTCTTCGATGGTAGATTCAGTTACGAAGAAACTTTTTCAACGTCTTTGCACACGTTTGAATTTTTTTTACGTCAATCCTTGGCGCTTTGAAATCGTTGCACCGAGGTTTGTCAATTGAAATGATCGATGCGATTTTTCGATAAATCGTCGTTTATCGGTACGTGCGGTTCGTCCTGTTCGGTTTATCCGCGAAGCACGAAGAAGGGACGAGTGCTAGCAGCAAGGACTGCAGCTACAAATCTCAGAACCGAGCGTAGGAACAGCTGTACCCATCAGATTTACTGTTAATAATTTACTGTTGCGTCGCGGCACGACCCCTGGAGGAGAAACGTTCCCCGGTAAGATCCTGGAGCAACTCGCGTGAACGTAACTTAAAGATTACCCAGGGGGGATCGTGCGATTCGTGACGTCAGCCACGGCCACGTGTCGAAGAGGGAAGAAGAAGAGGTCGAGGAGGTCCAGCATGACCGGTGGTTCCGCGAACAGATAATTTCAGGATACGGACAAAGAGATGTGGCTCTGATCGTCGCGCGCGCCCTCCGGCCCGATACCATCGAGCAGCAGCCGCAACACACGCCCGCCGGCGCTTCATTTAAAATTAATCTCGCACGAACAACGAACCGCCACTTTAAATGTCGTTAAACGAACGACTTCCTCGGTGTTTAGCTTAGGATTCACGAGCGATATAAATCGACGAAGAAGGAACGGCGAGTCTCGTGCGCCGACGTTAGATTCTCTCAACTCGAACGACTTTTATGTGACGCGACTTTGACATTCAATATTTGTCACAGATCGTAACACTTTTTAACTGTAATTTTGCGGAGCTTTGTTACAAACTTCAGTCGGGGAACAAATTCATATAACCTTGGTTCGAATAAACAAAGTTCTATTTAAATATTTCTTAACCCTTTGACCTCGATAAATTTCTCTTGTATCATTTACCAAGTATACGTCAATGTACGATTCGTCGCTGTACAAAACACAATTTTGAAACGAACGAGGGAACGAGTTGTCCCGGTGGAAAGCCGAGTAGACTCGACTAGAAGCTGATCCCTCTCTCGATAACTCGCGGCTGGACGAACGGAACGATCGTGTTCGCGTCGCGCGCCTAATCGTCGGTTATCGCGCCAACGACAGACTGGCCACGGATAATGATACGAACTGCGCGACAAAGAGTGCACGCGTGCATTAGCGCCACCGGAGATGGACGAACAGACGAAATTCGTGGCGACGACGTCCTCCTGCCGACTGTTTACCCGAAATTCCCGATTATCTACCGGGAAACACACCGGACCGTGTCTCCAAAACTCTCTTTCCTAAACTCTCCTTGGATCTCGCTCTCGGAAAAGAGGACGAACAAATGGAGTTCCCCTTTATCTCCGCGTAATCTCGTGTTTGCGGAACGTTGTCGGAAATACGATCTGGTCTTACGGATCTAGCACGCGCTATGTGTACGGGCCCTAAGGTTCTCGTGACGCCGCGGCAACCTCGGTCGTCGTCGGTGCCTCGTGACGTCAGTGGTGACCACGTGCTGAACAAGAGGGAGAGTCGGCCGGAGAGAAGCCACTCTCGTATCGTGCCTCTCTCGCGTATCGTATGGAGCGTGGCCCGGGGATCAAGGACGGTTTTACTCGCGAGAAGCGGAGCCGCGTGTCCCTGCATCTCTCGTCGTGCTTGCGCAGCTGAGAGTGCACGCCACCAGTGGCGGCGGAGGGACGCCGAGAAGAAGGAGGCGGAGAGGCAACGCGCGCGAGGAGGTAGGACAGCGAATCGTACGAGGGGAGGAAAGAGGGAGTAAGGTAGCGGGAGTAAGTACTGAAGAGGAAAGAAGAAAGACGAAGAAGAAAAAGGAGGAGGAGGAGGAGGAGAGAAAAGAAAGGTTGCAACGGAGGCCAGCGGGACGAGGCGGAGAAGTCGAGTTATAATGCTCGGCGCGTCCAGTGTCCCTAGCTGGAGAAAACGAGAGAGGTGGAAGAAGCGATGAGGAAAGAGAGAGAGAGAGAAAGAGAGAGAGAGAGTTGGAGTACGTCGTTCCCTCCCCCTCGCTCCTCGCGCACCACCGTCGGCCACTGCTGGCTCTCTCTCCTCTCCTTTGCTCTCGACGCGTCTTTTCCTCTCGTGACTCGCCCGTTGCCCGATTTCCAGCTTCTCCGTCGCTCCTTTCGCTGGCGGATAAAGAGAGTAGAACGAAGAAAAAGAAACGAGCGCGAGGGAGGGCGGACGAGAGGAGGGAGGTTAGGAAAACGTGTCCCAGCCTGCACGACCCGGTACACTCACCTCCAACAGTTCTGACCATAACATTAGAGCTTGGTTCCTGAGGCTCGCTCGTTCCAACGACCCCGGCGGCCTCTGGCGCGATAAAACGTTACCTGTTGCGACGCGCGCGTCGAAAAAACGCACACGCTGTCCTTTCGTCACTCTCGACTTCCTGTTGTTCGTTGTTCGCGTACTCTGCTGTTGATCGTCGATACGCGCGACGACGGAGAGCCAACGCTACCTTCGAAACGAGTGATGCAACGACACCGAGGAACGACGTCACTCGCCGGAGGAGGGAAGCAATCACGCCAATTTACGCTTGATTTCAGTCAGGATGCTCATCTGTAATCATACGGAGTGACGGAGAGTCGTACGTACGGATTCATGCTTGGCGGTACTTGGATTAATTGTACTTTGAACTACCGGTGCCTACACTGCCACGAGCCGAGGAGATAACACAACGACGTTTAAACAAAAAAAAAAAAAAGAGAAAAGAAACGAGCCTGGTCATAAAACGAATTGAATGTCTGGCGACTAAGTGGCGGCCCATCTGGATGCAATCGTTCGGTTATGGAAAGATTTTCAGAGTGAAATTACGCAAAAAAAAAAAAAAAAAACAAAAGGGAAAAGAGAAGAAAAGAGCGGCAGAGAGAAGCGTCGTGGTTGCCCGCGCTCGATTTGGAACCGAACAATGTACGTATATCCACGAGGCACCGACCCGAGGCGCGTCCACACGGGTTGCGATATTTTTTCCTCACGAACCCCGCCGGGCGAAGGCTAGGAAAACGTGTCCGAACGCTCGCGCGAACCTGTACAGTCCTGACAGCGAGTTTAAACCGCGATAACAGGGAAGACGGGACGACCCGATATAACGGGGAACGATTCTCCGCTCGTAACGAAATAGAATAGGTTTAATCAGTTAATTCGTGCCCTCGGGTGCTGGATCTTTCCGCACAATGGCAGATGCATTATTTCTATTTCGCTGCGTGTGGTTTTCAAACGTTACGGTTTCAGGTCTCGTCGAAAAGTCCAATATCGGAGGGCAATCACGATCAGCCGCGTTTTTTTGCACGGCCGCGGATTCAATTTGTAATTCCGTTGAAAAGGTCGCGTTTTATGAAACGCAAACCAAAGGGGAGGAAAAAGGAGAGAGAAGAGAAAAGAATTGGCTATCCGTAGATTGCGCGTCGAGCAACAAAACGAAGACGCTTCGATCTCAGGTGGAAAAAGGAAGAAAAAAAGGGGACGGCGTGCAGAGCGATGGCGTGCATGCACGGCTTGGGCTCCGGCTAAGGAAATAATCCGTTAGTTTATTACGAGGCAGGGAACGAGGGCCCGGCCGCGTGTTTTTGCCTGAACGCGTAAGTAAAACCCGTAACGCGATCCCGGGCAAAATGAATGATAAGCTGCGTTCGGCGTGTTACGCGCGCGGACCAACGCGAGGAAGAGGGGAAAAAGGAATTTTCGGTCTTGGTCGAGCGGACGAAGAGAAGACGATTACGCTTGACCTTGAACTGCTGCCTCGCACCGCTGCACAGCCGTGGGCTGAATCGATACTTTCGTAACTAGACTGCTGCGCGTTTTCCTAGCTGAAAAAATTTGTTTCCGACGTCGGCGTTTCTTTCGCGACAGTGAAAGGGTATTTCTTCATTTTATCAAACACGACAATTTGCGTACGTTTCGATGAGTAATCTTTGCGTTTTTTTTTTCCTTTCGTGAAAAAAGAACTCTGTCGATTGTCTTATAAATTAAGATGGCAATGCACGAGTGTAATATATATTATTGCACAATGGATGTTACGTAGATTTCATTGTTTTAAGAAAATTATTCGCGAAAGTAAGAATAACTTACTTTGGTCGACCCAAAAGAGTTTCTTTCGTTTTATCAATGAATAATGTACGCACAATATTTCATGTTTTGCATCGTGTTCTTGAATTATATATGAACCACATGATTGTTACTTTTCTCCGGAAGCCTCGCAATGTCATCTTTCCCAAAAGTGGAATTCGTTTGAGCTGGATTCTTATCTTCTATGTCGTTTAGTAATCTTTTAGCGCAGAATTTTCATTTTTTTTTTTTTCAATGGAAGGAATAAATAGTAATGAAACTTTCTTTTCATTAAAAAATTCCCTTTGTAGCTCTTCCAGGGAGAGAGAGAAAAGTAATAGACCAGACGTAAAACATAAAATACTGCGCGTACATTATTCATTAATGAAACGGGGAAAAAAAAAATAGTTTCTGGGACAACCTAATAAAACGAGATATATTTTCATACCCAACGTTAAAATATCTCCGTGCAATCGTTTTGCAATCGCAAGCGGATAAAAATCCGCGGTCTGTTCATAACGTGATCAAAGCACGACTGGATAATAAAATAACAGGGCCGAGGCGATGCAACTTTGTGCGTTGCTCCCGTTTCTATTCACTGCAGCAAAGCTGTACGATTTTCTTCCCTCGTCGTTCCCCCCGCACGCGGTTCTTTATATCGTTCGATTTCACCCGTTATCTGTTATCTTCCCGCGGTTTTCCCGCGCGATCCATGCCACTTGGGAATTTATATATGCCGCATCGAGCGCGGTTCGTTACGGCCGATTAGAAAAATTTACGATTAACCGGCAGCCGTAAATTTGCCGAGCTTTATATGCTCGCCCGGCAGCTCTGCTGGCCATCGATTGCGAAAACTTCGATTACCAACGCTTCTAACGGGAATACCACGGACACGCGCGAATCAGCGTCGATCCCCCGATGCGTCTTCCGGTTCTTTAAGTGGTCACTCAAGGCCACTTCCGCCGCCGAGAGGCGATGCCACAAATTTTCGCGCCCGCCCGCGAATGCAGCTGTATTTTTCCTTTTCCTTTCTCTGTTTTAACTCTGGGTTGTTCATGTCCGTTACTGTAGTTGTTTATGGTGGATTACCAAAATTTTGGCCATTTCTCTGTACTCTGCAACGATAAAATTGAGCCGAGTTGGAAATCTAAATTGCAACCGATCAAGAATTGTTTAATTCTATTTTTAACTTTGGATTATTGATGCTCGTTATTGTAGTTATTTGTGCTGGATTATCAAAATTTTCACCATTCCTCTGTACTTTGCAACGATAAAATTGAGCCGAGTTGGAAATCTAAATTGCAACCGATCAAGAATTGTTTAATTCTATTTTGTATTTCACGTTCTCGTTGAAAAATGCCAAACCGATCAATAATTATCGAAGCTGACCAGAGCTGTGTGCAAGTACCGCTCCGAGCCTTCGACCAGATGAAGAACACGCAGAACGGCTTCGTCCGATCGATAGAATCTTCCCGATAGACTCGATAAAATTCATCATCGGGAAACGTCGGACGGCAAGGACGGTAAAAGGAACGGGCGACTCGCCTGGAAGCGTTTGAAACGCCACGGGACCCAACCAGCCCCGTCGAGGAATCTCGATTGTCCTCGAAACGACGAGCAACACCGACTTCCGCCTTTCGCCACCAGTGAGTCTTCAATTTGGAGTAACAATCAAGAACAATAGCCCGCGTCTGTCGTTCGTTCGATCCTTCCGCGGCTGGAACCAACTCTTTCCAAAACAGAAACGCAGGGGGTGGGGGGAAACGCAACGACCACTTCCCGCGGAAACAGAAAATTAATCCGGTCGAACTATCGGA
>KQ435794.1:3721363-3737049 GCA_001276565.1 Melipona quadrifasciata | reverse complement strand
TCGTATCGTTTCGATTCGACGAGCTGCCGGGATATTTCCCGGCAGACGCGAGAAACAGCCCGGGAACTTCCTGGAGTGCGCGCGTCGTCCTGGGATAACGCGAACCTACCACTCAGTCTCAGGACCTACCACTACACCGCGCCGCTTGCGACTCACGCTGGAGAGGCTGGGAAGGGGCGGGGGGAGGGGGAGAGAGAGAGAGGTGTGGAAGAAAGAGAGGAGTCGTGTGTACAAGACCTTTGGCATTACCAAGTCAAATACACCGGTGGAACATTGGCCGACGCCGGAAAAATGGCGTCGATGGAGTCAAGGAACCTGCCACCGATTCCCCACTCGGTGTTTCCCGATGACACTCTCGCGATCCTCCTAGCGCTTGCTTCAATTTAGAGAAACGACGTGTAACTCGTGGCTTCGACTGAGGTATTCCTCGAGCGAGCAGGGGTGGACGAACTTTGTTTGCTGGAACGCCAAGATGAGAGTAATATTGGACGTTCTGTCGCAGGTTCTACGATGACGACGTTGGTTTGAACGCGTTTTGAATTTATTCGCACGGACGGTGAAGATGAGAATAATATCAACTTTACTATATCCACTTTTAACATTCGATATTCGTTGTACAAATTTTATTGTTCAAATGTTGTATCTTTTCTTCCTAAGACTTTCGAACACGAGACAGAGCGTACACGTCGCTTCGTTCGTTTTATCGTTGAATTTATTCGAGAAACACTATCGGATACTTTGTCCCAGGTTCCGTAATAAGTTATCGGAGATTGGTACAGGGCACGTTGCTTGGAAGATATCTCGGTCGTATCGTTGCATAGATCGTACAGGGACGGAAAGAAGAGAGACGCGGTAAAAGAGAGGAGGTGCAATTGACGGAGGAGAGAGGAGACGCGTATTGCGTCAGAGATGGATGGATCACCGGCAGAGAGCTGTTGGCATTTTCTGCTGGAAAGTTTACCGTGTCTACGCTTGATTCGCTTTCCACGCACAACCGAGGAGAAACGCGCGGTCCACGGTTTCCTGGCTGTTCGAACCGCGCCGCGATTATCCACGGGGTTATTTTGCAAGCAGGATGAGTCAGAACGTGCGACGAAAAGTCAGACCGCGACGACGGCGACGTATACGACACCGTTCAGGGAATCGATAAGCGAGCGAACGATTCCACCTTCTGTGCTGGCTAGCCCTCCTTCGATACCGGATTAACCAGTTTTTGTACGCAGCGAACGCTGCCCGCTATCGAAATATAACTGGAGGAGAGGAAGCGGATCGACACATGCCCGGACACTTGTGCTCCCTCCGTCGGGGAATTTAACGAAAGTCTGCACGTGGAGAACTCTCTGTATACGATGTAGGAGGAAGAAGAAGAAAAAGAGGACGAGGTTTGTCGTTGACCTATGATATTGGGTGATAATGTCAAAGTTGGGGGAATTACCTAAAGAATTAGAGGGAAAAGTATTAAATACAGTAGGAGCTAGTACAGTGACTTGTTACTGTATTTTACATTTTTTTTCTTGGCTATATCATGCAACATTCGTTCATACAACACTCTAGGCAAACTGTCATTGATCTTGGAGAATCCACGTAAGTGCGTATTATTACAATTACACAAGTGTCCTTTGGTTAGTGTGTGCGTGTGTAGAGTATATATATATATATATATATATATATACAACATTTTATTCGAACACGAGTAAAAGAGAGAGAAGAAGAAGAAGAAGAGCGACTTAGGACTCTCCTCTCTGGGATCCTCGAGAACGGACTCGAAATCGAAAGCGCGCCGAAGCAGGCTGCCGGTCGGCTTCCGTGACGCAATCGCGTCCGCGCCGAGTTCTCCGTGTTCCTGACCTGCCTTCATTTTTTATCCCCCACCAGCCGGCCGGCAAGCACGGTAGCGTGGCGGACGTAACGGCGGCCCGAGCGCGTGGTACGGAGTAGCCGCGATCCACGAGAGAGCATAGAGGGCCTCTCATAACGACGAACGACCGGCAACGGTTGTAAAGCCGTCGTAACTCCCGCGGGATAAAAATCCTGGGCACACGCGCTTCAACCAGCTGTATCGGGCCCCGGCACATCGACCGCCGCCGCCGCCGCCGCCGGTGGAGGTGGAGACGCACGCAGAAACAAGACACGACGAGAGGAAAAGAGGCAGAGAGAGGGAGATGGAGCGAGAAACATATTTCTTGGCTTGCGACACCCTTCGCAAGCGGAGACCAGCGTTTTCCGCTCCTTGGCCTTAATTAACATCTGACACGAGTCTACTGGTACCACCGTCGATCCCCCACCCCGGCCATCGGACCTCCCAACGCTTTTTTTTTCTTCTCTTTCTCTCTTCCTTTCCTTCTTTCCTCCTCCTCCTCCTCCTCCTCCTTCTTCTTCTTCTTCTTCTTCTTCTTCTTCTTCTTTGTCGTCGTCGTGGTCTTCGTCTAGGCGCGCTTAATGCCGTTTAATTGCTCCTCCAGCTGTGGATACGATGTCGGGGAGAACCATCGGGTGACCGACGCTTGCTTAACCCTGAAACGACGTCGTTTTGCCAGGTGCAGCGATACCATCGCCACGAGTCTCCCGCGACGTCAGGTCACGCCTAAAGAGCCACGCTGGCTGCGAACTGACCAGTCCTCTTGTCTTGAATTTATTTTTATTTTTATTTTTATTTTTCGTTGTTTCTACTTATCGGGTGGTTCGTGGAACAATTAGAGCGATTAAATTGGGACGGAAGTTTTCAAGAAACGTCTTGTCAATCTTTTCAAGAGCGTCTTCTTCTTTTAGGAGTCTAAATCAATCGTAATTTCTGTTACTTTTTCAGGAAGATTATGGCATAATTTTTTACAACACTGTATATTTCTCGACTCGTTGAAAGTTAAAAGAAGAGTCAGATCGGATTAACCAAGATTAAGAGACTTTTTCAAACAACCGATTTGAAAAATTGATTTAAGATTCTGCTCGACTCTTGTTAAAGTTTCTATATTAAACTGACAAATACCTGTATTCCTGACCAATTACAGTAGATACGTTTAGTGTTGAGAAAGGGTACACAAAACATTTCACATTCGGAATAAGTGTTTCGATACTTCGCCTGTATCGTTGTCACAAGAGAATTATAATAACGTCCATTACCAATCTATAAAGAAACTCGAATCTATTTTCAAAGAGTCGAATTAACACTCACCGAAAGACTCGTGAATCACTCGGTGGACAGGAGCGAATCAATAAAATTCGCTCTACCAACAGTCGCTCGTTTCGCTCGAAACCGCTCGGGGGAACCTGTTCGTTACCCTTCGCGTGGTTCCCATCCCAGTGACATTTCAGCGGGGCACGCGTAATTTGCATGCGAAACCGTCGACAGACGGTTAATTACGCGTCGCTCGATCGCGATTTATGCGAGCTAATTACCGACAAAAGCGGCCAGCGACGACTTATAGCCGCCTTGTAGTCGTGCACGCGTGCATAAATAAACGTGCACGGTGGAATCCTCAATATTCGCCGGATAGACTCCGCAGCGATACGAAGACGATATCGATCTGGCGTCACGAAGCTGTTGCGAGGGAAAGCTGGGGAGGGAAGATGACGCGAGTCGTCGAGGGAACAACGTCCTCGCGCGTTTTTCCGCGCAGAAACCGCTCGTGTGCTCGGCTCGCGTAAAATTTCATTGTTCGAAGGAGGCAACGGTGCGGCACCCGTAGTAACCTTGGCCCCGATATTATTTGCTAATCTTCGAGGTACGCGCGTTTACCATGCGGCCGACGATCCTGCCGGGAGATAGCTTTGTTCCCAGGCGAAGAAACATCGCCTGCACGCTGGCCGCGGAACCAGGAAAGATTCTGCAACTGGAACACGAAGTGACTATCGTGGAACATCGTATCTACACCAGGGATGAATTAATAAACGTTCGCGTTGCGTATTCTACATTGATACGTAACTCAGACTGTGTTAACGCTCTTTGATCAAGATGTAAATATAAATTACAATTCAAATGATAATTAAAGAAAATGTGTTTCGCTGTTAATTTCAACGAAAATAACTACATCTTTTCAAATAAGATAATTCGAAGTCAAAATTCTACGTACAAACCATTACAATTTAAATGATAATGATCGAAGAAAGTGTTTCTCTTCATTAATTTTAACAAACATACCTATGTTTTCAACAATTGCAAAGTAAGATAATTTAAATGATAATAATTAGAATGAACATTTTTATGCAAACAGGAGACGATATTAATTTTAACAAAAACACTCGCATCTTTACAGAAATTGTACGATCTGAATATTCGTCATGTTAAAAAGTTTGATTGCTCTAAACTATCGAGGATGTATATTAAACTCTTTAATCGTATGGCTATAGTAATACTTTCGTTACTGGAGTCCTTTTTACACTCAACAGTGGACAAGTAATTATTGAACTCGCTTTAATTAATTATTTAATTACACAGAATCCCCAAAGCGATTTAAACATTTCTAATCGTCCAATGACGCCGGTTAAAAATCTTCGAACAGGTTACAGGTGGAGAACAGAGATTTCATCGACTCGATAAATAATATTTCTAAACGCGGTTTTCAAACGTAGCTCTCGCGTCAAGCGCGTTTTGTATTTTCGTCGGTCGGACGCGAAGCTGACGGACGTTTTATCGATCGTGCGTCCTTTTACGCGATGGGACTGATCTCGTGTGTTTGGACAGGCGGTTACAGAAGCCCGAGGGGTTTAATTATTCGCAGGTGGAAACGAATAGGAAAGTTATTGGTACGGTTGATAGAGTGAAAGTCGACACGCTGACACGGGTTTCGTAATGGTTCGTACAATTGAAATAGTCGAAAAAGTTCGCTCGGTACAGTGTACGCGTTTACGTAAGCGCGAAGTAGTAAAGCTGCACGGTGGTAAAATCGGCGGGTAAGAAATTGCTGGTAATTAACAACGCCACCGTGCCCGGGAGAGACCGTCCAAGTTAAGCTTCATTAGACACGGTTGCCACTTTACACGCTGACCGACGCTGAAAATCTTGCAATTATCTCTGTGCCGAACTTGTTCAACGTTTGCGAAAAGCGAATAATTGATTTAATCGCAGGGATAGAGTTAGAAAGAGACACTGTCAGATCACAGCTGATCATCGACGTTTTGCCGATGGACAAAAATTTGTGGAGTTTCGAATTGAAAAGGAATTCAAAGTCGATTTTTTCTTCTTTCGATAGCTAAATAAAATCTGCCATATTTCGAGGTGTAGCATGCAGCATCGTGCAAAGAAATGCCACGTGTGTTAATATTATTATTATATTACGAATAAAAGAACAGACGTTTCAAAGAATAACATTTGCAGCACTGCCAGCAGCTGGTTATGAACGAAGCAATCGGAATTTCAAGAGGAACAGTCAAAACGGACGCGCGTGTTACTCCAGTTTTACATCTCGTCCTCCAACTGCGTCCATCGACCGGATACGGAAGAGAGCAAACGAGCCGAAGATGCCGAGGCGAATTTTCTACCTTTGTTAAGGTAACGAAGATTCGGGGAGGAGGAGAAGCCCCTATGCCCCGGGGAGACGATATAAACGAGGCCTGATGCAATTACTTTTACGAGAGAGACCAGGGGTATATAGGTATATAGGTGGCTACCGTGGCATTAAAGCGCCACCAAGGCAGACACACGCTCGCGAACGGCTGCGAGCGCGATCGGACTCGGCCACGGGCGGATTTAGCTCAGGGCTAGGCGAAAGTATCAGCCACGGCCGATCGTTGCTGATCTCTTCTATCCTATTCGCTCGTTGCTCGATGCTCGCTCGAAGGGCTGAATGGTACGCGACACACTGAACGTCGCCGTGGATCGTGACCCACGTTCCGCCGGCTAGGAAAATTGCGAAGCCGCGCCGCTAAAGGTTAGGACTGCGCTCGTGATTTCTGGAGGAGTTGCGGAGGTACGATTTTTGTGCAGATTTCGATGTAGGAGGCTTCTTAATTATAGGTATATAGGATGGTCATTGAAAAACTGAAGGGTTTGAAAGAGTCATAATCCGTGAATTTTCAATCCTTTTATCACTGAAAGTGATTTTAGCGGGGGTAACCCAGAAAATCAGGTGCAACGCTGATGCAACGAAAATTAGCGATTGGTTGATTTGGGTCACGTGATTCGCGAGAGGGCGTGGGGTACACCTCGAGTAGGCGTGGCGTTGTCTGGTACTGAGCGATCGCGCCTGTAATTTGTTTTGTATCGATTCAAATAATCAATAAAGTTTTCTGGCAAAAAAGTCGTTTTCATCTCCTAGTCAGAACAGTTGCTTCTTCTGAGCCTTTCAGTGAGACGAATCGTACTAGGGTACAAGTCGTGCAATAGATTATAGAAGAAATCCATTAATTATATTTCCAAATAATTAGTTAAAGAAAACATGTGTTAAAAGTTAGTTTTGTTTTATATCATTCAGTGACCACCCTGTGTAAATGTAATATGCGTGTAATAATGCCAACGTAACAAATGTAATATATCAGAAGGTTGGATTTTGTATATTAAAGTAGATTTTATTGAGAAACGTTGATTCACTTCGTAGAATGGAAAATAGAGGCACGATGTTATAAATGTCGGTTTTTCAATTTATCTCAGAATCTGTTGTTATTTGTAGGTATTATATTATACATAAGATGAACGAATTTGTCCAAGTTGAACCAAGAAGCTAATAGAAAATATATTAAATCACGTATAGGGACGGACAGAAAAGTTTAAGAGTAAGTAAGAACCGAGCTTAACAAGAACAGCAATGTATAAATATAAAATATGCTTCAGAATATTAAAACCTTTTTATATGTATATATGTATATATATATATGGCAAAGCAATTCTGCTATTCCACAAACCAATCTCCACGTAGAATCTCACGCGCAATCAGATCTGACATATTCGCGAACACGTTTCCCCCGAAAACGCAATATCGCCTCTAAATTCAACCGTGAATATCGGCCCCGGTTAAATTCCTACCCGGAGCCGGAGTGCTGTGTGTTTCGTTCAAAGGCAAACCACATACATATTGTCGAACACAACTCGGCTCGTGATAATCAAACAACGCCCCGAAGCAAGCGTGTCATTGATTTCGCGAGTGGCACACGTAAGCACACGGTGGCGGCTCGCCTCACGGATCAGACGTCACGTCGAGCAGCTCGAAAAGGATGTCGCATGCAAAGCGAACGTTCCTTCCGATTCGACAATGGCCGACGGCGGCCCCCGTACGTTCCCTGCACTCGAGATATGCGGTGACTCGGCTGCATTGTCTACCTGCGGTTTACAATAATGACGACGCGGCATACAGAGAGCTTCATTTCGCGATGCCTTTGACCGACCACCGACTGCGACCAGAGAGAGAGCCCAGGCCGACTCTAGCCGACCTCCTGCCGCGGCCACGCCGTTTTCCGTGTTAACCGGATATCCAATTGCCTCTCCTCGGGGCTACCGTCTTCAACTTGCTTTTCAATCCTTTTGGAAGACGACACTCTGTTATCCCTTCTCTCTCCCCCTCTTCTTTCATTTTGTTCGAAGCAATTGGAAGATTGACGAAAAGAAGTATCGCACTTGCGATTCTGAATACGATAATTGCAGAGAACTATTGTTCTATTTAATAAACATTATATTATATTTATTACAGCAAGTAGCAAGTTGTTATTTTGTTTCTTCATTTTTGTATGAATACGAGTACTATTGAATTTCACTATTGAGAATTGAGATTCACGAGTGATTCTGGATGCGATAATTGCAGACTGCAGATGAAACTAAAGATTCCAACTAAAGATTTGTTCCATTCCGTTCAATAAATATTACAAGTAGTAATTCTCTTTCTCTTTTCGTTTTTCTGTGAATGTCGGTACTCGATATTAGTATTTCACTGAGAAAGATTCAAATTAATTTGGTTGAATTGCAAGCTGAACATTTTAATCGAAGATGTCACCTGATAAATATTACAAGCAATATATTTTATACGCAGTCTATTTATTTAAAAAAAGACACAGCGTCACAATCACTGCGTGTAAAACTTAGTTTTATCACGACAGAATCGACCACAGCACGACAAACATTCAACAGACTCGCATTAACACTGCTGACGTTGATTAACGGCACCAGTCATCTTTTTACTGCGAATCAATCGATGAAAGACAAATCATTCGTGTCTATATAATTAAATACTAATCACATACCTGACGTACCTACTCACATACCTAACGAAATTACAACAAACCAGTCGGTTTACACAAGCTCACGTGGAATCTCCTTATTACTTAATTAAAGATTCCGGTATCGCGTTATTACTCGGAACACGAGCAGACGCACGTACTTAAACGGAAGATAATTAAACGGAAAGCGTGACGAGAAGGCGATCGACGTAGTCGCTGGATTCCTGTTCAAGTGACCAACAACGCGTACAATGTAATTAATATTCCACCAGGTATCGAAAACTGGGTTAGACAGCCGCGTACGCTATGTTTATGAATGAAACGTTATCGCGATTTGCCCGGTGCACGCGGTGCACCGAATGAAATGCCGTAATTCCCACTGTGTCAGCGGGATTAACCGCTTCCAGGCCATTGTAACTCTCTGTTACAGTTACATGTGGAACAGAGAGGATCAACATGCGTGCGCGCTAGAAATTCCACCTGCGTGTTACACGATACGAAACTCGATGGAAATGGAAACCGATATGACATCGCGAGTGCGATCTCCGAAACGAACATCGCGATCGCGCTTTCTCGAAATTTCCTTCCTTTTTCGAACTTTGAGTCACTCCGAAAATGACTTCATGTCGAGAAAAGTTCCTCGCAGGAGGAAGGGAACGGCGCAAAGAGCGAGGATCGTGGCGATTCTTGGAGCGACTGACGATCTGGCGGGCAACCGAGCGTGAGGGATTCTTCTTTTCTTTTTTCTTTTGTCGCGAAAGTAACGAAACACTTTCACCGGATTTCTTCTCTGGCAGGGGAGCTGCGAGTATTTTCGTCTCGCAACGAGAAATTCGATTATATCTTCCTTCCTCGATCCGGTCAAATCGGCAAAGCTCTGTAAAATCGTATATTTTATCGTGCCGTGTGTATTTGCAATATGTCGAGAATCGACGACGATCTTTATTGCCCGCGTGAAGTGCGTGACATATTTTTCCAAGCAGCTGATAATACACGGAGCGAAGTAAATGACGTGCAAACAACAGAGCGAAGATAACGTTTCAACGACTCGGGACAAGCCTTATCAATTCCTTGAACTTCGAGCGGGGACCGGATCAAGGTTGCCAATACGTTGGAAAGCGTGAGTCTGACGAGACGAATATTTTCCATCGTTTCATGTTCCCTCTTTCTCGAGAGGGCAGATTGTTCTTGATAGATAAGCCATGATCCTCGATGTAAAAAAAAAAAAGGCCAGGCAACGCAATAAGAATAGATAAAGTAAAAATTGCCTGTTTATGCACGCGATTTAGGTTTGAATTGAAAAGAAAGTAATCGAGACCGAGAGCGTTGTTGCATAATGCCCAGAAATACCCATAAACAATGTCGTTTTTTGATACCGTGCGAAATTTTATTGTTTTAAATTATTTTCATTAGATGGCAACGTTTATTGAAAAATTTGAAAAAAAGTAACATTGCTCGTGGATGCTCCTATATTATATTATATTACGTTGTACGATCCACGACAAGTAGCCATTTATATT
The DNA here is from genome assembly GCA_001276565.1 of Melipona quadrifasciata. NCBI lineage: Eukaryota > Metazoa > Arthropoda > Insecta > Hymenoptera > Apidae > Melipona > Melipona quadrifasciata. The sequence continues at coordinate 3,727,390 of KQ435794.1, read as the reverse complement.
GAAGATAAAAGTGTCTTAAATTTGGATAAATTGTCAACTACGAAAGTTAACATCTCGATCATTATGAATGAGAATGTACTTACAGGAAAGATTCCTCGAGTGGAAAGATGTAAATCGATTAGTAGATCGTGGAGGAAATGCAAATCAACTGTTGATCAAACAGCAGCCCTGTTATGACACGTCGAGCGTCGACACGAAATCTGAACAGTGCGAACGGCACTAGTCGCCGTGTCGAAACAGTAGCGAATATCAGACCGCCCGCGGCGAAATCCTAATTCCGCTAAACGATAAACGACACCGAATCTCAATTCATTCGCGATCGCGCGTACGAGAGAGAGAGAGAGAGAGGGAGAGAGAGCTAGGCTCACGGCGTTGAAAGTGAAAGTCTACAACCTTCCTGCAACCGTGTTTCAATTGATCGGAGGTGAAACAAGAATAAGAAACGAGCGAGGGAATCGCGTTATCTGTTCGATAGGTACGTATATCCCGCGTTCTCGTGGATTTTCGTTGCGGGCGCACGCGATTGTGTTTAATATCAGCCAGCCGATCGAAAGTCGAAACTTTCTCACGAGACAGGAGACACGCGGCCCGACGAACCAACCTCTTATCGGGCGGTGTTGCCGACGATAACGAAACCGCTGCCTTCGGACTTCTCCAGTATCGCGAATAAGTATACGCGAGGCGCGTAGGTTTGGTTACAGAGCTAGAGGGACAGAATCGAGGTGTTTCAACTGGATATCGAAGTTCACCGGGCTCCTTTCGTTTCGAGAAAAAATTCTGTTCGAACGTTTGCACGTCTCGTGCGGAAAGATGCTCGTTCCTCTGAAGTATTGAATCTACATATATAGATATATTCATCGGTACTCGCTAGAAATACTGAGAACTTTTTTTGATATTGATGAACAAATTACCCGTTTTGCAGAGAAATGTCTAGTTTTCTATTTATTCTTCAGAATATTTCTTTGCCTGTTCTCGTCGATACTTGTAACGTAACATTTTTTCGAAAAAATTCTACCTATGATAGAATCTATTTAAACGTTCCTCGACTTTTTCGATCCCTGACTTTCAAATCATTCTTCATTGAGAACAATTTGCGTTACGCAACCATTCTTTTATTGTCAAAATCTTCATTTGACGGAAAATTATGTTATAATTATTAACTGAAGATCTTTAATGGAAAATTGCTCACAAATAATATACTCATGCATAGGTATTAATATAATTATTCAAAAATACTCCAACCTACTATCTACTGCTGCGTGCCAACTTGATTCTTAGATACGTTGGAAAATTTGAGAGACTCGCGTTAATGAAGTATTTCACTATCCTCGAAACTAACATTTGTCACTGAAGATCCTTTTTGCATCCAATAATACATTTGTATCGCACAAGCTTGCCTTAATAATAACACGATTCATAAATATTTATAATACAATTTTCAAACGCAACGATAAATATTTCAAAATCGCATATAAAAAACCCAAAAAAAAAAAAAAAAAAAAGGAACGAGCTTCGTGACCGACAAAATCTGTGACATTCAGGGATTCCCCGATTGTGGGCCAAGAGGCGCGTAAAATGTCAAAACCAGGGATCCTCGACTCCTCGATACACGCTCACAGCTGGCAATCTCGCGCCAGTTAATACGTGTAAATAATTCACGAAAGACTCTTTAGACATCGTTCGAGCGCTTTCGTCGGTTTCCACGTAGGTACAAGAGAGTTACGTACGTAGAGAGAAGGGAGTGCACTTACGTGGCGCGGCATCGATAAGTACGAGCAGCGTAAACTGATTTATGACCGCTCGAACTTGGCTAAGTAGGTCGTGCACGTTAATGCACTCGGCTCCGATGCGCTCGCGCTCTCGTCTACGCGCTTCCGTGCAACGCCGGGAGGTTAAATCGTTCCGCTGCCCCAAACCTCTTCTCTCGAGGGGGTGAGTGGACGTTGAATCGCGCCGACTCGCCGAAATATACGGGGTTGTTGTCCGCTGTTAACAATGATATCTCGAGATCCGGGCAAACACCATTATTTCAAGCTGTATCTACGAACAGATATATACATATATACATGTACGTACGTACATAGACGTACAGACCGAGCGCAGCTCGAACGAATACCGCCTTTAACGAATTTTTCTGCTATCGGGCTACCGGTAGTATTTACAGCATCGTAGATTTCCACGGGCGATCCCACGGACACCGGTGCCGCACATTTTTCCGACCTATCTCGAATCGCCAACGATGGAAATATGGAATTGCAGTTTGATCGGGCTTCCTGCCGGAGGAATCGTTCGGAACTGGTGTACGATGCGAGGAACGGAGGGCGGGGGGAGTCGTTTCCGAGAGGAAATAGGTCAAGCCGGGATGGAGCGAGTGAAAATTGCGCACGAGGTTCGCGCGTGGATTAAATAAAGGAAAATTGCATCGTGGGTATTGGATACCGTTCGGAACCTTCATTTTTAAATCGATTTTGTTATTCCGTTATCTCGATATAAAAAAAAAGGAGAAAGAGAGGGAAATATAGATATTGCAAGTAAGATAAAATTACGCGACGTCTATTTGTATTCTATCTCTCTGTTGTTTCAAGAATAGTCAATCGCGTCTCTGTTTCCTTTCTTCACCTTGACAAATTTCTGATTGAAAAGTGGAGATATTCAAAGTTTCACGCATCAATTAGGGCGTTACGCTGGTATCGATCAACTCGCAATCAGCCAAGTCGCGTACGAAATAAATTAGTCGTGCGAAATCAAAGAGGGAGCACGACTGAAGGAGCCTGCCGCTGAGAATCCTGAGAGCCACGGGGAGAAGAAGATTGCACGAAGAGTGCTTGACCCAGAAAAAGACTGTTCCTTATTTACCAAGAGTACCATCAAATTTACCATAGCAAAAGTGGTCTTCCTGGTCTGAAAAAAAACCTCGCTCCAGTTACCCATCGGGACCGTCGAATCCAACTTCTGCCCAGTTTTTCTTTCAATTACGTTCATTTATTTCTCGGGAAATTCAAACGAGATTTACTCTTTACCATTTAACACTACGCATATTGCGAGACTCGTGCGTTAAAAAAGTTTTCTTATTCGTCGTTTTATCGAACTTGAAACAGATGGCGAAATGTTGGAATTTCTTGAATTTCCGTCGCTTGATCCTAACATTCGAGGTTCGATAAAATGGCGGGAAAAAATCGTACAACAAACCTAGATGGTGAACCTAGTCGCGGAAAAAATTGTTCCATGTTCTTACACACGAACATCCTATGAAAAAAAAAAAAGTATCACTTTCTTACTCGCTGCACGATCTAAAGAACGAACGAAAAATGAGACCAAGTAGATCGCTGTGTGACCATATTTTTTACGAAATTCGACATCAGTTCAAATTATCGACGAGTTTTTTCCCTGTCGTTGGACTTCAATTCTGCTCTTCGCTGTAGGTATGTATAATAGTTTGCACAACCTCTCTGTTCCTTTGCAGGCGACAAAATCGATCGGAACGACGGCGGCCGTTTCTTGACGCGTGCACCTGAGACAGACGCGGGTCCGAATTTAGGAATCCCGTTACGATGGCCACGGGCTAAATGGGTCGTGTGTATGATAATGCCGCCATTATCGTGCCTTCGCCGGGACCGTGGAGAAACCGCCAGATTTCGGCGAACACCTGAGTCTTCCGCAAGGACTTAATTAATTAAGGTCCCTGGCCCCTTCGCTTCGTTACGCGAGGGTTGAAAGGGTTACGTCTTAACGTCGAACAGCTGATGCCACCGTCACGGGACAAAGAGGCCGCAAATTCGTTACCGGACACCGTGAAACCGGAAACGATCCAGAAGCTGCTCGCTCGCGCGAGTTCCTCCGATGGGGAAGAAATATGGTAAATGTACTCTCAACCTGCCACTGATTACTCGCTACGACTGTTGTCAATTAATTTCCAAATTAATTGGTTGGCTGATTGATTGCAATCAAGAACGAAAATCGAACGGAGTCGCGGATCGCGTCGAGGTTTGCCCGTGAGGTCAGTCGTCGAATAAAGAATTAAGGAGAGATCGTTAACGAGTTGTTTGTGAAGTTTCATTTTCTTCGTGTATCGCGTTATCGATGATCTCGCGCGGTTTGCAGATTCAGAGAGAAAGCGCATTGCGTGACAACAATTGTGAAATAAACCGTCCGTACATTGTATCGGGATTGAGCAAATTTTATTTGAGATAAAGATAAAAAATGACAATCTGAAACGACGTAAGTGATCATGTCGTGCTTGGTTTATTATTTTTATTTGAAAAATAACTTTGGGGTCAACAAATTAACGACGGCAGTCTTTTATTATAAATACTTGGAGTAACAAATGATCTCTATTTGAAAAATGACTCGAAGAAACAGATAGGAAATGAAGTGATAACTTATATTTCATTTAATAACCAAAGAGCTAAACTATACTTACTTAGAGAAGAATCGTTTGTTTGTAGGATTATTTCAAGATACGATCAAGTCAAATAAGATGATATATCGTATTACATTCAACATACTTAAATAATAACTGAATAATTTAGCACTGATATAATTTAACGCAACATTAGCCAATTTAAAATTATCTTTGGAGTCACTAACTTCAGTATCAAATTTTTCACATACTTTTTGAATAACGCGCGTAACGATAAAAATATTTCGTATTAATGCTCTTTAAGAAACGAAAATCCCTTTTTTTTTCTCGTTTGAGCCAACAGTTTCCAGTGACGAACCACGACGAACAGTTTCGACGATCTCCGTTTCTATAGCTGCTACTAATTTTCTCGGTATGAAATCGTTCTCGGCGACACGCGGCTAATTACCACTCAATTCGTAACGCCGTCTGGCCAGAATCTGCGTTCGTCTCGGAAACGCGGAGACGCGATTAATCGATACACGCGATGCCGATTTACGGTCTTGTAAAAGCGAACTGGAAAAGCCACTATATTAAATTAGACGTCGCGCTATCTAGATCGCCGACACGCTTCCGGCCACCTATGATCTGCGCGATTATCACGGACGAAAATTAGCGCTCGCACTTGAAAACCGCACCTCGCTGTGGTCGTGATAGATCTCAACATATTGCCGAATTATACGTTATTGACACGATGAACGAGACGTCTTTGCGCCTTATGGATTTTAATTAATTGTTCTGCGACCGACCGGACGCACGCTGGATTTCCATTTTTCTTTTTCGCCTCCTTTTTTATTATCTTGCACGCTCTCGTTGCGACGAGGCGAGTGGTTGTTCTTCGAAAATATTCAAATCTATGATAGTTGCACGATAGCAGAATGAAGATGTTATCATTTTTTCTTGATTTAACGAAAGAAGCTGAACCAATTCCTGAACTTTGAATAGTTCAAACACACAGTGACGATCAAAGGGAAATTTAAAATATAAAATATAAAACTATGACACCAAAATGTAAAATATAACATTCAAAACCTATAAAGTTTGAAGGAAAAAGGGAACTGTTTACGAATCGTACAAAATTGGAATCACAATTAAACGACAGAAACTGACAGTTTCGACGTTGAAACGTCTTTTGTCCGTCGCCGTACGTACGCGAATGACAAACCAAAAACAGGAAACCAAAGCCAGAAACCGCAGCGACACTTCAGCCAACAGTTCGAACAACGAAACTCCGGAGTCCCAAGCAACAGAGCCGGCATATCGAATAAACATCAATCCCGGTAACTGCCAGGACCATTCGCCCAATGCCAGTTCTCGACATGGTCGCAACAAACACGGAACTACGGTATCAAACTGCCATCAGAGAGAACTGCAACCGACGAGCTTTTCATACCTGCGATAAACTCCACAACCCGGAGCACCTCTTGCGAACCTCTTCTGTAGGTCGAACGATCGGCGTAACTCTGATCTCCTCCCTCTCCTGAGAGATATCAACCTCGACGTGTCCATACGTACACGTACATCGAATCGATTTTTCCCGCGGAGCGAACGCAATCTCGCGACGACACTCTCGCGTGTTCGTTTGCCTGGCCTCGATATTTCCAGCTTCGGATGACGTACCGTCTATA
>KQ435794.1:3662244-3672484 GCA_001276565.1 Melipona quadrifasciata | reverse complement strand
AGCGAAGGGGGTGTGCACGGCGATTAATTCTTCTTGTCTTTTCAACCCTGTTCCCCGGGAGCAAGTGGGCCAGTGGGCTGCTGAAGGTACTCGAGAACTCGGCGCTTCTCGCAGGGATAACGGGCTCCAACGATTCCGATGAATAATGAAAGGCGGCCGATTCACGCCGGGATCGACCGTGAATCAGTGCAAAAGGAAAGCGTAATGAGTGCCAGCGCGTCACGCGTGTCTACTTTGATCTTCGTTTTCGTGATCGGGAGTAAGGAACTAGAAAATGCGAGAGGAATTAGAGATCGAAGTTTTAAGAAATTTGGCACTCGTGCTCTTACGTATATATGTATAGTTTTTAGTATTACACACGCCTTTAGTGTCTTATCCTTGACATACAATGATGTTTAAGATCAATTTTTATTAATTTTCATCATATTGCAGTGCAAATATAAGAGTACAAAAGTTATCACGTCTACACAAAATATTTATTTTTTGGCCATATCGAGTTTCATTTAATTCGTACATGTCAAGGGGTTAATAGCCGCGAAAGATCGCAATTTTAAGAAATTAAGGACCCGTGTTCTCAACACGCGTGCAATTTTTAATACTGCATGTGTTTTAATAATCGCGAAAAGTACCAAAGATCGCAGTTTTAAGAAATGAAGAACATACGTAAAAATTATATTCTGATATATACGTAATTTTTGTAGTACTACGTGTCTGTAGTATTGCATATACTTCAACAGACGTAATATTTAGTACAATATTTAGTACATGTACTTTAGTTCAAGAAATTTGCGAATATCAGCAGATGTAACGACATTTTCACGTACGATTTTCAACTGTTACTATTGCGCACGTGAGACAGAGACAAGAGACCGTGGATTTATATCAACTCGACCCATCGTACCGATGATGCACGTTGTACGAGAAGAAGTGAATTTTCTCGCTGAAAACGAAAGAAACGTAACTCGGTGCTTCCTGAGAAGCATGCTCGCGGAGAACATATTTTTCCCTCCCCCTCCCTGGCTGTTGGTCGGCTTCTTTTCACCGGCGAGAAACAGGGGGGAAAAAGGAGAGGAAAAAGGAAAAAAGGTAGCAAAGACGCGAGAAAGGGAGCGAGAAAGTTCGAGAGGGGGTTGAAAGGTAAGCCACCCGCGGCGAAGCGATGCCGCGTGCCCCTTAGTTGGACTAATTTAAATATCAGTTCGGCAGAGGGCGGCTTGTAAATCTATCAGCCGTGCAGAAATTTATGGGCGAGGCGCGTATGGATGTTTTATTTAGTAGGTTTCGCATCGCGCTCGGCTTCGGGTTAGGCCAGCCAGTGTACAGAAGAGGTGCTTCATGAATAAAATATCACTGCTAATGCCCGGAGGCCGGGCGACGCGTTTTTCTCCCCGAAAGATGCGTCGGGCAAACACGAACGGGCGAAGAAAAAGAACAGGCTAGGGCGGAGGGCGGAGGGCGGAGGGAGGAGGGAGGAGGAGGAGGAGGAAGAAGACGAAGACGAGGCAGAAAGGAGAAGAAAGAAAAAGAAAAACGATCGCGATATCGTTCGGGAAAGCTGTAATCGTAAATAACGGCGCAGAAGACTATTCCTCTGTCCGTTTGGTCGAAAAGTGAATCCGGAGCGTGGTCAGCCGGATAAACGCGATCGAATATGAGTCTATTCCGACGGTGGATCGGGGCACGGGGTGAATCAGGCACACGGCGAACATTGGTTACGTTTCAATCGAATTAATTCGCGCTTAGTCGGCTGAGGTCGGCGATAATCTGCTTAGCGGAGGATCAAATGAGCGAGCAGAATTAATTCCCCTGCTTAATCTCGCCCGTTAATCTTAGTTAACACCGTCACTTTTCACTGATCTGCTCTACGGTCCCCGAGATGTAATGTCAGGTTATGTTCACCACGGGATTTACCTCGCCCTGGCGGATATCTGCCTGTAACTGACTGACTGCGCCGATTACACCGAGCCAAGTGATCTGTCTCTAATCGAGAGCTAAGTTACGGTGATCACGGACAAATATCGCAAGCGAGTTTTTTCGATCGACAAATTTCACGAAATTCCAAGGGCATTTCATTTCCACGACAATTGGGAGATTCAAAACAAAACCCAACGAGATCTCTCGGAAGTTCTTCACCCCTCCAAGTTGGTCGTCGTTCGCTCCAAGACACACGACAAATCTGTATATTTTATTATTTCTGCCGGTGGCATTTAAGAGGCCGAGGTACGCGAAACCGGCGGAGGAGGCGAGGCAGGAAGCGGAGCCAACGGATACGGCCACCATTTGCATTCGCGGTTGTAAAGAAGGCGAAAAGCGATCGACTCTCTCCCGATAATAAAGACAGCCCGAAGGATAAAGCGACCCTTTCTCCAGCCACGGAGAGAGGAGAACTCATCGAGGGGACCCCGCGAGAGAGCTTATGCTTCGAATAAACCTCGAAGGGAGGCCGAGGGCATTCACGAGCACGATGAAAAAACCACGCGAACGACCACCGCGATGTACAGCACGCGGAAAACCGAGCGCAACGTTTTATTTTCGTGGTATTTTCGGGAATTTTCCGTCATTCCGCGCGCGTTTATCTTTACAGTCGGCCATTCGACGAGAAGGTAGCACCTTCCGCCATTCCGCCTCCGACTAATTTCCTACTCGCGTTCGATTTTCATGGGTCCCTCTCCCGCCCTTAACTCGCCGCGATCCAATCCAAGTCACGCGAGGCTCGTTCTCGCGCTCTTGCGCCTCTACTTCGCCGGACGTATAACATTTATGCTTCTCGGTATCGCTTAAGCCGAGGTAAGCTCGCTGAGGGCGAGCACTGCGAGTTGAGCGAGGCAATTCGCGAGTTTTTAAGAGATCTGAGAAGGGTTGAAAATTGATGGGTTCGATTCGTTGCTAAGATCATAATTTTTCACTTTTTTGCTTTCCCTCGCGAATGTGCCTGTTTTGTAGTTACACTTTTTTTTAGCAGATGTAAAAGAGCGATATGGAATAATAGCGATCGAGACAATTGTCGACAATCTTGTATATGATATTTTGATCGAGCTTTGCGTGCTCGACATTAATAGTATTTCAACAGTAGTAATTTTCACAATTCAACGGCGTATGTATATATTTATTTCGTTACGTATTTTATTAATTCTCGGGTACTATCTTTCCAAATATAGCGAATAACTGACGTTATATCTCTCGCTAATCCGAAAATACACGACATTTTACGTCTGAAGCGTACTGGCGTCTCGCGATACACAATGCGCAAGTTTGATTATTCCGCGCAAACTTCGAGATTGAATTTTAAGCTCGAGTGAATCGAGCAACTTCATCCTAAGTGACGCAGTTCGTAGCGCTTGAATTTCCCTCGTACGTAAAAACAGCTTTCTCGGCTCGCTCCAGCGGTCAGACCTTTTCAGATCGTAACCGGTTCGCGATTATAGTTGATACCGTTAATTACGTGACTTATCGCCGCCTCGTAAAGGAACGCAATTCCGGCTGGGACCGCTTGTTCGTTAAAGCAAACCGCGCGTTACTTCTACCTAGTGTAAATGCGCGATTTACGTAACTGACTGTGAGATACTCGTTAACTGACCCATCAACGTTGATACGCTTCTGGCGAATATCGTCGATAGATGCTGGACTAGCGTTTCACGCACAAAGGCAAGTCACTTTATCCGTAAAACTGTCGACTGACACGTGTTGCGCGGAAAACGGAAAAACTTTCCACGGTGGGTACACGTGACTTTTCGACGAGTAAGTCTGGTGAATCTTGATTTACCCTTGTTTTAACCCTATCCGCTACACCCTGTTTAATCGGGTTCCTTCGAATTACAATACACGGACGAAGCAAGCGTTTGTAACAAAGTAACTCTCGCTCCTGTTTTTGAGCTTTGGGTGGCCAAACTTTTGTACCCTACGTGCCAATTTTTTCTCAAGTAAGCTTCGATGCGCCACGTAAATTATTTCAACAACAAAAACTTGCACGTTTGCAAATAGTAGACGTGTAAAAAGGGAAAATTACTTATGAGCCTATTTGCTCTTGACCAAATTTATTTACGTCTGGGGTTGACTCTGTTGTAGCGAGGATCACCGAATTCTTCAAATTCTCGATGCTTGTTCTTCGTTAATTTCGCTGAGGAGAAAGCTCTTTCGTATCTATGGGTACTTCCAAATAAGCATGTATATGTTTGCACAAACTTTCTGAGGTTTGGAGAAGTTTCGGGAGGTTTCAAAAGTTTGTCAAGACAACATCACTTGGAACAGAAGAGTGTCAGATCTCAGTTTTTAAAAAATTCAGGAAAATTGATCGTAACAATATATTGTCTAAACTCTAAAAATAGTTGAGTTAATTTTAATATTTTTATACCTTGACAAAATGGTCTTCTCTATCCTGCTATCCTATCGAGACTCTTTCCAGTTGCATCGATAGTTATAGATCACCAATTTTTTAGATAATAACGAAGATTACTTTATAATTTGGATCTTTTGTTTCCTTCGAATGTCATCAAAACCAATTCAGCATGTACGTCGCGTAATTTTTAGCATCTTGTTGTTAAAAGTAACTCTATTATTACAATGAAATTGATTGACAAAGATTCGAAAGGCTTGCCCGACGAAAAACTCAAGAATGCGCATCTCCCTCGATCCAGAGTCTGCGTTTTATATCAACGAACGATTTCAACTTCGTCCATCACGATTTCTTCGACGGTAAGAAGCACAGGCTGTGACTGACAGGCGAATCGAGCGGCAACGAATAAATATCGCGAAAATATGCCGGAGAAATGCAAACAATTCCAGGGAAGGATCAGAGGGGTTTCGACCTCCGGGATCGCGGAAGCGTAGAAGGCTCAGACCCTAGGGTTATTATTTTCTGTTTTATTGGTCGAACAAATACGCGGCGTACCATAACCATAAAAGAAAAAAAAAGAAAAAATACGAAACGGGAGGCATTTGGCGCGAGTAATCGACCAAAAAAAAAAAAAAAAAAGAGAGAGAGAGAGAGAGAGAAAAATCGGTTGTAATTTGCAAATTTTACAGGGGTCGAAACGATCCCTGACGGAAAAAAGAAAATTGACGGGCTTTTCCATTTGACGAGCCGGCGTTCGAGTGGGTAATTAGGTCAGACGGATCGTTAACGCGTCTCTGTATCAACGACGGGCAATTCATCTCTCTGCACGGTGTACGTGTCCCGACGATCGGTCTAATTACCCGTTTCCGGGATGTGTACGCGAGCACGACGCGCCATCAACTCCTTCGTTTCGCGTTTTATCACCGAAATCTGCATGTAAATCGATTCGACACATCTGGACACTGGCTAGCGATGGAAACGAGCCCAGCCCGTGCTTGCTGCACTTCGGGTAAACGGAAACGACGAAAAGCTCCCGCCGGCCGATCGTAAACGTATCGATGGTTCTATCATCGCGGTGAGATCATCAAACGCCGGCGGAAATAATGGAGCACCGAACGTGTACAAACAGCGACCTGCCGCCTCCGCACTCCAGCCTAAGTGATTTCTATTTACTCTGCGGTTAATAATGGTTCGGCTCTGTAAACGACAGAAGAGCTATCCGCGTGCGCTGTGTTTTTGGAATTAAGTGGGATAATTCAAACGTTTCGGATAATAAAAAAATATCGAACTTTCGTGGAAAGTATAAATTGTTCAAAATATAAATGTACAACTTTTACAAAAGAGAATTATATTGTAGCTGTGCATTTTGTTGCACGATTCTCGATCACTTTTATGGTTTATTAGAAACTTGATCGTCGTATGAATAAATCAAATCTCCGTCCTTTGGTTGATGTATTACATTTTCACGTCTATGAACGTAATCTTTTTCACTGTATCCATCTTCTTCTTTTTTACAGTCGGCTGATTACACAGAATTATTTACAGCAACGGTCATTCAATTGTCTTCAGCAATACATTATAATCAAGTAACAAGGTAGAGCAATAAAGCTAAATTACAATCCTCTTGTGACCAGGTTAAACTTAACTCGCAGTTTCCTCGAAGAACTTTCTCTCTATCTCCGCGTATTTTCTTCATTTTATTTCCATCAGACGCTCTCTCTCTCTCTCTCTCTCTCTCGAATCTGAACTAACTCTCTCTTCGGGCAAATAACTGCGTGCACGAACACTTATTGATTTTCCTCCGCTCTGATTCACTAGAATCGCGCCTTAAACCAACTAACCGGACATCATTACGCATGAGCAAACATCCGACGCTGATACAAACTAATACGCTTCGAAAGAGTTTATAAAGTTGCCAATTTATCGATTCATCGAAAAAAAAAGAACACAGAAGAGAACAAACAATAATTCGAATTCAGATCCATCTATTTTCACTCAATCAGTTCCACCATCGAACAATCGCAATACGATCACTCGTAAAACTCCTAATGGCTGAATTTAACGTTCGAGAGAGGTCATCCGGTGGAAAAGCGAGCGAGCGACAGTGACGTACGCGGCAAAGAGGCGCTAAACGGCGCGAGAACCACGTACGAAGCGGAGGTCTAACACGCACCTTTGACTCGCGGGCTGACTCAGCGCGAAGAATAAAACGGATTTACCACCGTGGCCCGTTACCAGCAGCATTAAATAAAGAAATATAGCTCGCCGTTTTCGTCCATCTTGCCGCGACCAAGTCTCGCTCCGAAGCGTTCGCGCCAGCGTTTAGCACTAAACTATATTGCGCGCGCGTTCGCGTACGTCGGAATGACGGATGCCTTTACGAGGCTGTGATTTATTTTATTATTGACCGCCGAGCGGCGTTATAATCCCCGGCTGGGAAATGAAGCGATTTACGAAGACTGCCTTCCACTCGTTTTCCCCGGCAATTTCGCTTTTTCTCCGCGGAAATAATCGATCGCGAACGTGGAGTTTATACGCCCTCGATCAAAAGTCTGCGTGGACCATTCCGTAAGCTGCTGTTGCCATTGTTTCGGAAATCTGATTCAGCGAATGTTTTTTATTCTCCTGTATTAAATATTTTATTCCAATTTTGTGATATTTCTACAGCACCACTTACTGGATAAGATGTTCCAATATCGATCGCGCAATTTTAATATTAATAGTGATTTTCTTTTTGTCTCATGTATTACGTCGTTTTTCCTGGGAATTTCGCTTTTTCCTGGTGAAAAAATTCGAACAAACATGGAGTTTGTACACCTACGACCAAAAAAGTCTGAATACACGTTGCGTGTGTGAACCATTACGTAAATTGCTATTGTGCTCATTTTGGGAATCTGATTCAGTCACGAATTTCTTTTTCGAAAATTCTTTATTCTCTTGTATTAAATTTTCTATTCCAATTTTTGTGATACTCCTATACATACATAGCACCATTTACAGGATGTTCCAATATCGATCGCGTAATTTTAATATTACATCACGTATTACGTTGCCTTCCGCGGAAATTTCGCTTTTTTTGCAAAAAAAACTTTGATCAAACATGGAGTTTATACGCCCTCGACCAAAAATCTGAATACAGATTTGCGTGTGCGGGCCATTGCGTTTGTCAAAAGTTCCTTACCCTCCTGTATTACGTTTTCTATTTTCATAAACAACACTACTTATGAAATAAAAAGTCCAATATACAGTTTTCTCAATATCGACGCGTAATTTTAACATCAATAATAATCTTCTTGCCTCAGGTATTTTATTGTTATATCACGTATTACCAAAAAAAGTGCACGACTTGTGTACCCCAGTACGATTCGTCTCAGTGAAAGCCCCAAAAGCAACTGTTCTGACTAGGAAATGGAAACAATTATTTTGCTATAAAATTTTATCGATACACAAACATTTGAATCGATACAAAACAAATTACAAGCGCGATTGTTCAGTACCAGACAACGCCACTCCCACTCGAGGTCTACGCCACGCCCCCTCGCGAATCACGTGACCCAAATCAACCAATCGCTAATTTTCGTTGCATCAGCGTTGCACCTGAAGAGGCCCGATTTTCCTGGGTTACCCCCGTTAAATTAACTTTCAGTGATAAAAAATAACAAAATCGTACCCAAGTTTTGTCCGGTACTGTAAACGCTGCCGTGCGTACCCCTCTCGTTTATCGCCGCGAATCGAAATTACACGGCCATCGTAAAACGAACGCGTGTGCGCGCGTAACGCTTCTCCTCCTCCGTTGAAAGAGAGGAAAAAAAAAAAAGAAATAAAAAAACGGGGCAGTAACTGACAGCTCTTTCGTCTAAATCGAAATAACCATCCATTCGCGAGCTCGCCGCGCGCTCCCACCCGTCCGACGGATCGTGCACCTGCCAGCGCGATTACGCTTTTACAGCGTACTCCAGCGCGCGAACGATCTATCGTCGACCTTGTCCCTTTTACGGTACGCTCTCGCCGACGAAGAAAAGGGAAACGGCCCAGTGTGTTTTATTCAAAACGCCGAATGGAATCGCACTCTCGGGCTCGAGCTCGCTCGACATTATCGTCCCCCCCGTTCGCCGCGTTAATTCCGTAACTCGCGATAATCGATGCGACAGTTGAACGGACGCGGAAGCTCCCTCCCCGCTTATTTGAATTCTCGTTATGGAAATTGGACGAGTTCGTCGGAAGGAACGTCAGTGGAGCGTAACGACGAGCAAAGAGCGACGAACCAAGAAACAGGGAAGTGAGAGGGTGTGTCCTCCCTGCGGCTCGAGGTCTGTACTCGCTTTAAAATTGGCAGAACGGAGTACAACAACGAAAAACATTGTGTGTGAATCTAGATATATTTAATAATTGTATCGTAAAACACCAACAGCGAGATGTTGAACGACTGAAATCCAAGAAATTCCAAGACCCCGAATCGTCGATTGCGAATTTTCGTCGTTTCCGGTTCGATAACTTGACGAAATGAAATCGCGCGGCAAAGTTTCGAAGGGTTATTGTAAAGGGGAGGATTCGATCTTCAAATCCACGGTCGATTCAGTCGGGAAAGAAATTTCTCAATGTTTCGAGAGACGCTGCATGAATTTGCAGTGTACACGAGAGGGGAAAACAATAGTCTTTGGCTCATTTGGCACGTGACACAATGACATTTTTGTGGAAAACGAATTCACTGAGAAAGCGGAAGCTTCGCGCTTTAAAATGAAAGTTAGGCCAGGTTCATTCCTCGTTACGAAATTATTAACGATGCAAATTTGAAAATTTGGCGCACGTAAATTTCCGAGTATCTTTTTATCCACCGAAGATAAAAAAAAATAAAGAACTTTTGATCCTTTCTACGTGCAATTTTTAAACGTTGTCGCGTTCGCGTCGAGCGAATGTTTGTACGGGTGGTTCGAGACAAAAGGAAAAAGCGTGGTTAGTCGAAAAGAGGTTGTTGACGCGAAGCCTGGCGTTTTCAGGTGGCGTGTTTGCGGGGGAGTTGACGACGAGTAGGATGGCGCGGTAAGCGGCTGAGCATTCCGGCCGCGATATCCTTCGGTTCCTCGTTTTAATTTTCTTCACGGTTTGATTTCACCTCGGCGCCCACCCCTGCGAATCTATCTGCAAGCACGAACCCCAGAGATCCGAAACACCCCGGTCGCGTCTCTCTGTAGTCATCATCGACGTCGTCGTCGTCGTCGTCGTCGTCGTCGACGTCTCTCAAGGAGTGTAAAGTCTCGGCACCCTCGGCTTAAAAAATTGATCCGATATCTCGGCGTGTTGGCCCCGCAATCCCGCAGGGACTAAAAGGGACAATGCCGTGAGACGAAATACGAGCGAGGGAGACGAAGGGGAGAGGGGAGAGAGAGGAGGAGAGGTGGGTTGCTCTGTTCGAAAAGAGAAAAATCGAGGAGAAGAGAGGAATCGGTAAGACGACGACGACGACGACGACGACAACGAGCGGGGATAGTCCTACCAGTGATTATATCCGACAACCACCCCGAAAAACTTCAGGACACCTCCGTCTTTTTTTTTTCCTCTTCCACCCCTCTCCCATCCCCGTTTCATTCCTCTCGCCACGGTCGAACGTCGTTTCTTCGGTGTCGTCCTTCCATCAGCATCCGAACAAAAATGTTTTAAGCCGGTCCCCCGTTCGTTGCCCGTCCGCGGTAGCACTTATATTTAGCTCGGCGAGAGATGATGTCCTTTATGCCACCTCTCCTCGCCCAACACCCGCAGGACTCGCGCTACTACCGGGATATTGAAACGAAAACGTCTGAAGAGTCTCGTCACAATACGACTCGGGCTCTGGGTTCTCTCGAAATTATCCTCCCCGCGTTCCTCTCGGAACAGAGACGACACGCGCCGACCGCGAATTATCCGGGAAAT
>KQ435794.1:3631484-3662210 GCA_001276565.1 Melipona quadrifasciata | reverse complement strand
TATCCCTCGATAATGCGACCAACGCTGCTATCCTTTCTTTTTTTTCTCTCTCTCTCTCTTAATACGGACAAAGAGAATCCCGTAGGCGTCGGAAGAACCTAACGTGAAAACTAATATAACTTTGTCGAAGAAGGATCCCATACACGAACGACGAGCCACGGGGACCACGTTATGAATACGAACCGCCACACCGGCAATATTCGCGGAAGTTACGATCGAACTACTTGCCAGCCAGGACTTGGGGGAAGCTCTTGCCGGAAGTTAGCCGCCGGACATTATGCAATATCCTCTCCCGGAGCAGTCGGAGTCTTCGGCCATCGAACGACATCCACCGCGCCCGTGTCGACAACATCCTCATCCTCATCCTCATCCTCATCGTCGTCGTCGTCGTCGTCGTCGTCGTCGTCTCGAGCTAGATCCGCCTTAAGTGCTCTCGACCGGGCAACGCCGGGACGCGCGCAACACGCAGTTGCTTAGCCGCGGCAACGCTCGGCTCGATACCGTCCGAATTTCCGCTCGGCGGAAGCACGCTCGTCCAAAGAGCTTTCCAGGATGAGCTCTCATTGTCTGAGAATGGAGTATTACCGTCCGTGTAAGGTCTCCTTTCCGTGTTTACGTTTCAATACCACGAGGAGGAGAGCTTCGAACGTCAGACAAACATCGGTGAACCGCGAGAAGTGCGCCGAGGTTAATTCATCAAGGCACTTCACGTAAAATTGTCATCGACTCGGCGTTACGAACGGAGATCGAAGGAGAGAATATCGAAGATTTTAGGTTGCAAGATTTATCATCTTTCTTTTTTGTAACCGTTTGATTTCAATCACTACGACGTAACGAAAAGTGAAAGTATCGTGGTTGATAAATTCAACGATACTGTAATGTTGGAATAAAGAGTATTTTGAGAATCTTGGATAAGGTGAAAAGGAGAGAATCTTCAAATTGACTCCCTTTCGCTACAGTCCCGATCCTTCGCTCGCCGAAAAGAGATTTCGAAATTTAAAGGACTTCGAAGGCATCTGCCATAATTTCGAGTGAATTCAATTCAACGAATAATAATATATTTTTTTCTAGCGAAAACTCTGGTGTACGTTTCGCGAAAACTTGGCAAAACGCTTACGTATTATTACTCAGCCCGGGTTGCTTAATGAGTTAAAGGAACCAACAAAGGCGGTGTGTACCGTGGTACGGGATTGTTGGGTCGGTAACCCTGGGTTTCCTCGATCCTAACCTAACCCAAGGAAGTAATATCGTCGTCGTTCTGGCTGGTCGTCTAGATTGCCCCGACTCGTAAGTTACGTCGCGTAAAACTGCTTGTAAAGGCAGGGGACTTTGCTGAAACAAAACTTCGTAGTTGGTTCGGTGGTTCGACTACACGTACACGTACGTACACGCTGCCAGAGGGTCTCCGCGTATGGGCACGTACGTGCGGGGCAATAAACGCGAATTCACGCTGATACACGCTCGCGGGACACGAACAGAGACGGAGGAAGAACGGTGGGAGAGGAGGAACGAGAAAGTACGGTTAGATAAGCGGCAGATTTTGTGCCGGAGCTTCCAACTTTGGACGCAAACACACAGACGCACGCTTGCTGATGAAAGTATTCGAACGCTTTCCGGACGGGGAAACTTTTTATCGAGCGCGAAAGATATTACGAAATTTTTCATTAGCGGTGTAAAACGAGGTTCCCAAGCGGTCTGAGAGCTCCTTAATTTTTTCATACAAATTTCTCATTGCTCGGTGTTACGCTACCGGTGTAAAGTCAAATGTGAGGCGTTACGCGGTCGATGTAAATATTTTACAACTTCTTTGCATATTTTACATACCGAATTTTTCTGATTAACCTCCTCGTTTGGCTAATTGATCCCTGACCGTGGATCCACGTCTTGTCCGGTTAGACTCGTAAATATTTTACGTCTCCGCGCATTTTCAGATCCACCTCGGACCTCTTTACGAGGCACGTAATCACGACGGCGGCGTCTCGTACATATATCGAAACGTTGGCAAGATTTCAAAATTTCGCGACATTTGAAAAATTTTTGAAACATTTGAAAAAGAAATTTGCGAGAGCGTACGTCTTCGCGCTTTTTTGAACTTGCGTACAAGGTGGGAAGAAAAGTTTGTCCTATCATAGATAAATTCTACACGAATTCTAACCTGCCAAGATCAAAATTTTTTTTCCTCTTTTTTGCATTGTATTCTATTTGTCACAGAGAACTATAGGTCGCAACCTAATAAGGTTCTCTTAAAAAATGGCAAAAAAATTTCTTAATCATTCAACATTGTAAACGCGTGCGTCCTAACAGCGACTTTACGGTTCTGAATTAAGTTCACTGACATTTGATTTCTCATAGTTGCATCAGTGTGAGTCTGAATGTGTTAACATTATTCGAAATGTGTAAACATTACATTCGCGCATTCAGAACCATAAAGTCGCTGTTAGAACGCACATTCACAATGTTAAATGATTAGGAAACTTTTTTACCATTCTTCAAAAAAACTATTAGATTGCGACCTAATAGTTCTCTTGAAAAATGGCAGAAAAATTTCTCAATCATTCAACATTGTAAACGCGTGCGTCCTAACAGCGACTTTACGGTTCTGAATTAAGTTCACTGACATTTGATTTCTCATAGTTGCATCAGTGTGAGTCTGAATGTGTTAACATTATTCGGAATGTAAACACTACATTCGCGCGGCCACAACCATAAAGTCGCTGTTAGAACGCACGCGTTCACAATATTAAGAAACTTTTTTCTTCAAAAAAACTATTAGGTTGCGACTCATTGGATTCTTTGGAAAAGTTTTACCTTCGTGACAAAAAAAAAAAAAAAATTTTTTTCTACCCTGAAATTCAATTTTGCAACAGGTTCTTTACGCGTACTTCCATCAAGTCGAACGTATAGATTTCATCCGTATGACAGCCACGGCCAAACTTTTCTTTCCACCCTGTACATACGCTGTCTCTCGTGCTACTGGCGCACGATTGAAAGAGTCGCCACCGACGAGTGCAAGAACGCGCAAGAACCGAGCAACCGTACGCAAATAAACGCTGTCGCGCGCGGGACGATTCGCGTGTGAGTTAGTTAAATATATGAACGACGGTCGTTTGCACGAAAAAGCAAGCGTTTTTGTTGCGTGCGGGGTCGTGGCGCCGCCGGTTCGTGTGCTGCGCTCCGCGATCGAATAAATATACGGATAGGGATCTAACTTTATGCAATCGTCGCGAAGTCCATCCACTTGGCGTTACGAGGCACCGGTAGTGGTCTTCGGTGACTGGCTATGGGCTGGAACTTTATCTGCTCGCAGCAAGATATGCTTCCGCTCTATCTCGGATATCTATCTTCTGCGTTCGAGTACGAGCATTAGGGCACTGCCTACCGGTTCCGTAGGAAACGTGGTAATTGGAGTCAGAATTATGTATTCGTGCAACGCAGTGATTCAGAGTATGAACTTTTACGTATTTAATGGGAGAGTTGGAACAATGCGTTTAGCATGCAGAAATGTGTGAAGTATACAAGACTGGGTATTAATTATACAACGTACAATGAATAGACGAAACGTGTTTCTAGAGATTTCAATTTCTCTTTTTTTTTTTTCAAGTTACGTTTATAACAATTTAAAGAGTTTATTTTTTATAAATTCTTTTGTATCGTGTAACAGAAAATGTTTGCCAATAAAATCAATTTTACGTTTAGTTGCACGGCTTTGTTTTAATTAGCATTTTCTTTAGGCTACTTTGATTGAAAATAATAAATTTAAAGCTAATTAATATTCGTGTTATCGAAAATTTGTTACTGTTGAAAGTGGTATAAGTCCATTTGTCCAGCTGAAAAAAACCTTTCATTTTATTTAACAATTTTATTAATTATTATTACGCGATGAAATTTAACATGTCTCTAGTTTTGAAAACATTACCCGAGTTTATCGTCTCGAAATTCTTTACGCATCGATCAACTCCGTGAAGAAATAGAAAAGGCACTATTTTTTTTTTTAGATTACCATTTAACGAACGAGCTTGTACGTCGAAGTAATTAATTTCTCTCTCTTCACAATCGTACCAACGCGACGAAATTAGAAAATTAACAAAGAACGAAGTCGACTCAGTCTCGGGCCTTATGAAAAAGTTTACGCGCCGAGGAGCAACTGATGAAAGACAAACAATATCTTTGACCTTCCAACTCGCGTGTTCCCTCGAAAAAATATCACCCGTGGGGGAGAGAGAGAAAAAAATAGATGAAAGTTCATATTTCCCCCGACGGTTCAAACGGTCCGCCGCGAGCGGCCAATATTTTCCGTTCCCGCGAAGATTTCCGCGCCGCGTGAACGAAAGCGCGTCCCGAGGCGTTCGTCAACTCGGCCTGGTCAATTCGAACATTTAGGTCAAAAAGCTCTCCCGCGTCGCGGCGACGCGAGAAACCTCGACAACAGGAGCGAGTCGTCGCGTCGTCGCGATACTCCCTGCGCCGCGGCAGCAATAAAATTCAAAGTACACAAACGACTCGCCGTTTCGCAACTTCCTTTCCGCTCGCTCTGTTTTCATTTGCTCGGATATACCGCGAAAAGTTCCGCTTCGAACTCGACGTCGAGTTCTGTAAATCACTCAATTTGCGTGGATCTTCCGATTTTTAATCTCACCTTACCTTTAATCGGAAGACACAATCTGATAAGATCAAAGATTAAGACGACGCATTTTGAATTATGAAGCAGTTGAATTCTCTAGTAACCTCCGAGAAACAAGAGATTTGTAACGCCTTGTGTCATCCTGTTGTCTTTACTCCAAACGGACGTAATCAACTAGCTCGTGATTCGTCTCATTACCACTAGGCAAAAGTTTCTAAATCGTCACTAACAACAGCCAATTACACCCGAGTGTAATTCGAGTGTAACGAACTATGGTATCGTCATTTCAATCATCCTTACGAGATGAAATATGCAAACATCGATTATACAGGTGTGCAGCTCTCGATTACTCGACTGGCATCTCCGCGATAATCTTTTGGCCTGGTTGGAGAAAGAAATCCTTCGCGGAGGAACGAACAGACTGTTGACACGCCGGAGCAATTAACCGGTCGGCTCGACAACAGAAGAGAAAAGAAAGAGAGGGAAATCAGAAGGGAACGAAAGGACGATAGTCGACTGGCGCCACTTGTGCAAACACGCTCGCCTCAACTCTCTCGCTTGCCACCTTATTTCCATACGATTGCAAAACCTAACGAACGCTCGCCATTATTCCCAACTGGTAGGCGTACGACACACACCGGACGATCGCCGAGTCTGGGTTTTCTTTCGCCGTCTCGCACCTTTCCTCGCTGGATCACAATGTACGGTGCAATAGATCAGCCGCAGGTTTATCGCTCTGGCGGCTGTTTTATGGCAGTGACAACGAGCCAACGCGCGTCGAGGAGGTCGTGCGAGGTTGAACCGATGATTTCGTAACTGTTTGACATCCGCGTGTTGAATCTTTCTGACGCGATTGCTACGTACAGTGTATTTGACAAGAACGCGAAACGCTATTTCTTTAAGAAAAAAAGATATTCTTTTCGTACAAAATTTTACATAACTCGAAAGTACATTTAAAATACTATCAATACTCGATTAGGCACCATGGCAATAATCCTTAGTGGTGAAAATTGGACTATTGGTAACTATTCCAGGTGTACTTTTGATCTGTGCAAAATTTTCTGCAAAAAGAATATCTTTTCAAGTCCGAGACTTGACTTTGTAGAATTTGACATAGTTGTTCAATCGTTAGACAAAACTGTAACGTGCGAAATATTCATTGATTCCTAGATTAATTTCAAGTACCATAAATTTCTTGATGTAGTAACTTGTTTTGTCGCTATTCCGGCATACTTTCGAACGCATACTATTCCTACTCCGTGTCTGAAGTGAAAAAAAAAAAAAAAATTGTTTCATCATCCTGTAGATGCCCAAGTTCCAATCGTCTATATAGTTATCGCGATAATTCGTTCGTACGTCCCCCTATCGACAGCCGAACGTATGTCCGTGTCGAGGGAACGAAGCTTCCTAAGGGAGAGAGCACGGTTATAGAGGGAAACACGATTAGTCGAAGCCCACGATTCTTCGGCAGCATTAATGCCGTAACAGCTTAAGCTCTTTTTGGAAAACGCGATCGGGCCGGACAACACGGGCAACGGATCTAATTAAGCGACTATCCTAAAAACCAGTGTCCCCCACGCCCGGTAGCAACAATACCTTATTATATCGGCCCAATGAAATGGCGCGGACGTAAAAAGAAAAGCATAATTACTGCACAGGGGTTGCCATGGCACGACCCCAGCGTTACAGTACACCAGAAGTGTCCCACGGGACACGCCGCTGCAGGGGAGAGGACACGTAGAAACGAGAGCCCCCAATCAGAGAAATCGTTTAATTTAATAACCCATCGGAAATATTTTCATCGGTGCCCGTCGGTGCGTCTTCGTCGACGAAGGCGAACGAAGAGAACGGAGGAAGGCAAAGCCGTCTTGAGCCTTTAACGATTGCCAATTATTTCCGTGAAGACGGCCACTCTCCGCGAGCGTAGCTGCTAACGAGACACACACCGGGGGACGCGCCGCTGCGTGTTTCTTCGCCGAGAAGAGCAGAATGAATCTCAGCTGGAAAACAAGCGAGGCGCGCGCCTGGATGCTGTTCGATGCCACGATCAGCTCTCGATCGTAGAACAACGAGCTCCGACGCGACGAAAGATCGACAGAGTGTTTCACGGGTCGAGAACTGGATCAAACGGGGGAAAGGGGGGGGAGAGAGAGGATCCTCTCTCACGGGGCGCGGAGATTAAATCGGAGGCTTGGATGAAGCTCCTCGACTCGCCGTACAGCGCTTTTAATTAAGGCGCACGCTTATCAATTACGTGAAAAATTAATTAGCGTCCGCTGCGAGTGTCCCAATTAAAGGCGACTCCGCGGGGACAATGAGACGCACGGAGCGGCGTGAAATCGATGACGCGGATTCCGAGCGGCGGGGGGGAAGGAGAAAAAGAAAAAGGAGGAAAAGGAGAAGAAGGAGCGGAGGGAAGAGAGGAGCCGAGGTGGCGCGAGGCAGCGCGTGAAAGACACGGCCACGGTTAATGAGCAGATTTCGAATTTTCTCGCGGTCTGGCGATAAGGGGCGGCCCCGGCCGCTTTTTAAAATTCGAAATAATCCTTGTAATTATCAAATCCCAGCGGCGCTCTATAGAGAGCATCCTTGAAAGGATCCTGACTCCTCATTACCGGCAGTTCGGCCATCAAAAGGACCTTCTTCTTCTTCTTCTTCCTCTTCTTCTTCTTCTTCTTCTTCTTCTTCTTCCAGCTTCTTCTCTCCTGCTCGACGGGAAAGAAGCTCGTAAAAGGAACGTGGCACGGACAAAGTGGATACGTCAAATTGCGACAAGCTTCGAGAAGAGGCGTTTCGATCGAAATTGCGGGTCCAACGTGTAAAACTTCCAGTTACGGTTGTCGTCGAATTAGGAAATTGAAATCTCTTGGTAATTTTTTGTTTCTTTTGGCAGAATTAAGAGGGATGAGAATATTTATTGACTATCAAAGACGGCTCAAGCAATCAACATATTAGTATCGTTACCAAAATTTGTACAGTAATTAAAAAAAAGATCACGTGCCCGTGTCAATTTTGACAAAAATACCCGTGTTCGGACAAATCCGTCGTATCGACAGGTTCGACAATAGTTCCAGCATCGATAATTTTGACGTTTAAAAATTCCAATAAAAAGAGGAAAAAGAAAATAAATGAAATACGATCCCAATTTGTCCTGGGACAAATGATCGTCTGCAAAAGCGAGTTCAAAGGCGAAACGATAAATTCAGAAGGAAATTAAATCGGGGTTAACGACGACGCGAGTAAGGTCATCGGGAAGAATCGACGTCTCGGATTCACCCCTTTGACGAGGCAGGGGAGAGGGCGATCTCCGAGACGAGCAGGGAACAGGGCAACCAGCAACCTTAATTACCGAAGTTTACGAGCGGTCGCGAGACGGCGGGCAAATTACCATGCTAATTTTTCTCAGCATCCCCTCCCGAGCCTTCGGCCCGATCTTTCGTCAGCCTTCACGGACGCTGACGATTTTATACAACCCCCCTCCCCCCCCCCCTTCCGGAAATTTTCGTCTCATATTTCATCGTCCTAACGAGATCGCCGGCAGATTTCAAAACAAGCCATCGGATTTCAGTCATAACTACGGGCCTTCCACCCGGGTTTTTATCTGCTTCGTTTCGTCGCTCCGTCGTCGGCGACTTCATTAATTTCGCCGTGAAAAGCAGACGGTAAGCAGTTGAACGTCGTGATCAATCAAAACCACGAAGGAAGACTGAAAAATGATACTGGGAATGTCTCGCAAAAATAATTCACCGCTGTTTTGTCAGTCTGTCGCGACGAACTGTACAAACGTGCTCGATAAACGAATGTATCATTGTTGGTTAAACGCGCACGCGTTTCAATGTAATTCGAACTTTTATCAAGTAGAGGGAAACGTAGTGTATTTTCTGGTAAAAGTAAATAAACGCATTTAGCATGGGTAGTGGGTATTTGCCGATGCGTTCATTCGTAGATACACCCCCGTTTGTAAATATCAGAAATTTGTATTGCGAGAAGAAGATTGAGTACTCGTGATACAGATAAAAGATAAATGACTAAATTCGTTTGAAATCTAGAGATGTAAAGAATTTCATGAAATAGTCAAAGCAAATAACTGCAAATAGTATTACAATTACTTTTGCGTCACTTGGATGCAAGTTGTCTTCCAATTTATAATTTCTTCGCAATAATTATATTTCCTAAGAAATTATCAAGTATAGGCAGATACAAACCAACCCCTATTAATAACTTATTTCAAAACAACCACCCCCCAAAAAGAGAGGGACAGTCTTTTCTAATTTCCCAAAAGTGCTTCAACCTTTGTTTCGACAAATTTCACGATCAAGCCACGTATCGTTCCGATCGATCGATCGCTCCCCGAACCCCGGCTAAATGTTAGCAAAGTCAGCTGTAATATCGTTCGGAATAATAGCGTGCAACGTAAATAACAAGCAGAGCGACGGTGAAACGCGACGACGTGGCTCGTCCTCGTCCTCGTCCTCGCTTTTCAACCCGTCCTGGCCCGCCTGGTCGTCATCCATTGTTTCTGCCGTACGCCCGCATATCCAGCGCGATATATCTTTTCGACCCCCTTATTGCTGGGGGTAGTTTGTCATGTTAATTTCGCGAGACTCGCGAGGGTTCGCCGAGCCGGGCTTTTAACGCACTGCCACCGTCCCATCGTGCCTTCGTCGTGTTCCGTCGGCGGCCGTCCTCGCCGCGATTCCGCGCGGAGGAAACATGCAAATCTGCTCTCCCCCCCCTCCTCCTCTGCCCCCTCGACGCCGATGAAAGGGTTAACTCGACTGCCGGCCATTAATATGCTAATAGTTTTCGAGTCTCGCGATTCCGCCGAGATGAGAGTGATTATCGCCGCGTAATGACCCAGAAACGCTTTTTCCGGAAGGGTAGCGCGGCGTTTCGCGAGCCGTCTGCGGTTTTTCTACGCGCCACCGCGCCGCTTTATGGCCTTTCTCGAACTGGCCGCGTCGTGCGAAAATCCGAGAAGATGGATGGGGATATATTGATACTTGGCAACTGTTTGCTCCCCGTAATTAATCGATTATTTATTTTTCCAAGGTCGTTCCTGTCGTAGAAAAATCCCCGAATCCAGAGCGATACGAATAACATAACAGACAGGATTCTAAATAGTTGTAAAAATCCCCAAAATATACAGTATCGCCCAACCGACACTTGGCCAACACTTTTTGGCCCCCCGTAATTAATCAATCGTTCATTTTTTCAAAGTTGGAAATTCCTCTGTCGGAGAATCTTGATTATTCCTAGAAAAATCCCGGAATCCAGAGCGATACGGAGAGAAGGATTCTACGTAGAGAAAAGGATTCTAAATAGTCGTAAAAGTCCCCGAAATATATCCAGTACCGCGCGCCAAGAGTCACGGTATCCTCCGACGTGGAAAAGCTGCGCAAACCGACGTTCGGAACGTTGGGAAGCTACGACTACGACTAGGTCAGCGCCATACGTAAATTCTCGTCGTTCCAATCGGGCAGAGTTGCGAGAGGAGAACGGCGAACCGAACGTATCGACGAAATCTGGACGCGAAAGTTACGCGAGAATAGCTGTCCCTTTACGAGCGCCCGTAAAACCGTGTCCGTCTATAAAAAAGTTAAACAGTTCGGTTGCAGCTCAAGCCGTTGGGATTAATACTTTTAACTGGCTCGTTGGCCAACGGGAGAGATTTTTACTACGGGCGTAGTAACGAACACTCGCGTGCGTCGTTTAACGAGTCCGACGTTCGACGTTCGTACGAAGCTGCTGAACGGAACGCACGGTGTCACGCACGTGTCGCCCTATAATCGCGTATACTCGTGGCCCACTGGATTTTTATCACTGCCCGCATCGGCGTGCATCGTCTCTCTCTCTCTCTCTCTCTCTCTCTCTCTCTCTCTCTCTGTGTGTGCACTGCACGCACGCACAGGGGTGTATTTCATACATTCGAGAAGGAAAGGAGGGGGCAGGAAAGGGTGAAAAGCATGACGGAAGCTCGTTTGCTTGTCGTTAACGATTCGACGACGCGACTCGTGTTCGGCGAACGTGTACAGCCAACTACATGCTGCCAGCGGAAATTTAGATAATCGGACAATTGACTGGTAGCCGATCAAAAGCCGGCACCGACGAAATGAAACCGGCATGTACGATCGCACGGATAAAAGACGGAGATCGTATCTGAGACGCGAGCACTACACGCCGGTTCGCACCGTAACGCCTGCGTGATTTTGTTTATCTGTTTTTAATGAATGGGCTCGTTTATACGGTTGTTGAGCGGGCGAATTTTTATTTTACCGGTAGGTGTTATTATCGATTTTTGATCGTGTTACTTACTCGCTGCTGGAATTGATAGTCGAGACGGATGAGAAACTCGAGACCTCGATCGGGTGTCGACAGTCTGCAAAACAGAATTTCCGAATTAATCGATCGATCGTTGGAATCGAGATGTGCAGTAACTGAACCCACGAAAAATTGTCGACACTTCGTGAAAGAAAATCGTGTGAAAATTTATTTGCGTTCATTTCAAAGCATTTCAGTGTCCCAAGTTCGTTGTCCCCAGACATGTTTTTACAGCATACAAAGAATGAGAAAATGAGAGTACTTTTATTCTCGAAAATTGTAAAAATTCAAACGTCTGTAAAAGAACATTGAAATTTTTTTTTTTTTTTTTTGTAACTTGGAATTTTCTCTTTGCAACGGTTTTCTTTTTTTTTTGGTTTTGAACATTAAATCTTGTTGCTGTAACTGTAATGTTCAAAGTTCAATTTAATCGCAAATAAAATTTTTCCAATTTTTTATTAAGAAAATAACATTTCATTCGGAGAAATAGAAGTTTCACGTTTCAAAGTCAATTTTTACGTGATCTTTCTCAACAAAGTTACAACGGTTTAAAGTATTGACAATTTTTCACTTAAATTAACCGTGACGGAAAACAGACTTTGCGAAGACAATTCACCAGAATATCGACGGCAACAAGATCATAAAATTGTTTCTAGAAAGCCAAAACATCCTACAAAACAGTACAAATTTTGCCTTTTTTTCGTATTCCACACGCCAACACCCGATAAAATATTATCAAAGTTGAAAATCCACGTGTGTGCTCGCTCTTGCTCGTCACTCAACTTCCATTCGACGTAAAACACTACATATGGCTTTCAAATGTCGCGCGATCAATCACTTTCATTCGCAAACTTGTTACATCCTGGAAACTATTGTACTACAAATCGCCAATTGACGGATGAAAAATACTTTTGCCTCAGCTTTCGAATGAAAGGGAAGAAAAGAAAAAGGAAAAAGAACAGTAATTATCGTCCGAGAGCCGAGGTAGCCGGGGCGAAAGATTACGATCGACGCTCGATCTCGTTAAACGGTCCCGTGAAACGGTTCCATCGGCAGCTGCAATTTCGCAGGATCCGAGGGGACGTTTGATCGATCACTTTGACCGTAGGTAGCGTCAAAGCAGCGGTGGTCCCGCGTGCAACGCGAAGGAATGCACAACCTTCCCTTGCAACCCTTCTCGATAGCGGCAGCGGCGGCGATCTTGAAAACTCGTAAAACCGAATCGAACTGCGGGCTTTAATCCGCCCGGGATGATTAAAACCACCCCGTTTATTGCCCTTCGGTAACGACGTTACGACGCAACACGAAATTGCATCGCGCCTGCACACATCACCAGAGCCTCCCATCATCCGCTTCGTTACATCGTGGTGCCTACTACGGCACGGTAGCTGGTGAAATCTAGAGTTCCCTTGCAACCACTCCTCCGAGGAGCGAGACCAGAGATTAAGCACGCGTCACGCGCACGTCGCGACGCAATACCTCGTCATACAGTTGCCGGGTTTCCCGCGTTACGCGAAAGCGTCGCGGGGGGCGGTGGTTGTTTTATAAGCTTAGGCACGGGGCGACGAAAAGCCCGCGTAATTATACAACGAAGCGTTTACCGTGCACGCTTAGTCGTAAAGCGGTGGTTCGACGAGGAAGGTAGATGCGCGACCGGTAGCTGCCGATTCTTGGAACTTCACGGCCACGTCCTAGCCGCAACGCGACGATAAACGCGATTACGAAGACTTTTACAACGACTCGGAAGTTTAACAACCGGTGGAGATGTAAATTGGGTTGTAAAGTATTCTGGGTGGTTCAGATTCTTCAGCTTCGAGATTGTACGTCGATTTACGCGTACCTCGTCTGAAGTAACGTTGCGAGATCCTTGAAATACCATCGCGCAGTGATTTATATTTCCACGATGATCTACAGACTTAAACACGTGCTCTGCGTGAGTTAATACAATCTCTGAAGAAGAATCGTTCGTCGTTGGTTTTCTGAATTGAACAGTTTTTTGAAAACAAAAAGTTAGAAAAAACTGCACGACTTGTACCCCAGTACGATTCGTCTCAATGATACGCCCAGAAACAATTGTTCCGACTAGGAAATGAAGACGACTATTTTGCCATAAAATTTTATCGATATGCAAACATTTGAATCGATAGAAAACAAATTACAGGCTCGGTACCAGACAACGCCACTCCTACTCGAGGTCTACGCCACGCCCCCTCACGAATCACGTGGCTCAAATCAACCAATCGCTAATTTTCGTTGCACTGACGTTGCACCTGAAGAGGCTCGATTTTCTAAAATCACTTTCAGTGATAAAATTACGTTCGTAAAATTACACCATATTTACTCTGGCCAGAAGGGAAGAGAAATTTCGTATCGTTACGGCTACACACGCTGATCCCCTGAAACGTAATTTTTCATTCCGATTAACCACGCGTTTCGCGACGAGCAAATTCGCACGAACGAGCTCGCGGCTCGTTCATTACCCACGTAACACGTTACCGTTAACGTGGCTGTTTCGCACCCAGCCACCATAAAGATAGCGTTAACTGTGTCATTGCTGCACCAACCGAGAGAGAAAGAGAGAGAGAGAGAGAGAGACAGAGAGGGATCTTACGACTTTCGACGCAAATATCGCGGTAAATCTACATACACAACGACCTTCGGGAACAACCAAGAAGTCGAAAGAGACGATCCCGCGAGGTATGAATTTCGAAACAGATCCGGGATACACATAAGTTGCTATCTCGCTGCGACACTCCGCGCCCGGTTTAACGCGTCGCTCATAAACACGAATTAATTTCAATCGTTCCACGTGCGCGCGCGAGCGCGAGAGAGATGTAATTCTGCGGGTCTGACTGTGGTGGTGGTGGTGGTGGTGGTTCGAGGGGAGGCCAAACATAAAACAATAATGGCGAAACATAAACGACAGAGCACTTAACACTTGGCACTTAAACAACTGGCAAATTGCTCCCTTGTCAGCCCGGCCTTAACCGGAGAATTTAGGTGGCTCGACCTGACGGACGACCCTCCCCCACCTCTCCGCCCCCAGCTTCGAAATCGAAATCGTTATCCGTGGAACGCGACCGTACCCGCCGACGAGAGATTACGGAAGATCCGAACGATGAATCATGACCAGGCCCTCCTCTAAAAATGCAAATCCACGTTACGGGCTTTAAAGTTTGGGATCGCTGCGACGTCCCGCGGAAGCTAAAATTGAAAGGGTCAGCTTGCAATTTCTTTGAGTTTGAACAGTTTCTGATCGAGGGTCTGTCTTAAGAGGAAATAAAATTGGCAAAGATGTTGGAAATTGGAACAGTTTCGCCTTCGAATATTTTGAAAATGGAATGCGGCCTTAATTTTTGGAAGTTGGACTTGAAAAGGTCAGCCTGGAATTTCTTCTAAAGCTTGGAATATCTCGAACAGTTTTTAATCTAATCTAATCTCGACAAGAAATAAAATTGGTAAATATGTCAGAATTTGAATGCTTCGAATATTTTAAAAACGCAAATCTACGTTATCGAAACATAGAATTTGGAATCTTTGCGTTTCAGCTTCTCTCCCTCAATAACAAATAAAATTGGCAAAAACGTCGGAATTAAAGTATATTTTCGTCGACGAGTAAAATGAATTGCCTAAAACACAAATTGCTAAAACGAATTTTGCTTGTATTAGCGTTAAAGTTCGATAAGCGGAGAATCTTGGGCGCAAGGGGTGGAAAAAAGCCAAACGCCGCGCCCGATCCCCGGGCAGGACGAAACAGCTTTGGCGGCGTTCCATTTCGAAAATGAAGGGGATCAAGAAGGTGGTGGTCATTTCAAATTCACGCGTAGCCAGCGAATAGGAAAATTCGTAGAATCCGGCGAGATTAGGGGGAGAGAAGTGTGCGTATGTGTGACTATATGTGGTGTATCGCGGAGGACCGTGGTATCGCGCGAAAATCTGGCCTCTCTCCCCCCCTCCGATAAATTTCTTCTTTCATAAGAAGTAATGAAAGTCAAATAGTGGTTTGGCACCCCGGGGTGGTTGAAAACGGTCGCGAGGGTGTCTGGTGTGGGCGGGGGACACGTAGGGACTGGCGGGGTCGCGTGGTGTCTTCTCTCGTCTGACGTTAAACGCTCGGTATCGAGCACGACGGCCTCCCGCGTAACCACCCTTATTATTATCGGCAAAGCTGGGGAGCGGGCTTTTTAATTTTACAGTGTCCCCCGTAAGATATTCGCCGCGACAATAAAAGTTGGACGGAGCTAAGCCGTGATTTGCGAGCGTTCGTCCCCGAGAAAGGAACACGCAGTACTTCCTACCAATCACCCTCCACCACCTTGGGCTATCGTTTCGAAGCAGATTTCCTAGCAGATTTCGACGACGATGGATGCGCAGAAAAAGAGGGGGTACGGGGGAAGGTGGGATCGATGGGTCATTCGAGGGTTTCGAACGCGTATCGCGATGAAACACGGCGGACTCGACAGCGGACAAACGGCGAACATCCGGCGGATTACGGATCGCGCGGAACGACCGCGCCAACTGATCAAACAAACTGGAGCCTGTCTATCGAGTTATTTATATTACGGATATGTCGCTCTCCATTTTTTTTTCTTTCTCTCTCTTTTTCCAAACTCTTTCATCGCCCTCTTCTCTCTCGCCGCTTTCTATTTTTTTCCGACATTTTCTTTTTTTTCTTTTTGCGTTTCGATTCGCAAACGACGAGAGAGCGCATGTAACAGGTAAACCGAGCGGCGCAACCTTTGATTCCATCGACGGCCGCGTGCGCGCAGTTATCCCAAGCTTCGGGAAACCCGTTACCAAGGAACAGTCACGGTCGATGGCAGCCACGATTCCCTTCTATTGGATTATTTTCTTCCCAGCTAACTGCCGTTGCTAACGCCGGTGCACGCGTGTCGCTCGCGCAACTCGTCGAACAACCGGCGTCTGTCGCGTATCCGTCACGCGGCCGGAAGCTTCCCGGTAGCTCGATGACCAAACCCCTCTCGTCACTCGTAATTCGAGCGCCCGTAAATTTTACGGCCGCTCTTTTACAGTGGCAAACGGCGGCCGTAGAAATTTAATTTACGCCCGCGAACGAAGGGGGAGGAAGATGCTTCGTCGCTGATTCGTCAGCGAAAATCATTCGTGATTCAAAGACGTCTCGGACGAAGGAGAGAAGGTTCCGCGTTGGTCGTGCAACGCGTCAATGACAATAGGCGCGAGGTGGACGCGTTCGCTCGTTCCGAGGGAGGTGTCTCGTAAGAGAAGTGACGTAAAAGAGACGAACCGCGTCTGCGGTAACCGGTGATTACGCGAGGCAAAAACCGTTCGACGAGGCAGCGAACACAGGCGACCGGTGTAAAACCGTTTTCCGGACGCGCATTACGCGAAACCCGCGGCGGCAGCCTCGAACGAGGAAATAAAACAAGCCGGTGGTGCCTGCCTGAGATAGTACTCGCTACACCGTCGCAACGCCGCGTACACCGTGGTACACCGGCTTGTATACTCGATAAATGTACGAGATAACGGTACGAAGGTATATCATTATCTCTCGTGCGCCGCTCGATAAAACCTTCTGCCTCTACGGGACGGGCAAACGTCCGCGGGTCGCGGCTCTCGTAAACCCCCCTCCCCTCCCCTCCCCCTGCCCCTTCCTCCACCTCGAGAGAAAGAGAGAAGGAAGGCTTGTGAATTTTTAATTTTTATCGTCCTGCAAACCGGCGAAATCCGTCCGGCCAAAGATCCGAAGTCGCGATTACGGTTAACGCTCGACGGTCACGGAGCGAAACGCTCCGGGGACACGCGAGTCGCGCTCGTTTCCTGCGGGACGATTTTTCGCTGTACGTGCCTCGTGGAGCGTGAGCGTCGCGAGACGCCCCGTGGACGGCGTTCCTAACGGGAAATCGACGAAAGCAGGGACAGAGGCAGAGGAGTTTTACGACTCGCGTGAGTCGTAACACGGCGTGATGGGTTTTTCTTTTTTTTTCTTTTTCTTTTTTTCCCCGAGCGAGTTTGCTCTTCTCGTTCGCTCTCCGTTCGCCATTTCGCGGAGAATGGAGCATTTTGGATTTCTTTTGGTGGAGGATGATTACTTGTGGCTGCAAGAACAATTGCCGGTGTTTCAATTCTTAAGAAAATTAATGAAACAAATTTCACCTAAACGAATTCCATGAAATAACATTCGTTTCGTTTCTACTCATTCCCACATTCGAAATATTTAAAGTTGATATTCAGCAAGTAGAGTAACTCGAGATTTAAACGTGGCAGACGTTTAAATTTGAAAATTTTCGAGCAAACCGAATAATGGAACGATATAGTCGATACTTCACAAATTCACAATAAACAATTTCAAACGGAACCTCTGTCGAAACTTTGGCCAATACAGAATGGCCACTGAAAAATTGAAAGGTTTGTAAAAGTCATAATTTTGTTTTTTTGTAGGTTGTACAGCGTTAATTACATTTCCAAATAAAATAACAAAGAATTAAAAACGCACGTGTTTGCAAAAGTTATTTCTGTTTCGTGTCATTCGGTCTTTCGGCGGCCATTCTACAACAGTCGTGCAATTTTTTTTGTAATAAACGTACAATTTCGAACGAAGCTTCGGCTAATATA
The DNA here is from genome assembly GCA_001276565.1 of Melipona quadrifasciata. Classification (NCBI taxonomy): domain Eukaryota; kingdom Metazoa; phylum Arthropoda; class Insecta; order Hymenoptera; family Apidae; genus Melipona; species Melipona quadrifasciata. Next base: position 3,644,674 of record KQ435794.1, on the reverse strand, counting down.
AACGACGCGGCAGATGTATTCCTGGATATCGCCGCAAATGCGGTAGTAAAATGGCCCGGCAGGAATGGAAGCGAGCGAAGAAACGTCGCGCCAAACATCGGACGCAAGGTGTCCCTCTTGAAAACGTACGACTCTATTTTTGTCCTTTAGAGACGTCGGTGTGCCGACGTTGGAAATTATTTCCGAGTGGAGCACGGTGGCAACTTTGAAACGATCGAGGGACGATTGATGATCCCGGATGAGTGACGAGAGACGGATCGGCCAGCCGTGGTACCGCTGTGGGGAGGCTTAAACGAGTATTTATGTGCGTAAACGAAGGGAAGAGTCGGCGGTGCTCGGTGGAAAATAAATAACAGGCCTGGACGTGGAAATCCTACGCGGTGGTTGCCGGTTACGACGGTACACGCTGCGTAAAATCCTTCTCTGTCGAGTCGGAGATTAGAGGACGCGTCGGTGGGAAAGACGTACGATAAGACACCGTTTACCAGCCGCTGGCTAAAAATAGTCGGACGAGCGAACGAGTCGAATATACCAGCGACATGCACGACGCGTACCTTGGCGTACGTGCACTCGCGACTCTCGACGTAGCAATCGACTCGGACGGGCGTGCAAAAAAATTTCAATCTAAAGTTTTCAATCAATTTTAAATGGCAATCTCTGACTTTTAAATTTTTCACAGCGATAAGTTCCCCCGTATGTGTCGCAATTGACTCTTTGGACAGACGTACAAAAAAATTTCAATTTAAAGTTCCAATCAATTTTAAATGGCAATCTCTGACTTTCAAATTTTTTTTTCTAGAGCGATAAGTTTCCTGTATGCATCAAACGATAGTAATACACGATCGATTATACTGCGTTAATAGCCACGCGAAAATTGAAACGGATCTAATCAACATTGATTCATCGACTCGATTTCAATTCGCCAGCAGCGCTGTCGCGCTGTCGCGAGCTCGCAGCCCGGCCGATTTGATTGCCCGTGCTCGTCGCAATTCGCTCAAGTTTGCTCGAATTACCCGCGCGCTTCTATCCAATCGGCGAGCAAGTATCAACCGATTCGAAGACTGGTTCGCGTAACGACGAAATGCACCGAGAAGAATGTTGCAAGATCGTTTCGCAACGATTGGTAAGAGGGTGAAGCTATCAACGCGGAGATCGCGTTGCAAAAATTGAGAATATCGAAGGCCTGATTCGAGACTCGTACGTCGAAAAACGCAGTTTCGATGGCCGTTCGAGCCCGCCGAAGCTGATACCATTCCTAATTGATAAGCGAAAGCGCGCAACGTCGCTAATCGAACGGAGGTACGCCATTAGCAAAAGTATCCCGCGGCACTAAGTGTAGCCGGTGCGCATTAGCCTGCCAATAATCAGCCAGAAACGTTTCGTTTCCACGTAAGCGTTATGCACGCGGACGTCGTTAAGAGTCAGCAGCGTTTAAAGCGGGCCTTTTACGCTTTACGACCTCTGCGCGGGTACGGCTCCTCTTCTCTCGCCCGTAATGGTTCCGCGCGAGAGCGCATTCGACCGAAAGTGAGGCAAAAATCCGACCGTGCGCGAGGGGGCAGGGAAGAGTTGCGAGACGGGGTCGATATCCTCTCGAATCGAACGGGGGAGGATGATATCGACCGGTAATTATTCGATTAACCGAGCAGATTAGCCATTTCGGGATCGTTCGTCGTGCCGTGAAAACTCGATTACGCGCGTGCTCGCATTAAATCGCGTTGAGTCGTCAGCGAAAAAAAATTCGCCGCCGCGAGGCTTAAGTCGTCGTCGACGATGACGACGGTGACGGATTCTAAGGACGGTAGCCCGCGCAGCCAGACGAGAGAAAGCAGAGAGGAGGACAATGTTAATTACGAGTGGCACCCCCCTTCCCTCCCTCCCCCCGCCCTTCTTAATAACCAGACACAGCCTGTCTGTCTGGCCGCGTCGATATGAATGGTGTTCATCAGAGGAGAATAACTACTATAAACCGTACAAGTTTCCATCAGCGTATATCATCCGTAATCCTTACGGGATGTATCCTCTAGATTAAAAGGGGTGGAATAAAGGAGGATGTATTAACGAGAGCATTAAAACATATGGACCGACCGACAAGCTCGCCTGAAACAAGTACACGCACCGCCGTACACGTTGTCGCGCGTAGGATTACTCGTTCGATTTTGCATTAACTCGTTTTACTTCCATCCGCTTCCATTTGCTCTGATTCACTTCCTGTTGCGTTTCGCGTCGAAACACCAACAGCTCTCTCTCTCTCTCTCTCTCTTTAAACTTTCATTCGTTTTGAAATACACTTTTTCCCCTCGCGTCGGTTTTCGCAAAATGGCAAGAAGAACATTCCCTCGTTCCCCAATTGGGAAGAAACGGGATGAGGGAGGGAAATTCTCAACTTAGCGCACGCCAGTATTTATCCTTGGCGTGATTTGCACGGCCGAGCATAGCAAGCATTCTGCACAAACGTCCACGTCTACGGTGCTGCCGGAACTTCCGCGTTTTCCATCGTCGCGCGTGGAAAAAGGAAACTCGTTGATGACTCGGACGAATACGGCGATCGTTGCTTAACCGGCCGGCGAGGAACGCGGCGAGATAAATCCCAGCGAGCGGACTGGCCACGACAACAACGACGACGACGACGACGACGACGACGACTTAATTAATCGATCGCACGTGGCTTCTTCGTGGCGCGCGGAAGGATATCGTCGGCGAACACAGCCGGCAAAAGGCACCGGCGACAAATCGTCGATCAGATAGAGAGGCGAGCGCGGCGAGTTCTACGGACACGGCGAATACACGGGCTGCGCGCTCTCGGCCCAGTGGCGTAACCGCAAGTGGCGAGACGCGACACCTGCGCCGATCCCACACCGATTGCGGATCTGACACGCGGGTAGGCGCGACCGGTCGCGTAGTACAATGGTGATTTAATTTCAGAGATCGAAGCGAGAGATTCAGAAAACGCTGAATGCCGTGCCGTACCGTGCCATACCGTGGCGTGCCGTGCCGTGTCGGGTTTTTCGGTGCCTCGACTTAATGGCCACTTGACACAAACACGTAAGCGCGCGTAAATCGACAGCGAGAGCTCCAACCAACGCTCGCTCGCTCGCTCGCTTCGTCCAACGAGGAATTAGCGTCGTACGACTTTTTCCGTGCGACGTTCTCATTACGCAATGTACGCGGAATAATAAGATGCTTATCTGCGCCGGTTCCGAATAAATTTGTTCGAATCCGGAGTGGTCGGGGGAGGCCGTATGTTAAACGCTGTCTCTATCGGTCACCGATCTTCCAGCCGCGAATTTCTAATTTCCCCGCAGCCGAACAACCGTCTGCGTGTACGTATATATACCGAAGAGCGATGACTCTGCGAGCTTTTTTCCCTCTCCGGGCAGGGGGCGGGGGTGTACTTTGAAATATACTCGCCGCGGAAGGATTCGCCGGGCGAATTCGTTTGGCGATGGGATACGAGGAGAAATTGACGAGAGAGAGAGAGAAAAAAAAGGTTCAGACGGGCAGAGAGGGAGAGGAGAGACACGGACGTTTACCCGGAGAAAAGCGATTATGAGTGATACGCGGCAATATCCACCCCAGCCATCGGGCAGAAATTCACTTGCCGAGGAAATTAAAAACAGTCATCCAGAGCCGGGCCCACTAATGGCGAGCATCGTTCATGTCAATATGGGCCATTGCCCGTATTACCATATTACGTTTAGGAAAGCCCCACGGCCCTATACTCCCGCGCTGGTATTGCTTATAAATACCAGCAATTACAAAACCCGGGGGGGAGGAGGGTAGGTTCGTTCCTCTCGCGTCGCTAGGATGGAAACTCGATTATATATGGGAGGCAGCCGGGCGAGGCTTCCCTCTCGCAATCGCATTAACGCTCCCGGTTTATCGGGGTATTTTTTATTTCCCTTTCTCCATTTTTTTTTTTTTTTTATTTCGTCCTTTTTCTCTCGTCGTATCGGCGAGAGCGTCGACGGCGACGTCGACGTCGACGTCGGGAGAGGAACGGAGGAAAGGAGGCGGAGGGACGATATCGCCGCCGTGTGTCGTCCACAGGCCAGACGCTCTGGGATTTGCAAAATTTAATTCGACCGTACGAAAAAAAGCCGTCGACTCCGGTCCAATTTCGCGCCACCGCGCCCCTGCCACCGAATCGCCGGGGCCAACTAATATCCTGCAGCGGAAATTGAGAAAATTGCTCGAAGAACGCGATCAAACGGTAATTGCCTCGATTTTTCCGCGGCCACGTTACACCGCCGTTTCTCCTCTCGCGCAGGTCTGCGGGGGACAGAGAGAGAGAGAGAGAGAAAGAGAGAGGAAAGAGGCGAACGCGAACCACGTTTGATAGACCCGTTAACGGGTTAGTCTATCTACCTTCAGCGTGGTAGGCGCGAAATTCGTGGCAACGGTTTTACAATTTTTCATTAACAAAGGAGAACGCAGCAACGGTTGAAAATTGAAACGAAAGCGCTGTTTGCCCAAAAATTCATTCGGCTTCGGCACTCGTCGATTATTGTCTTCTTTGTTAGTTGCCAGATCGCATTGTGGCGTAGGCTAGAAAAGTATCGCTCTATACGTGACTATATTTATTCTCGAGTAACGTGCGACGGCAGGCAATTCCTCACGGTTCGGCGAAACGAAGCGAGGCACAATGTAAAAGTGGCACGTGCAGCCTCGAAACTTCCGATCAATTAACTCCGCTTTCAATTCGCGGCGAGCAGGGCCAGTTTTCCTGCCGCTTACTTGTTAGCGCTGCGACCATCCCCCCCCCCTCTTTCTTCTCATATCCACCATTACCCACCCCCACTGCCTTGATGACGCTAGGCAGCCGGTCCCTTTTCAAACACCGCGTTCGAAATCGTTTCCAACGTACAGCGAGATGCTACCCTCTTGGCACAACACCCTTGCGCGCGGAGGATCGAAGCATATTGACGGGTGGATGGCGTCCGAGCGTGGCACGATACACGGGGTGTATCGAGGGTGCTCGAGGGATGCAATAGTAAATATTAAAGCACGGCCGCGGAGTCATTGGGGCGGTAATGGGTGTCGCCAGCGAGTAACAAGCACGAGTGTATGTACGTGGAGTAACAGCGGCGGCTGGTTCTAGCAGGCCCGTACCTGACGACGATTGGCGTCTGGTGGAGATATGAAACCCAGGCGATGGAGAGACCAGGCGATTTGACAGGCATGGGAAACACTCGAAAATTTCGTGGCAAGACCCTTCGTGGAGCGACGTCCTCGAGTACGCTCCAACGGCAATGAGAAAAAAAATATTTCCTACCTTCGAACAAAAAGCTCCGGGCACGAGAGAGTAGTCGCGTGTGTACTACTTCTCTCTGTTCCACTACACTCACGCGCGCAATTGTGTTTCGCTTGAAAATGTCATCGAGCCTAGAGTATCCTCGTTACGAGAATAAATATCGTATTGCGAGAATGTACGCTTGCGTGCGCGAACGCATGCGAGCGACGGAGGAGAGCTACAGCGGTATGGAAATTATCGAACACGCCGCGCATTATGCGCCATTATGATTCGAAGCTCTATGAAACCCTCTAATGGGCACCGTATTGCGCTGCACGTACATAGGACAGAGCGGAGCGGTTGCGGCACTTGTCTCTCGTTTGAGTGCGTGCGTATCGGTTCAGAAGAGAAGACGAAGAAAGAGACGACGAAGAAGGAGGAGGTGGTGGTGGTGGTAGAGCGCGTACATTGCGCCATTAATGCGTACAATATTGGTGCAATATTGGTACACAGAGAGAGCAATTACGCTCGAGGGGAGGGGGCTTCTGTCTCGACATTTCGTCCCAGCCAATTCCGATCGACGGCGCGACGAAACACACGCACACGCCGCGCTGTTACTTACCATCGACACTGACTAATTGCAAGCGTGCTGTTAGTGTAGCGCCATAATGCGACCAATGCGTGGCACGCGCGCGTGCACGGCCCGAGACACGCAGGTAGACACGCGGCGGCTCGCCGTTGCGTAAAAAGCGGCCTTAATAACGGCGTGAGTTTCACAGCGCGCGGTCCGAGTAAACTTTACAAAATATCTCACCAAGGGGCCCCTCGCCTCTCGCCTCTCGCCATTCTCCACCCGCCGCGCGCAGTCGATAAATGAATCAGAAAATAGCGGCGGGAGCTTCCCACACGTGCCGGGTCACGTGCTCGATAATTAGATATTCTTTAGGCCGTGCATTAGATGGTGCTCGATATTCCATCAAGTCGACCGAAGGAGAGGAGAGGAGAGGAAAGGAAACGATAACGCGTTACACACCCTCGCCATCCCTCCGGTCCTCGTCGTCGTCGTCGTCGTCATCGTCGTCATTTCTCACTCTCCGACGCCGACGTTTCTTTATATTAATTGCCAACGAATTTAACGGCCGGATAGCGTGCGGAATCGTCGCGATATTGTTCGACCCGTGCAACCGTGCTCGACCGTACGATTCCACGCTTTCATCTCCGATCGGAAGTCGCGTCACGCCCCCCTCCACCCTGAGACGTCGCGTTGGCCCTCGCGCGCGTCGAGGAAACGGCCGGATATTAATTATCACAGCGGTAGCAACGGCGACGTGAGAAGTTGAACGACCGAGTGCGATCCGCGTGGCGTAATCGCGTGGGCTGCCGCGCGGTTACGCGCCCGATTGCCCGTTTACCCGCTAATTTAACCAGCCGTTCCCTCTTGTCGAGCCACCAACCAATTAATCGCTACCCGGCTTTAATACTTTACGCTTGTTCGCAGTCTTGTCAAGCGCGACTGTCCGACGCATCGACTGTGACTCGTATCGAGCGTATTCGCGCGGCGGAACGTGTCGCGAGCTCGACATTGCTCCTTCCTCTTCTTTCTCGCTCTCGGGGAAAAATCCTCGCTAAATCCAATATTGACACCAACGTCAGGCGTCAGGCGCGCCCATTTCTCCGTCTCGGACGAGAACACGCGCAACTTGCCCTCGACGACTCCGAACGAACCGGTTTCGATTACTATTATTGCGATCCGGTCCCGGAAACTATCTGGACGAACGATAGCGCGACAAAGAGCGACGATCAATAAAAGGGTTACTCTTGGTGACATTTGGATCGTTGCGAAGAGGAGATTTCAATTTTCAAGACCACGATGGATTCGGTAGCGAGAAAGATATCCAAGTGTTCGTAATAAGACGTGTATGAATTCGCGAAATTTTCAAAAGAAGAATCGTTCTCTGTCGTGGTTTCGAAACCACCCTCTTTCAAAATGACATGTAAAAATGTCCCTGCGGAAAATGAAATCGTGGATCGTTGTAGAGAGAAGATTTTAATCTTCGAGACCAAGGTAGTTTAGTGTCCGTTGAATTTGCAAAATCTTCGACAGACGAATCTCTTCCAAAACCACCTCTTTTCACAAAACGACACAAAAGTTCGAAACATCCTCGGAGAAAATAAAATCGAACGAGCTGCAAATGATCCCGGATGAGTCATTCTACCCTTGCTCAACGTAGCAACGAGAGGCTGAAATATCGACGATTTTTCGTCGGACGCACGAACGTATTTTCCGCTAACTATTACGCGTAACTCGCTGGAGCAGAGGTCGGAGGTTGCGCGTGTGACGCGGTCATGGTTAATGCGGATTAAACGGTGGACGGATGGAGTAAATTCAGGAGGAACGGTGTAAAACGGTATTTCGTATATTGCTGGTGCGCCCGGAGTCGGAGATTAATGCGCGCCGAGCTTAACATTTCATTGGCTCGCAGCTTCGACCCCCGTGCGCGTTTACACTCGCATAAATGGAGGCGTTAAACCGACTGGCTGACAACTCTGATAATTGCCCGCCGCGTAAAACCCGTTACGAGCCTTGTTTGTCAGTTTCGCCAGCGTAACGTTACACCGTTCCGCCCGCGCTCTCCTTTCGCGCCGCGTCGCGCATCGCCTTTTCAACTTTGTTCGTCGACAAGCATCCTCCCAGCGATCGACCAACTTCCGTCGTTTACTCGACGCTTCAAGTTACGTGCCACCTGACTGCTCGCTGTCGCGAACCAAATGGAGACGAAACTTTCCTTTCTTCTTCGAGTAACTACCTTGCGCGGGTTGAGTAATTTCTTGTTTCTCGCATCATCTGCAAACGAGTGGAATGCGCGACTCGCGTCCAGAGTTCTCTGCAGGTTCAGGTAAAGTGACTCTGACTGAGCGACGAGTCGAGAGAGAATTATGGCACTTGTCGTGCAACGCCGTGAGTGTAGATGGTTCGAAAACATTAGGTTGATTTGGAGGGACTAGTTTCTCTAGTCGTAAAATTGTAGTGGAAGACCATTCATTTAGAGAATTCATAATTCAAATAATTACGAATCGACAATTGCTCGCGAAATGATGTTACAACAAAAGTGAGTTAATTGTTGCTCAAAGAACGAACGTGAAATTGATCTGTTCTAAAAACAGGCACACAGATACTAGAATATATCAATGCGACAATCTGGAAATAAACATTTCAGATCGATTTAACAAAACTTGTGCATCCTCGCGACTGTTTTACGCTAGATCGCGGAACAAGGAACAAGTCGAAGCGAACCTGGGAGGAAGAACCGGTTTCGACAACCGACGTCACGTCTCGATCGATGAAGACGACGCACGCGTCAATTAACCCTCGCGACATTTACAGTTCGATTATCCTATCCGTCATAATGACCAATTACATAGCACTGTTTCTCCGATCTGTCTCGATCCGAGTGTACACGATGAACACACTATCGGCGGCAAATCGCGCACACGCACGTAATACACGGGCAAATAATTACCCACGGATTACCGGTGGCGTGTGTGCACTCGTGATGCAACGAACGTTGCTGCCTTTTCGTGTCCCATTAGACGCCACGTTCCGCCTTCCACGGTAGCAGAAGAAAATTTCCTATAAACACGCACGTCAAGGCAGCTCGTAAACGTGGCCAGTGTTTGCTCTATTGAAAACAACCGCACACAGCGACCGTGTCCCGGGCGCGAGAAGCACAAAGAAACCGATTTCGCGCCGATTGCACGCGAGATTTCGCAAGGAGTGGATATTACTCCTTCGAGATCGCTTTCGATAGACTAGAAAGGGAATCGCTCTACTAAAAGGTAGAACACGATTTAAGGATTGGCAAGATTTCGGTTTTAAATCATTTCGTGGACTATGAAGAGGAATGAAAGCTCCCTCCTTACCTCGAGTCGTGCATAAGCTGTGTCAATTCTTCAAAAAGCAAAGGAACATTACTTACTATTTATATCGTTTATTAATTTAAAAAAATCTTCGATTCATCTCGCAAGTCAAAAATCGGAAAATTAATGAGAATTGTCACACGAATGAACGAGCCTTGTATTTTTATTCTCCAAGTTTCAATTTCCAACATCATTACAGCCGCAACTACGTTCTACCAAACGCGCACGAATCTTGCGCTTTATCACCGTTGATAATTTCAGTATCGAAACGAAGCGAACAAAAGTTGAAATCTGTTCGCGCCTCGGCTAAAAGGCCGTAAAGGCATTAACGCTGGAGTGTCTTCTAAAACGCGCAACGATACCCAACCGGGGGAGGAGTCGGAAAGCGCGACGAGATGGAGATACGAATCTCTGAATCTCGTCCCTTTCCTTCCGCGCTGGATACTGCGGCGCGCAAGGGTTAAAGAAGTGGCAGGACATTAAGGGAAAACGCGCGCGAGGGGTTAGTTTCTGGTTAACCGCATCGGTCCCCGGCTCCTCTGGTCGTCGAAATAGCGCGACCATCCCCCCCGAGTGATTAAAAACAATTACCGTTTCGTCGGCACGCCAGCTCGTCCTCCCCTGTTCCCCGCCCCGTAATGAGCGTCCTGTTGCCAGGGAAAGGAGGAAATAAAAAGAAAAGAGAAAAAAGAGAAAAAGAAAAAAAAGAGAGAGACAGAGAGAGAACGGATCGTCGAGCATCTGAGCCCCTGCGGGTTATAGGTGGTCGAATATTCCCTTCGCCACCTCGTCTAGCTACCCCTTGTCATTTCCGCGGTACATTTCTATGAAAATATTTCCAGCGAGCGGAGGCAGAGGACAGGAGGTAGGGTTAGAAAATCCAGCGCAGATCCTACGCCCGTACATCCTGGGTCGTGGTAGTTGTTGCTCGCTGGGGTGGCGAGCCTCGTACAACAAGGGGTAAAGCCCCGGCGCGACTCCGACCCGACAGAGGGATGATTTTCCCGCTAAATCACGGAATAACTCGTCGTTTGCAACAACTTGGACTCGTAGACGAGCCTTGGGATCGTACAGGTCGATCTAATACGCTCGAATTAATAAACCTCAACTTTGCCGAGCCCTCGTTAGCACGAAAGTAGTAAATAGTCTTCCGAGTACTAATTAACGATGGACTTTGCCCTCGAGCAAAGGCCCATCCAGCTTCGTTACCTCGTCGATGTAACGGTCGTTGATCGACGATGTTTCCACGAGAGATTGGTATCGAGAAGGCTGTTTCGGAGGAAGACCCCTCGAAATGCAGAGGTAGGTAAAGATCGTTGCGCGCGGCAGGTGACACAGCTGCGTCGAGGTCCATCGAGGCCCCTCGAGCTCGGTATAAATGAGACACTCGGTGTTGACGTTCCTCCTATTTACACACGATAGGCAATTTTTATTACGGTAGTTTTGACGGCGCATGGTCAGCGGCGACGCATCGAGCAGCGCCATCCATTCCTCTAACGGCACGAAACATCTCTCGTCCGTCTCGTCCTGACAAATTTTATTCAATTCTGCCGCCGAGCGCGGACGACGACGCGAAGATAGCAGGGGAGAAAGAAAAGAGAGACACAGAGAACGATCGAGTATCGCAATCACTCTGCCGTGTTAAAGTCTCTCACGGATGCATGGAATTTTTTTCCACGGGACCGGGGCTGTTTACACGGGGAAAATTCGATGCTTCTCCATCAAACCGGGGACGCAAAGTGAAAACGCGTCGTTCGCGTTTACATTCGCGTGCGCGTGCATATCGGCCGAAGGTAAACGCATTACAACGCGACTCCCTTTTACAAAAGCGGCAGCCCGCCAGTTTTGTTTCGGGGCCGGCCAGTTTTGCAGCGGGCAGCGGGCAAAGAAAATTGCAATAATGTTGAAGCGGTTATGCGTCGGACAGCACTTCAATTTGCGCAAGCCACGAAGTACAAAGGGAATGAAGTATAAAATGAAGCGTCGTAAAAAGAAAAAAGAAAAAAGGGAGAAATTGCGCTTAAAACCGCGGGAAAATATAATGCCGCTTTGTTCCACCGCGAGCTCCACCGCGAGCTCCACCGCGAGCTTCACCGCGAGCTCCGCCGCCCGGGCACGGAATTTAATTCGTTTTCCAAGCGTGCACTCCCGCCCGCGCGTCCTTTCGTTTAACGAGGAAAACCGCTCTCGACGACGGAGGACGACGTCTTCGCGACGGACTTTCGGAAGACTAACCGGAGGAAATCTCTCGCTCCTTTCCGTCGATCTCCATCGAATCGTCCCCGAAGGGGTTTAATCAATCGCACTTGCCGCAATTAAATTCCTTTAACGAGACCCGGGACTCGTGGAAATTAACGAATTCAAGCTCGCTGGCCACATAGATTAAAATCGGTTTAGCCACCAGCGTTTCCCTCCGAGAGTCGACCGTCTCCTCCCGTCTCCTCCCGTCTCCTCCAGTTTCCCAACCCTCCGCTGGCTCGTTTCGCCTCTTTTTCCGAGGTGTTTCCGTGCTTCGTCGAATTTCGCCAGCGCCGGCACCCCCGCAATATCGTAAGTAATTAAACAATTTGCCTACAGATGGAGTTTTTAGTCGAAGCATTTCGCGCGCTTACCACCCGGCAACCGCCGCCTCCCTCCTCTCTCCCGCCTCCGCGGAGGGAGCTACACCATGCCCGAGACTCCTCCTCATCACTATGCATAACCGCATTGCTGCTATATTAAAGCGCGTCCGGGTACAGCGCGTCGCTAAAATGCTCGCGTGATTAAAAATGATGTCGCGGAAATTCCGACATCCGCAGAATGTCGGAGAGGACGAAAGGCCGCGGGGGATGACACCGGTTTACTCCGCCGCGTTCCGCCACGTCGACAACCTGTCGCGCTCTTACGCCGCCTCTCTCCGGGGCTCTCTCGGCCGCCGCCTCGGTAATTAATCGTGGAAAACCGACACGCGCGTCGACCGAGGCCGAAAATTCGCGTCCCTTTGCCTAGAATTTTTACCGAAACGTTCTGGAAACTCCTCCGTCTCCCGTATCTACTCGTCTCTCGTTCTTGAGAAAAGGAGCAACCCCGATCCCGACTTCCCACTGTTTGAATTTTAATGAAACAGGTATCGAGAGAAATCACCGACTTTCCTTCCTTTGCGTTTCCCGGAATCGATCTCCCGTTTGCGACCAATAAGAACGAGGATGAGATTCAAACCTAGAAACCTAAGATGCTCGCCAGATTGATTCATACGTTAAAAATCACAGATAAGCAAGATGATCACATTGCAAACGCTGGTTTTGTAAATGTACTTCAAAATGTGAGTGTAGTCTGTGGTATAGATGTGTGATATATATGAATGTCGTGTGTGACATGTTGTGTATTATTGTTTCTGGACTGGGCCGGTAGGAATCATTCGTAGAGGAGAAACCGCGGTGTGAAGAACTAAGAAAAGAGAATAGCTGATAAAGTTAACACTAGTGAAGAGAGTGAGGAATCCAAAGCTTTACTGTTTTGTATAGAATTGTGTTTGTTCAATATACATTTGCAAAATTATTCCATTCACACGAAATTCATGTCATCTTGGAATGAACAAACTTACAGAGGTAAATTTATTAAATCGTCATTCGTTTGTAACACCTGAAAGAAGCCCTGTAAAAAGATCGTTCATTCCTCGAGAATCGAAGACGAATCGTGCATTTGAGCAACTACTTTGAAGTTGAACGCTTCTTACTCTCCATCCAATATTTCTCACATATTTTTGCCTACTTTCTGTATTGCACTCCCGCTTTCACGATACACGATGACGTCCACTGAGAAAGAACACTTTCTTGTGGGGAGAATCTCTCTTTTTTTTCCCCTGTCGCGACGCAGTTTACATCGAACCACTGTTAGGCACGACGAGGGATACACGGTCTTTCCCGCGCTATCTGAATCTTTATGGGACGGCTTTAACTAGAGGAGTAAATAGCGAGCGAGCCTCGACTAGTCGTAATGACCGCGCCCGGTGTCACCTAGTGGCAGCCCTTTTCATCGCGCGCCCGGTCGAAGAGGGCGG
>KQ435794.1:3601054-3628902 GCA_001276565.1 Melipona quadrifasciata | reverse complement strand
AAACAGACATTTAATTTCCCATGCAAACATTATGTGTACGCGATGGCCGTACGTCGGCCGGCTCGGTACACTTATTCGTGACTTTGTCCACTGCGGACGGACGCATTAATGCTCCGCTTCTCCACGTTAATACTCCATCATCCTCCGTTTCTGCCTTCGAGATTAAATGCTCGTTAGGTGGAAATCGTAGGAGCGAGGTAAGTGCCCATTTCGAACCCGGGGTCTCTCGCGAGATGCTTCCTATTTTCCGTTCGCTGCTACGAATGGAGAGACTCGCGTAGACGAATAAGTAGATTACGCTTGGCCATCTGGAAATGGCGGAGCTTTCGTTAATTGATGCGTTCTATAACGAGTTTCACGGGATTGTGAAAATGGTTCGCTTCATCGTGAATTATTTCCGTCTCTAAGGTGAATCTCCAAGGAACGAGTATCGACTTTTCGAGTCGAGTGCGAAGCGCAGCGATTAAATAGAGAAATGAAGGACTTGGAAAATACGTGTCAAAGAAATACGTGTGGATTGACAGTAGAACTGTAAACTAACAAGTATTTTATCGCGGATTTCTGTCTAGGATAAATTGGAACGAATATCGACTTGAAAATAAGAAATTTGAAAAATATACATCAAAGAATGTATGGATTGTTATATCTTGCGCGGCGAGAAGAGGATGAGGCAAGAAATAATAGTCTTCAGTTGCACTGTTTCGTTTCATCAAAGAACTATTTTTTACGACAAAGGAGGACCAGACATGTTCTCAAAAACCTAATTGTGAGAGCAGTGATTCCAATGAATATTCAAATATAAAAATTATTCGCAAGAAAAGAGAAACGAGTGGGACGCGAGCTTAATTTCACTTTCCAAAGAGCTTGTTGCTTCGAGTGAAAACAGCAGTTGGATACCACCAGCAGGTTGTTGGAAATGAAGTTCCAAACGGTAGGGGGCAGGATCCTGTCGGAGAATGAGCGGCGATGGAGTCACGTCTCCATTTTCACGTGGCCATTATGAAAACGTCGCACGATCTAACGCTCCAACGATTGAAGCAGGGAACGATTTATCACGACACCGCTCGCGCGATATCTCTCTCTCATCTGACTTGCAAAATCGGTCGCTCGCGCGCGATATGTGTCGTACGTTTCTTCTTCCTCTTTTTTTCTTTTTTTTTTTTTTTTTTTTTTTTTTTTTTTCGAAAATGCAAATCACTCCCGGTGGCTCGTCGAGAGAGGCATCCATCCAACAGGGCCGGGGAATAAATTGAAAAGGATGAATGGGGATGCGAAGATGACATTCAAATTCGGCCGCGGAGAAAATGACAGAAATATACATATGTGGCGTATATACACCCTTGGCGGCGCGTCACGCGTAATTGCCTGGTATTCAGATACCAAGAAATTGAGTTTCGCCTTCATCCCGCGCCGAATCCGCGCGCATTTATTCCGAATCAACGGTCCCCTCTCGTTCCGACGAGACATTCCGCGCTACCGTTGTTATTATGTCTGTCCTCCAAATCAAATAGGGTAGGCTAGAGGCTGATTCGAAAGTAACAATATTTCATCCTCCTTTCCACGTTATATCAAATATTTTACACAGTATATAATATAAATATCTCGTGATGAAATAGGAGAATTTTCATTAAGCTTAAAAAATCTTGTATAGATTTCCTGAGTCTAACTGTATTTCACGACGAAATAGGAGAATTTCGATTAATTCAACGCAATTGATAATAAAAATAAATTGTTACAAGATGCGAGATCTTTTTAAATACAGATAACGAATCGATGAAGTTTCGTCGCACATTATCCTTCAAGTTTTGCAAAAGCACGAAATTCAATTAAGCTCGTCAAAGACAACGAAAGTGACAGCTGCAAGATGTTGACCAACAGCAGCCAAAGTGTTCCGTTTCATCGGTAACGTACGTCTGTTCCCTAATTTCCCGTCGTTCGTCGACGAAATCGATACGAAACTCCCGAGAGAAACGCGCGTAAACGCGTGGAAGCGGCAGCTTTATTGTTGACCAGTGGTCATCGCGCCGTTAACACGCTGTTTGACGAGCGTAAAGTCCAACGTGCCGGGCAATGAAAGCGCACACCACCCTTTCGACGTGTGCCTTATCGCGGTGACGAGCGAAAGATCCGAGACGCGGCGAATGAACGGCGAGAGTGACGCGTTTAACACGCTCGTCACTCCCGGATCAAGAGACACCGGGACTGACCACCGGTCAGTTCCCACAGGTTCGGCAAGACGAACCTCGAATGACGGGTCAACAATGCGGCGGACCCCGGACCGACCGGTGTTTGCCAACGATGAGCTGAACAAGGGCAATCGGCCACGATAAGCCACTCCGGCGAACAATCCTAAGTACCGTGAGACGAGTCCTTGTCGCCGTGTCTTAGACCGGGCCGCAACTGACCACGGTTAATTGATGCTCGTCAATTTGCGGAGATGACCGGTCATCAAAGGGGTTCCCCCCGAGGGTTGTTGCCCGGTCGACGCACAATATGGGGGCACGACGCACGAGACGTGGAAATCAACGCGAGACGAGGAGCCGCCGGCCACGTGGACGCTGTCAATCTTCATTTCCTCGAAATAGAAAACCTGGATGTTGCGGACCGATTCGTTCCCAGGTGGAACTTCAACGTTAAAAGGATACGTCGTGTCGTGTATCAGTTAGGCGTATTGTATTCGAGATGTATCGTTGGACGTATCTGGATCCGGTTGAAACCTTTGCGCGTTGTTAATAGTTGCACGGTGTTTGACTGACGAATTGAACAATCACGTTGGAGATACTGATTGTATTGCAGTTGAGAAATTGGAAATTTGTGTTTCTCTCGTGATAAATGCAAGATTTTATCACTGAAAGTGATTTTAGTGGTGGTAAGCCAGAAAATCGGGCCCAATGCAACGAAAATTAGCGATTGGTTGATTTGGGCCACGTGATTCGCGAGGGGGCGTGGCGTAGACCTCGAGTAGGAGTGGCGTTGTCTGGTACCGAGCGATCGCGCCTGTAACTTGTTTTCTATCGATTCAAATGTTTGCGTATCGATAAAATTTTATGGGAAAAAAAGTCGTCTCCATTTCCTAGTCGTGCAGTTTTTTATTACTTGGAAATTAGACATTATTACCGTTTCTTCGTAAGCAGAGACAAAGGAATTTTTCCTTTGAAAGGAACTGAATCCTTCGCACGATCGAAAGTTTATCCTGAAAACAGTGATTGATCGTCAGCTACTCGTCCCTCGTCGACGAAAAGGTATCGACGTATCACTGGAACATATTCTTCGTACACAACATAATTTAGAAACTCTATAGAGTCGAGGAAGGCCATGAAAGCTCGCACAAAAGATCGGCACCCGACCAAAGATCGAAACCCGAGACGGAGAAAAGACAGGCAGGGTGAGAGAAGAAGCGTCTCTCGTGACGCGGGATCATTACGAGGGAGAGAGAGGGAGAGAGAGATCTGGGAGAACGCGAGTTTTCAGAATCTTTTCTTCCACGAGTGACAGACGGCCTCTAAATTGACCGGTAGGTACGCGTGTATCGCCCTTGAAGGAAATCACATCGAGGGTAGCCAGACGGTATCGGCTTACCCCAATTTCACCCCAATCATTTTGAAACCTAAAACCCCGACGTTGCGTAACGCGTCCCTCTTTCTTCTTCTGTCCGCGCGCGGTAGCCAGCTCTACGCGTGTTACACGCACGATACTGATACATATATACATATATATATCCCGTTGGAAAAAAGGAAGAAAGCCACTTCGATGGACAGTCGTTTCGGTTGTTGTTGTGTCCGGCATCACGGGAGAAGAAGGGAATTTGACAAATCGCGAGACGTCGGATCGTTCGCGCGTCGATTTTTCACGTCGACGAGACGGCCAAGAACAACGGGGACGCGGCTCGAGGCATTTTTCAAGCAGTCGAACGGAACGACGAGACGGCGAACCGCGCACGCACGTGCGTTCCCAGACCGGAGGGCAAATCGCCGACGATTTCCTTAAAACGACGTTCTCGCGTCGATAATGCAATTGGTCGGTCACACCGAGAATCCGTTTCGCGTGATTCACCGACGACTTCGGAGCCGCGACTTCGCTTGAAGCGGTGACAAATCGAGACGAAGAAAGCGGGGAACGAAAGTCTGCTATTTTCTCTCGGCTCGCTTCGATTCCGACGTGCTTTTGCATCCATGCGGCGTTGTATACGCGATTATAACTATCAAGGGGACGTATACAATATCGCGAACGGTACGCGTATTTTCTATCGATTTCCATTTACGATCGAGCCGGATCCGGTGAAACGAGAGGAAGAAGGAGGCAAGTATGTAAATTAATGCCGCATTGCGTTAATTTACGCTTCGCAAACGTTCGTGCGTCGAAGACACGCGCGTGTCTGTTTACACGTATGCAAATAAAAGCCGAGTGGAAGCAAAGTCGTTTGCAAAACGTTCCGGGCCGGGGGTCATTAACGCGAGCCCTGCGCGCGACGATAGAATACGAAGAAGAAGCTGGAGGAACCATCGTCGGCTTTAAAATTTTAATTACGACGGGAGAACGCGGGCCAGACGCTCGAAATCCCCCGACTGGTTACGTTAGACATGGCGAGGCGATAAAACCCGGCCCCGTGACAGAGCGTTTCGAACCGTTATTCCCTCTTCCTCGCTTCGGCAAATCGTAAAACAAGAGGTGGGCACACGCGTGGACCGGTTGCGTCTCCTCGAGTATCGAGTTTACTGGCGTTCACGGGGGACACCGTGTCAGTTTTTCTCCTCCTCTCGAGCCCCCTCCGCTAATCGTGAACCCCCGGCGAACGCGACAGAAGCAACGCACAAAGCCAGGAAATGTAAATTAACGTCGAGTGCGACCAGGTAATCACGCGTGGCGATAAAATGGTGATAAAACGAGCGAAACGAAACCGGGAGGCCCGCGATGCTTATCGGATATAGCTCCCTTTTTTACTTTTCTCTTTTTTTTTTTTGTTCTTTACCGGCCACCGAACGCCGTAGAAAAATCCTCTCCGCTCGCCTCTCCGTTTATATTATCCGAGTTCACCCCTTGCCGATCGTGTGCTGCTTCACGCGCGTGCAAACTGGAGGTGTGCAAATACACGCGTGGAAAACACACTCGGACTTCGATCACGGGATTTCTGTGTAATTTTTACCTTCACACGGGAATCCACGTGATCTGCGTACGTTCCACTGCGATTTGTGTGTTTTTAAAAATACAAAGCTCAAAAATCTTTGAACAGACACGATATTCGTTTCAACACTGGTCTCTTACTTGACACGATCTTATTACCTGATAAATGCTGAGTTATTAAACCGAGGAGCACGTTTTTCGTCTCCAGGAACAAAAAGAACTCGACGTGTTGCTTCAAATGTTAAACACCGAGCCCTCTGTTTTTCAACAACTTTGACATAATGAGTGAAGTATCGCTTCAAACAAAATAATATAGCATTGGAAACAATCATCCTGTTAAAATGACCTTTGAGTAAATGAAATTTTGTTGATTACATTTCTCTAGTACGTGACTTCGTTTAAAACCAAGTACAAGTACATAGAAGTTAATGTTAATGAACACATAATTTCAATTTAATGAAACATTTTCTCCACCATTTTATAAACTTTCGTAAGAAGCAGTAAGAATTTTAATTTCTGCGAATTATCCCGAATTATTCGCATTATCAACTGCCTCTATCCTAAAAAATTTCTTCTTTTGAAATTTTATCATTCCCATATCACACAATACCACACCTACGTCCGTTGCAATTACGTCAATTTTATAATTTCACCTGGTAGGTAAATTTAAGTATGATGTCCCCTCACAATCGAACGCAAACGTGATTTCGAATCTACGACGAGTTTCTAAAGTTTCATTCTCGTCGTCAGTCACCATCGGCGACCGCAACAGAAACACTGAAGCAAGAAGACTGTCGGGTACTCGAGCGGACGCTATCGATTTCGCGTTGAAGGGTGGTCCGCTGGATTGGCGAATATTAATTGCACGGGCTTCCGTCCGCGCGACACCAAAGGTTTTCCCCCTGCTGTTCGCGGCCGATTGATGTCAAGCCCGAAAACGCGCATTGACCGACGCGGGTCGCGCCTTTCTACCCCCGTCCACCCGTACGAGAAATCGTGCCAACGTCGCGTCCGGAAATTGCGTTTTGTAATGCTTCTGACTGCGTTGTTAACCGAACCCAAATAGAAAAAACTGCACGACTTGTACCACCCCAGTACGATTCGTCTCACTGAAAGGCCCAGAAGGATTTTATTGATATGCAAATATTTAAATCGAAGAAAATTACAGGCGCGATCGCTCAGTACTAGACAACGCCCCTCCCACTCGAGGTCTACGCCACGCCCCGTTGCGAATCACGTGACTCAAATGAACCAATCGCTAATTTTCGTTGCATTAGCGTTGCCCGATTTTCGCGGAACTTGTAACACTGGGGAACTTGAAAATTTTGGTTTCTTCCGACAAAGTTCGTAGTGTTTGGAGCTTGATTTTTGGAATTTGGAAAAAATTCTTTCGCGGTTCAGTTTCCGCGAAGCAGGAAAACTTTGGTCCGTTGACTCGCAGAGGAACGCACGAGTGACGAGGGGCGAGCGTCCAGTCAAAAGATGAGCGCTCCCTTGTGAGCGTTCGGCGCCCCTTCGGTCGTCGCTT
Organism: Melipona quadrifasciata; assembly: GCA_001276565.1. NCBI lineage: Eukaryota > Metazoa > Arthropoda > Insecta > Hymenoptera > Apidae > Melipona > Melipona quadrifasciata. The sequence continues at coordinate 3,622,253 of KQ435794.1, read as the reverse complement.
CGCTATAAAGCAGCCACGTGTCCTCCCCCCGCGAATATGTGGGCCCCCCCTGCTCCACCAATATAGCGTGAATAGTCTACTACGGTGTTTCGGTACGGAGATGCTCTCACGATGGGGTCTCGCCGACTGCCTCGATGGCGTGACACGAGATGGTGTGACCAGTAACCACCGTTCTCTCATTAACGACTAATGTCGATTCCGCAGTGCTGTCAGACTCCCCTAGTCTCTTTTTTCCCTCTGCCGTGTGATTTTGATGATTGAGTTTCGAAAACTGATCGAAAATGGTTCTTAAACGCTGCGGGGTAGGAGTAATTGTGCTTGTGTTTTCCTCAAGACGACTTTTAACTTTCACGACTTTCATTGAAGTTGAAATTTATGCCAGATTACTAGACATTCGAGGTACTTGATTTTACTTTGGTTTTTTTTTCGACTAAATTGAAAATTCCAATGTAAAGTAAGACAGCTCGTCCACGAATTAGAGAAAAAAATTGAGTAAAAAGAAGATACAATGTTCTTTCAGAAGAATATACAACAATTTGCGGAAGCAAAGAGATCGACTGCGTTGAATTTGTTGCATATTCTCCTTTTACATAAATGTACATGTACCTCGACTGAGATACACGCGGTGGGTATACGTAGGCTCAAAAGGGTTAACCATTAATCTTCCGACTTTGACACTCATCCAACCAATCTCCAGAATACCATCGTAGAAAGAAAAAAAAGCCTAAATCGCGAGGAACCCGATATAACGGGAGATAGGGCCAGGACCAGTCAACGACGCGTTAATCCCCGTTCATTTTTCATTTTCGTGCGTGTTCCGGGTGTGAACGGTGCCGATGAATGGATTCACCGTGGCGTTAATGAGAGGAGAACAAGCGGGGGCCTGTATGGGGTGGCGTAATGCGCCAGGTAGCTAACACACTAGGTATACAGGCTGCTTCGCAGTTGTACGGTCAGATAGCATCGTCGTGAGAATGGGGGAACGGGGAAACCCCTTCTGTCGAAGTAAACTGAAAAAGCTACTCGCTATTCACTTTTGCGTATCGTATATATTCCGCGAATAATCTTCTTCTCCTTTGAAAATCGCGGGTAAAAAGAAGGAGCATTTCAACACTGCATTAACGATGTCTGCATTCTTATTTCTGGAAATAAAATACAGTTTATTATTTATTTATACAGCATGTTATATACCGAGTATTTATCAATACAACATATTGTGTTGTAGCGAAGCTTGAAATACTGTGTGATGGAAAAATGCTACATGAACCAAGTTACCCGAATTTATTAAGAACCACCAAAATGGTCAAAATGACCAATTTATAATTTTCGTTGGATATTTTTCTTTTTTTTTTCTTTTGACAGATGTAAAACAGTGTATTTTTAGAAATTTAAATGATTTTTCGTAAATATAAATAAATAAATAAAAGCTTGTATAAATAAAAGCTTGTGTACTCCAGTGTATTGCGAAGCTTTTTATTTTTATTTTTATCTTTTTTTATCTTCAACATCCCGTTTTAATCCCCAGTAGTTCTAGTATTAAACCTGGTATTAAACGTACAATGACGTTCGCGCATTAATTAATACGTGTATATAAGGATATAAAAACAAATATTTTTCTACACGCTGTGGCAAGAGTATAAAAATTATCTTCGTTCACACAAATGTCAACTACCATTAAAACATTTGGCGCAGAGAAATATTAATTAATTTAACTTTCTTTTCCAGCGAGTTAGACCGAGTTAGAATTCGAAACTGCTCGCGAGCAACGAATCGCGTATACGCGTGGATATTTATTTACGCCGAGGAATCGAGGTCTAGCGAGCGCGCGTGTAAAGGCCGCGACGAAACAATAAGTTGCGCACGTGTGCGCCGTGACTCCCCGCGGGAAAAGGTAAAAACGTGACGATATCTCTCGGCCGTGCGCGCTCGCGGGGATCTCTGGTGGAATCGCTGGACGCTGGAATTATATCGTGTATACACTCTAGAACGCGATAAGTGCACGGTAGTGACAGACACTAGGCGAGGGACAGCGAGCGAGCGCGTTGCAAAACAGCTCGCGCAGCGGCGTACGTGTGTACGTACGGTGGCCAACGGCCGGGGAAAACGAACGAACGGGTTGCATGGGTTTTCGCAGTGAATTATGGGCGTCGTGGGTGTGCCGTGCGGCGATACGTCAGGCCAACGACGACGGAGAATAATAAAGTAAAACGGAAGGGAAGCGGATAGAGAAGGTCGTCGCTTATGTAATACCTAGACACACGATATAATGACCCGTCGCGATTGCATCGATCCTTTACCGGTTCCAGCCGTTCCACCGGTTTCCTAATGGAGCGATTGCACCCGCAATTCGCCGATTGGCTGTAAATCTCGAGCCGGCCCGGTGTCATTAGGCGCGCCATTAAAATTACTATTCTTTCGCACGAGCTTCCACCACCGCCACCGTGGCAAACAGGGTTAAATCCGCCGCCGTAAAGATTACGGGGATTAAATTGGATTTTTATCTCCGTATCGTGCCCCCTCTCCTTCCCCTCCCCAGCCCCGTCGATCCGACGTTCCTGCACACTGTCGCGTCAACGTACACACACGGCGGATCCTTCGTTTCCGTAGGCTTCGTCACGGTGGAAAATTGAAATTAACCCGCGAACGAACTCGTCGCACGGATCGTTGATCTTTGAAGAAATTTCCGCGAGAACTTTGACGAAGAAGTTTTCAATCGAGGGAGGAAACTCGTATCGACGGGAGCCAAAGCTCCAGGATATTCTCGCTTAATAATCTCAACTTCAAAACGACCGAGAGTCGAGAAAACGGATAAGCGACGCGAAACGTGCACAAACGTGTCCACAGGCACGCAAATCCGTATGAAGGGGTAGCACCACAAGGCGAACACATCGATCGCAACAACTCTGCATTATGGAATCCTGCGTAACGATCGACGCAGGTGACGGGGCGAGAAAAAGAACAACGTTCTCACGGGTACGTTTACTCACCTCGGGGGTGGGGGCCCCTTCGTCGAAACGGCGCGCCGACGAGGAAGTATTTATTAGATTGGAATCTAAACGCGGAGCGAAGATCCGAAAGCCGTATTTCCTTCGCCGTAGGTGGTTTCGTGGCACGAACGAACGACCCCTCTTTCTCGATCGATCGATCGATCGATCGACCTACAAACATCGGTCCCTGCGTACGTACGTACGTTCCGAGGGGTCCTAGAAAATTAGCGGCCGCTAACTTTATTGGCCGGCGTCACGAAATCCTCGAGTATTTCCTCCTCTCTATCGCGGGCAATTCGTGACCGTTCGAAACTTATTACAACGCGTTTACAACCACCCACTTAACCGACAGAAACCGATAGATAATTACTCCTAATCATTCGGCGAGATGAAATTTATCCCGAGCAGAGAGAGAGAGAGAGTAAAAGAGATTCTCCTTCTGGCACAATGATACGCGGTATAATACAACGGAATAATAATATCAAACACGCCAGCCGGAATATTTCACGGCGAAATTGCTCGCAGATGTTGTCTGGATATTTGTCCAGGCCAGACGAGTATTTAATTCGATACGAGACCGTTGAGTGGCTCGCGAAATCGTGTTTGAAAATAAATGAATTTATCGATCACCCCGCCTGGGTGTGTACACGCCCATACGCGCACTCCCGGCGCGAAAGCCGACGTCATTTATTTTCCAAAAGACCGCGAAAGGCATACGCGGTGCGCCAGTGAAATTCCTGATGAAAAAAAAAAAAAAAAAGAAAAAACACTGCGAATCCGCCGCCGAAACGCGAGACACCAAAACGATCGAGCATTTTACTGACTTTGAACGAACGCTCCGCGGAGTTGTGTGTATATTAACAATGCTTTGGATGTATACAGATATCTTTTCTGCCTATTTATTTATATCATACGTCTGTCGAGCACGTTCACGATCAATCGGGTTGTTTTCAAACGTTGAAGCATTCTTGTGATCGAGATGCTTCAGAAATAAATTGATCCAATAATTCGTATTTCTATAACGAATCTCCGTTGCCAGAGCCATGCCTATAACGTTGTCAATTCAAATTAATTTTGAAACTCCTCGACAGAGGATAATTCTCTTTAGAGAAAAACTCTCGACGTTTGATATTGAAATTGCTTTGTCCTCTGATCAGCGATAAATTACAAATTATAAAGAGTGGGCTTTGATACGACAGAAAGTAATTACCAAATGGCCAAATCGTCGTATTTTATCAGTTATTGTGAAAATTTATAGCACACAGTCCTACACACACACACACACACACACAGAGAGAGTTGTCTTTATTGTCGCAACTTCGAACAAACAATCCTACTGTTTCTTTCAACAGCGCAAGCAGGATCCACGGATAGACGAAACGTACATGCACGGGCGAATAAATCAAACCCGTCGCCGAGCTCATAAACCGTCATTTCCCATCATTAAAGTCGAGAGTCGGGCGAGCATGGCCAGCGGACCGGAAACTGCCGTTTCAAAGGCCCACCGGCGGAACATCCGTTCTGCTCAATTTCACCGATTTTCCATCGCCTTTGTATCGGTTTATCTATTATCGTCCCGTAGCGCGGATCATTAGTATCAGTGTCAAACAGCAGGGCATTGTCGGCGATATTTACGATCGCTTTACCTGGTGCCCCCTCGTACCAACGCGTTCCTCTTGCTCGCGCGGTTCTTCGAAACGATCGGCGCGCGCGAAACCGACGATCCGTGCCTCCCCGAATCCCAGATGAGCCAGAACGCGATCCTCCGCGTTCGCCTATATCGTTATTTATCGCGTATTATTACTCGAGCTTCGTACGGAAATAAGAGAGCGCCAACGGTATCCCCGGTGTTTACGAGTTTACGATCGAGCTCGATGGGCTAGGCAACAGCCGATGGAATCTATCGGCTGCTCAGCTTCTTGACAAATGACCCGCACCATCGCTGTGTGTGTGTGTGTGCGTGTGTGTGCGTGTGTGTGAGAGAGAGAGAAAACTCGCTCCTCAACGCACGCGCGCACACACTGCCAACGCCAGCCTACACGTACGTACATATGTCCCTACGACGAATTTATTTCGGATGATTTAAGAGCCGCTGGATATCTGCCACTTCCGCTTTACGGCAACCAACGGATTACCATATAACGAACGTGCGCGCGGACCTCTGTGACACGAGATTCCACGGCCGAGTATTAATCTTCCGACCATCCCAAATATCGTTTCGTGACATCTACGATATACACGACACACCGCTCCGATCGTCCGCAGAATCGTCTTCTCGCGTAGTCAGAAATTTATCTGATCAAATCGGAGAAACGGAAGGAACGATTAATCGAATGGAGAATTTTAGATTTAGTTGCGGGGGAACGATGAAATGGGTGAGTGACGTAACGCGCGCTTCTCGCATTATACGACGATATATTGTCGAGAGAAACCGTGCGGTGTCCTCGTTTCGGGTGAAAGAGCGAGGGAGGAGAGGAGAATGTCTCGCGTCTTTCAGGTGAAGCCACCTGGTTGGTCGAGTGCCGTGTGAACCTGTCCGAGATAGAGCGTCGCTCGAAAAGACACCCGAAGGGTAACTGTTTGTACAAGCACCCCGGTATTTTTATCCGAATGACGGTGACTCATAAAGATCAGGGCTCCCTCTCTCTCGCGTCGTCCCCTCATCTCTCGCACAAACACGCGCACACCCCCGTAAACTCTTTCTCTTCCCACCTCTCTCTCTCTCTCTCTCCCTCTCTCTCTCTGCTCTTCTCCTTCTCTAGCTATCTGTTCGCGCTTATCTTTCTCTTTGGATAGAGAGCACCCACACTGGCGCGCGACCAGCGACAGAGCGCGAGGAGGGAACGTGCTTGAATGTGTACTTAGCGGCAAAGAACACACTCGCCTCGCATGTTAGGACAGAGATTATGTCGTCCAAGGAGTCTATAGTTAGTTAAGGCTACTATTCTTCGGCTGGTCGGGCCTTTGTGAGTCGCCGAAAATGCATCTTGCCCGCTCTCGGGCCCCCGAGCGTATCTGTTAACAATTAAATATTAATTCCATTCAATCTTCTCGCTCTCGGGTGTTAAAAAAAAAAAAAAAAAAAAAAAAAAAGAAAGAAAAAAAAACGGAGATCCAGGGATTAACCTGGCGCGACGACCCTTTCTCCGCGATGGAATCCGACATTGTGCCGGTGTGGCGCACACCGCGTGGAATATAAAAATGAATTTGTCTCCCGGCCTCCAGAAACGAGAGCTGTCGGAGCGGGCGGGAGAGTTGCCGGGAGAACGCGTTTTATATTTAAAAGGTAGCACGTAAGGGGAAAGTCCTGTGATCGCGATCGATACTAAATATAAAAACTGGATCGAGGAACGAGAGCACAAGTCGCTAGATATTCGCCGAATACATTTTCTATCGTGATTTTTTTAAAAAGTTACAGCAAAACGATTCCTCTGATAAGAACTACAAATTGAATTTCCTTCTCTACGAATTGAATTTTATTTCAATTTAGCAAGTTGTCCATAACACAGTTTTCTCTACCGATGCAAAATTATCGTAGCAATATTCCGTTACAAGTATGCAACTCGCGGACAGAACTGTGCACCTATACACTGAGAGCACGCTAGTTTACGCGCAAATTGAGTACAATGAACGTCCGACACGTGGCCGCGAGAAAAGAAAAACTGCACGACTTGTATCCCAGTACGATTCGTCTCACTGAAAAGCCCAGAAGCAACTGTTCTGACGACATTTTTGCCATAAAATTTTATCGACATGCAAACATTTGAATCGATAGAAAACAAATTACAGGCGCGATTACTCAGTACCGGACAACGCCACTCCTACTCGAGGTCTAGCCCACGCCCCCTCGCGAATCACGTGACCCAAATCGACCAATCGCTAATTTTCGTTGCATCCCGATTTTCTAAGTTACCCCCCCTAAAATCGCTTTCAGTGATAAAAAAAAGAAGTTTAAGTGGTGTTTGCTCGCCGACAGTAGCACTTACGAAAATATATATCGTATATATCGAGGGCTGTGCCACTTAACGCGGCAAAGCAAACACACGCGTTTTATTTCAAAACGAAATTGCTCGGACGCGTGAACGACGACATTGTTACCACCGTCTAAAAGTCAACGCGCGCGCGTACACAAAGTGTAGTATCGTCCCAACGGTCTGGCCTGCGTCAACCGGTCTGCTAAAAATCTTCGATTAAATTCCCCTCTGTCCTATCTCGCCTGAATTCGCCCTTTCGGACGAAGCACAGCGAAACGCCGAGCCAAGGGGGGTGAATCATTTTACGGTGACGCGAAAACGCCGTTCGCGCCGTTCCTCTGTCGAACGCGTTTCATCTCGAGACCTCGGTAATTGAAGCGAGCCTGTCCCTGCTGGATGCGGTTGGCGCTGGTGGAAAACAATTTTTTATTCCATTTCCCCTTATGAAGATGAACGAGGATCGAATGACGGCGTGACGGGGGAACGAAGGGGGGGGGGATGGTCGTTGCCTCGCTCGCGGCGGTTTCACGACAGCAATTTTTCCGAAAAAGTGTCGGACACATGGCCGTGGGCCCCGGGCTGTGAAAGGGCGAGCCACACCATCGGCCACGAAAATGCTACGTTTTATGGTTTTATAATGCGAATGGTTGACCAGGGTGGCGCGCGTGGGATGAGACGTAACACATGGCTGCTTCTGTCCACTGGTTTCCGTTTCAGGTCGCAGGACACTCCACGCGTGTGTACAGATATTCCACGTACACGTGCGTATAACGTGTGTACGTTACACGCGAGAGTCGGAGTTGGTAAGAGCAACGGGGTGGCCACTGTTCGACTGTCCACCGCGAAACCGGGTAATGAGCCGTCACGTAGGCCGGCTTTGCTCCCCAATAAAATCTATATCAGAGAGAACTCACGAGGGGAGCTGGTTTTTTTTAGCGGACCCAGCGTAATACATCATACATCTCGGCCATCGTCGAGCGAGCGAGGAGCTACGCTCGGCTCGCTTATTCCTTCCCGTCGTGGATTCACGGCCGCCCGTTTGATTTATAGCGTATTCGTCGTATCTCTCTCTCCATCTATCTATCTATCTCTCGATACTCTTCTCCCCGCGTATTGGCGTATTAGCCACAAGCTTTAAAACGTGTTTGCCAATCATCGATCGACTTACCAACCACCACCTTTCAACCTCCGCACGGCTGGATGGATTCTGAGCTAAGTAGACGATCGTAAATGGATTCTCGTGTTTCAGGCAAAGGGTGAAGAGAGAGAGAGAGAGAGAGAGAGCGCAACGCCAAACAGAACGCCGAACGCAGAAAATATCCACCTAGCGCGTTTTCAAGCGTCGTGGGAGAGGTTCTATATTTACGCGACACGGTGGTTTCGAACGTTTTTCCCCGTTGAACGGTGGCCGTGCGCCGCAGTGTATCTTCGTTATATTTAGCCAGGCGGAGTGCACCACCACCTTGTGACGCGCGTCAGACGCGGCGAGTCCGTGTGACTGACTCGTGCTTGCCTTTTTATCGCAAGGGAGATTGAGACCCCTTCTCGTAAACCGAACTATTTCAGCTCGCATGGGAACGTCGTTTAGCAGGTGCCCCCGGGCGCTGATTATAAATAATCAGTGCGTTTCGCCTCTCGTGCCGCTCCATCGCGCGGATGCTCTACGGTTACGTGTCGCGTCGAGCGGCTGGCAGCAACCTTACAGCGTAAACGGTAACGACAGACGCTGGAGCACAGACGCGGAGCGATATTTGTTCGTCGTTTCGATCGCGTAATGCCCCCGTGTGCCTCTGTTCGAGACGCAGCCACCAGCAAAAACCCAGGCGGTTGAAATAATAGAGAGAAAGAGAGAGAGAGAGAGAGCGTATTATCGAGATACTCGCGGCGCGCAAGAAAAATATTTTACTTCGAAACGGTCTCGATTCCATTAACGATCATCGGTCGGGACGGGTACAGCGATATATATTGCTCAACGATCCGGGATCGGTCGATGAATCGGCTTCGAAGTGAGCGAACGGACTCTGAAAGCCCACGGGGGTTTCAACAGGTGCTTTCGCAGACCTGAAGTATGCAGGTATGCAGAAGTAAGCACTCGTCTCTTAAAAACCTCTCGTACGTGCGCACTCCACTCGTGCACAAAGGCGGGCCCGTATATTTCTCCTTTTCTCTCCCCCTCCCCCGGCCGCCGCCGCCCCGAGGTGGAGAGACTCTCCTCGTCGAAAAGTGTGCGACGACATGTACCCCTTTCCTTCTCCCTCGCTCTCTGTCCCGCTGTCTCGTTCTGGCCTGCCGCATCTGCCAGCCACGCGCATTGTCGCCGCGTATTTCCCTCCCTGTCGCGCAAGGGAATTTGAAAAGGGCCATCGCGAGGAAACCGTTTTGCGGTTAATAAGCTGTTGGTAAAACATGGTGGCCATTAAACGTGAGTTTTTATTGCGTAATGGGAACGACTCGAAGCGAGCTGGTTTCTCTCGGTGGTGCGTGCTTCGAGTGTTAAGTTTGCGGTTGTAATAGATTTCGTTGCTCGCCCCTATTGCTGCTGCTGCTGCTGCTGCTGCTGCTGCTGTTGTTGCGCGTTAAGTGTCGCGAAACGTCGTTCACCGGTGACGATTCGGATGTTGTCACACACCGCTCCAAGCACGCACACACACACACACACACCGGTGAACAACTATTAAGCGACGAGCATTCGTCTTTTCTAAGCGTACCTTTTTCCTCTTCTGGCTTCAGAAGTGCGCCAGAATAAACAGAAACCAAAGGTAACCATAGGGGAGTGTATGTCAAAGTTACGCGAGCGGATGAAAAGGCGGTGATACGCGCTGGTTTAGTTATTCCTACGACGACGACGACGACGAGAACGTCAACGAACAGAGTGCGACGAGGAGAGGAAGAAGTTCAAAGGAGAAACCTCGGCTTCGGAAGAAACGCGAAATATGGAATTCCGGGTTGGGGCGCGGTGACTCGTCCGGGTCAATTCCTTTGGAGATCACTCGAGAATCAGCCTCTATTCTCCGGAATACTCGAGAAGATTAGACTGTCACAAGCTTTCCCGCGTTTCCACGTTTCACAATAAGCCGGCCGCGCGTAGCAGCCCCCGGAGTCGAACAGGCCAACCCTCCCCCGAGGGTAGTTGCATCGAGTGACCGTATCCACTCGAAACAAAAATAATTCTCTCTCTATCCGGGAATAGACGGAGAGGAAACGAAGGAAGAAAAGGAAAAAAGGAAAAAGAGAAACAGATGCGGCGTGGCACACTGGTGAAAAAAAGAAGAGACAGAGACAAAGACAGAGAGAGAGAGAGAAAGAGAAAGAGAAAAAGAGAAGCTACGTAAGCCCCTCGACAATGGGGAAGATATTTTCTCTAATGAACCAAGACGAGTGCACTCCAGTGCCAATTACACTTCAACCGCGTTCTCCGTATTTCGCTCTACTTGACTTCTGTCATTTCAAAGCCAACGGAACGTCGGGGCGGACGGAGGAGCGAGGCAGAGGGAAAATGGGAGAACTCCCGGGTACGGATCTGCCGCGCGATCGATGCTGAGCCTCTCTCTCTCTCTCCCTCTCTCTCCCTCTCTCTCCCTCTCTCTCTCTCTATCTCACTTTCTCGTTCTGAGCAATAAAGCGTAAAGCGCGAGAGAGGAGGAACCCACCCGGAGAGATAAGCCAGACAATTAATTCTAAGACGAATCTAAAGACGAAGAAACTTCGGTGATCCGCTTCTGACGCGGAGAATCGCTTTTTATCTCGATGAATGGCCACCTCGTTGCACAGACGAGGAGCCGGGGCTCCTCGCAGGGGTTGGTGACTTTCGACGATCGAAAGAGAGATCAATGGATTATTTCCCTTTGTGACGGTTTCGTCAGGCCAATTGATCACCAATGTTTCTACCCGATACTGCGAACTGTGAAATCTGAGATTGACGGACAGGGATATTTCGTGGTTTCAAACTACACGATACATCGAAAGACATTTTCAATCCATGTATTTTTTTCAACGATCGCGTTACAATCCATCCTTGTCTCGATATCGTAAAAATCACGTGACAAGACACTCGTCCACTTGTATTCATTCTCTTGTATCACACGTATAAACGAATATTGAAATATTTTCAATCTGTATATTTTTTTCCAACGACAGTGCTAAAATCCGTATTTATCTCAATAACGTATCGAGACACTTGCCGACTTGCGTTCTCTTGAATCAATAAAAATCCTCGTAGTAGCGATTCTCTGAAACGTACCATGTGCATAAACAAGATATTCATCTACCAAGATCAAGACACTCGTTCATATCTGTTTCCTCGAATGCTACAATAAAGTATATAACGAAAGTGACAAATCAATTACATCAAAAGACGCTCGTTTGTCTGCTCTCTTGGGCTGATCCTCGTTTATCTCCTTAATTTTTGTTAATTATTCGCAGTTACTTGGTTAACAAATCCCTCGATATCTTATTGCCCGCGACCGCTCGTAAAAGAAGATCCTCGATGAATAGAGCGAACCGCTCGTCGTGTCCCGGGCGTCGCGGTTATAATCAAAACTAAGTACTCGTCTCTAATTAATGCCGAACGCATAGCACGAGTTACGCAAACTAGACCTGCGATTCCGCGGCGACGGTCCGTCTTAATTTAGCATAGATTACGCAGATCACAATAAACCAAGTTGATAGGGTCAGTCCGAGCAGTAAGCCTTGATTAACGGATTTAATTATGGGATTGTGTGTGAGGGCAGGATTGCAGTGGTCATCAAGGAGGCCTTAGTAACCCGTATCCCGTATACACCACCTACACGCACACTGCTGCGAATATACACGGTGTTCGCCGACAAAATGACGCGAGACACAATTCGCGACGCGTCGTTCGAAGCAAAGAAAAAAACCAGTTACCAACGGGTACCGACTTCATTTCGTAATGGAGCCGTTGGCAGCCGCTGATCAATTTGCCTCCACTGCTCGGCAGCGTTGCGAGCTGACACTTTTACTTCTTCGCGCCTTCAGCGGACCGTGAACGAAACAAAAAGATCGTTGTAAAACGAAAACGGTCGGTGCGTTGCGGAATGACTCGGAACTCGTACTTCCAGCCACCCTGTGTACGAAGAGAGAGAGAGAGAGAGAGAGAGAGAGAGAGAGAGAGAGAGAGAGGGAATTTCATCGACGACGCCGCGCCGTAAACTACGAGCCATTGGTAATAAGGTTTTAAAGTTTCGTGAAAGCGACCCTCGGTTCGTCAGCGCCACGCGTTCTTGGGCGAGCGTGCAGCACCGCCACGAAGAGAGGAGGAAAGGCGGAGACGAGAGGAGAGATAATTAAGTTGGTAATTAAAAGGCACAATCGCGACAAAGCCTTTCACGGTAGCTAAGTGACAAAAGCAATCGATCAAAGGGACAACCGTGCGGCCGATTCACGGCGAGACGCGTTCGATGTGTACAAGTCTCTCTATACATCGGGGCCGTGTACGTGCCTCGGCCATTAAGGATCCTATCATTTGTTACCATCAGGGATCGCTGCTCTCCCTTAATACCATGTTTCACGGGTCCGCGATTCCGCTGGCAGAATGTAAGCGTATTAACGAAAGTATTCCTGGCGTGCGCGTATCGATTCGCTCGACGCGGAACGACCGGGGAACGACCGAGTCTCGCGATACCGCTTCCAACGGTGACAATTAAAATCAATCGGTATTTTTCTTTCTCTTTTTAAGTGTGCAAAGTTCACAATTTTTTTTTTTTCTTTTCCTTTTTAGAGAGAGAGATTTGAAATATTTTTTACTATTACGAGTCTCGAGCACAGTATATTCGCGTATTTCTTTCCTTTTTCTTCTACAAAATTTTATATTCGACGTAGCGGTTACAGAGCGGATTATGGACCTGTGATTTAAATATTTTCAGTTTCTATAGTACGTGGCAGACGTTTTTAAATATTTTTAGTTTCTATGGTACGTAGCAGACATTTTTAACATGGACATTTTTACGAAAAAGAGTGGAATTTCTCGTTGAAAAAAACCGCGCGGTTGCTCGGAGAGATGAATCTCTTTTTTTAAATTTCGTCGGTAAATGTAACGGGACTACGAATATTTTGTAAGAAAAATGAATTATACACGCGCGAGGTGGCCTGATTTGACGCGAGGGAGAATCGAAACGGCACTCGGTTTCGATTACAAAGCTCTTGACTGGACGCCTCGGGAGGAACGATACTTTGCATGAATTTACGCGACGGTGGCTGCGCCTCCGAGGAAGCTCTTAGCAGTTTCCGTCGTAAGAGCAGCTCGAGACCCTTTGGTTAAATGAAATCACGGTCAATCTAACGTTATGTAAATCGACGGTCACTATCTGGTCAGTTTTGCATATGAATACCAAAGGGACGGAATACTTACGACGCTGTGTACGACCTTAAGATGATGCTAATCAGCGGTGCTCCGTGAACGCGGCTTCTCTATCCACGGTTCGTTTGGTTTAGTGGTTCCGAGAGGGGTCGGAGCTGCCGAGTCAACGACGCCGTCGCCCGAAAACACGCTCGAACGCCATTCGGAGGAAATGAAATCGAAAGGAGGGAATTACTCGACAAGTATTCCAATTTTCTCCCGATAATTTTCGAATAAAATTTCAAACTGTCTCGGAAGGGTGGCTGGCGAGTCCCTCCCCGAGTGGGGAAATATCCCGTCCTATTCTCGTATCGAGGAAAGCGAGGCACGAGGAGAGCGAGTTTCGTAGGAAAGTTCGAGTCGACGACGTGGCGGCGATAAAAATAAACAATACGGAAAGGAGCGAGCTGCAGAGCGGCGGCCAAAGTATTTTTATTATCGGGGGCATTCGCCGTGGTCGAAGGAATCTAATACAAAGTGGTAACTCGCGCACCGACCGCCGGCTTCTAATGTCACCGCGTGGTTTCGATGACTGGCCTGAACTCGAGTAATCCTACGGGGTAGCACCTACTCGAAAATCGAGCGCCGCCAAAGTATTGTCCGTCGCTGCGTCGGCCGGATTTTCCAAATTAAATACAGCCGGCCGACAATTGTTGTCCGTTTATCGGGCAGCAACGGTATTACCCCAAGGGGTACGCACCCTCTGATTAAAAATTCTCGCGTGGTTAAGCCTCTGATAATGATCTTCCCTAACCCCTTTCTGCCCGTGGGGTTTATACAGTATGGTCTAAAAACGATTGTACTTACTCAGTCAGCGTGCACGGGCAACGGGTAAAGCGCAAATGGCTGGAGGTCATCGCGAACAAGAGTTAACGATCGTTTTCAAGGGCGTACCTTTCGTTTTCTTTTCCTCTTTCACTTCCTCCTTCCAAGCTCGACGCCCCTGTCGCCAATTTTCACCGATCTCTGCAAATTGAAAGCTAAAGTCGAAGAATTTCCGAGGAAATCCTGCACTCTAAAATCTAAATAAGTTTCGAAATACTTTGAAATCTATTCTCTCCAGGAATCGACGACACTGAAAATCAAAAAATTCAAAAAGACTTCGCAAAGCGCCGTTTCTACAAATGGCAAATATCTAATTTTACAGAAACGAAAAGAGGATGCGAACGTGCAACGAACGTACGTTTGGAGCAGTCTAGAAAATTACGACGCGTGCTAATCATTCACGGTGCGTTGGCTGAATTCAAAGCGCGATTAATCGATACGTCAGGAACACCGATACAGGCAAGCGCACCAGGCGACCCGACCCCCCTGCCCCCTAGAACTCGATGCGAGAGATATCATCTTCCGCCGGCGGTTGTTATTAATTAATACCGTAGCAAAGATTAAACGAATTTCTATTGAGGACGGCCGAGTTGACGGCAGACGAAGCGTGAAGGTAGGCGGACGCCTCTGAAATTTGTCAGAAGGCTAACGACCCTCGTTATTAAAAGTAACGTTCCAGTGACCTCCAGCGCGATAATCCATTCACTTGACAAATCGGCATAATTGCCAGCGACGCCCTTAATCACGACCGCGAGAGAACACGGCCTCCCGCTCGCCGAAATTCCGCCGAACCTTTGCGATCAAAGTAATGAAATACCTGAATGAGGCGCGTTGTGTCGCCGGGAAATTTAACAGCTCGACGATTTTCAACGGGACAATTCTGAGAAATTTTGGCAGTATCTGGAATCGGGAAATATTTCCAACTCTCCGACTTGCTTCGATTATTTGAAAAAAAATACCCGGGTAATTAAATTTCGACTCTATGGAACGAAAACTGAAGATTCTTTTCCGTTTGATAAACGGTTGTGCGCGGTACGTGAAAAAAGAGAGAGGGTGCAAAAAAAAAAAGAAAAGAAAAAGCGGGGATAAAAAAAAATACACGCAAACACGAGGGGAGGGTGAGGGAAGAAACGAGTTGGAAAGCGGGCATGGCCGGCGAACTTTCATTAATTAAATATTCAAAATCGCCATTAATCCGGACGTGCCCGGGGTGGGCCGGGGTGGGCCGGGGTGGCCCATGGCCGCATAGCGGTGGTTGAAATCGGCCTCAACGAATCCCAACCGTTCCGGATCTCCGTGGCTTAGGCAAATGAAAGCCGTGGCGCTCGCATGCAAATACACACTTTTATGCGTGAAACCCGTTGCTCTACGCAGCGCGCTAATAAATTTTTCCACGGACGCGGCCGGGCTTCTGCCCGACGTGTGACTAATGACGGAGAATTAACCTGAGAGCGTCACCGATATCCCGGTGCTACGTACCTGGGAAACGCTCAGGTGTTGCGGCTGGATGGAAAAAAGAAAAAAAAAGCAGAAAGAAGCGGGGTTGAATTTTGAAAGGGGGGGGCAAAAAAAAAGACGAGAACGGGGGTAAAGGACAAAGGAAACGAGAAAAGGGGGAAAAAGAGTTCCAACGTCATCGGAGAGGTCCAAGGCATGACAAATTCTGGGAGATCGATTAACGCGGATGCCGCACCTTGTGGTCGGGTCCTACCTGTTCGTTCCTCCTTCTTCCTTCCTATCGTCTCCCCCCTCGTGCTCTTTTCCCTTCTCCTATTCACATTCAAATACGAAGTTAACGAACAAGGTGATTTCGTAATAAATGACACAGGCAAAAAGTCGTGCGCGCATTCTCCTCTCCCCCGGGTTAATTATTCAGACTAAGGGGGTTGTAAGCAGATTGGTCTCACCCCTAAGCCCCTATCTCGGTACAACGAGGGTGGCGCGCAGGGAGACCCAAGAGATTGCCATGGCAGAGACTTTAAACCGCCCTTACTTACTGACTGGTGTCTGTGATTAGAACCAGAAATATGCTAAGCGGGCTTCCAATTATCGAAGATTCCTCGCGCGCTGGATTTACGACCAACGACTCGACGCGGTCGAAAAAGAGAGGAGAACTCGCGAGCTCTAACGCGAGGGCCCTGCTCTGGAGCCCGGGCGACCGATCTTTCGGTCGTAACGAGCCGATTTTATGGAATTGTCTAAACAATTTTTTAACGAACGGTATAAATCGATGCGTCTTTCCAGGAAATTGCTTCACGAAATCTCTGAATATTCGTTTGTAATTTCACTCGCTGCCACTGGAAACCTTGGCAAGAAGAAACGGAGACTTGAACGTTAATAGAAGAGGCGTGTTTGGAATTCAAAATCGTTCGGAGAAATCCAAACGGAGGAAATGAGATATCCGTCTTTGAAATATTCGGAATGGAATTTAGGAAATTTATCCATCTTTCCCTTTGGATTGAGTATTTCGTTAAAAAAGAGTAAAGACGCTGTCGAATGTCTCGGCGTCAATTTCGCTCACAAAAAAAGTACCCGTGGTCCAACAACTTGCCGCAAAGAGAGAACGAGAGAAAGAGGAGACAAAGTTTCAACGTTTCCCGCGGGTTATCGAGCGGGTTCGATTAAAACTTTGCCAGCCATACAGGGATGAGAGGGAGAGAGAGAGAGGTCGTAAAATCAGAAAAAGTCCGACGGAAACTTGCGAATCGCGGCCAGTGAGTTTTTCTAATCCGAACGTACGATCATCACGGAGGAGTGGATCCCGCGGGCACCGCGCGGAAAATTCAATTCTACTGCGGCGCGGCGGAGGGGGACGCGGAAGGCGGAAATTAATTCCACGTCGGCGACAAAATAATTTCGGACTCGCGCGGCTTCTTCGGCAAACGTCCAGTCCGGTGTTCGGTGCCGGGTTTTCCACGGGCAGCGAAAGAAAGCCACGGGCGGAAAATCGTAAGAGAACATTGTCGTTAACTTTTACGAGGCCATTAACGTGGCCGTCTTCCGCCGTTCCGAACGCGGACTGGACGCTGTGACGTCATCACAAAGGAGTAGCGACAGCGGAAAAGAGGAAACTTGGAGAGAAGAATTAGTGCGTGGACCGCGAGGCTCGGTCGTTCCCTTTTGTGCTCGCGGCCGTTCCCGAACCAGTTCCCCGCCGCTCTTTTCATAAAATCCACGATAAAGTCGTCGCGTGCTCTAATCTTCGCAAAAGGAAAAAGAAAAAAGGAAAAAAATTCCGTTCGTCTCGATTTCCACGCGAGAAAACGAACAAGGGAGGAGAGAGTTTTTTTCCAAATTATTCCCGTCACTTGCTCGTACGTTTATTAATTAAACGGTCAGTCGCGAAGGAACTTTTGCGTGTCAGCAAATACGGCGAAACGAAAAAAAAGAAAGAAAAAGAAGAAAGGAAAGAAGCATAATTGTGGAAAGATGGATAAAAAGGCAGAGACCGAGGCGAGGCAAAAGGGAGATGACAGTTTTCGTTTTGGGGTTTGACACGCGTATCTAAAACACAGCGACCAACGGATAGAAAGAAAGAGAGAGAGAGAGAGAGAGAGAGATGGGGGGTGGAGAAGTGAGGGTCACGTGTCGGTCGCCCTTCCTGTCAGGTCACGTGACCGTGCGTAAAAGGGTTGAGATTTTCCAGTCTGGATTTCTCGTACACCGACTTGACAGATCGCCGCGCTAAGTCTGACTGATACTCGTCCGCCACGGGCTTCGCTTTAATTATGAGATATTATTCCGAGATCGCGCCCCACGCTGCCCCGTCGGATTTAATGCCTTTTTAAAAGAAGATCAACGTCGGCTAGTCTCCGTTGCACCGTGGACGTAGGAGCGTAGAGGGCCACGTGATCGCGACGACGCCTCGACAGGATCGTTCGACACGCGGGACGACAATGGCGTCGTGAACAGTGGTGGCTCAGAACGAAACAATTAGCCGAGCACCGGAGGGGGCAAACCGTTTCGCCTCGGCGCGTGAATCTCGTTCGACGACACCGTGCACAAAAGACTTTGCGTTTATACCTCTCGTCCTTTCGATTAAACTTTCTCTCCCCCCCCCCTCCATCCCTTCTTCGTTGGTCGACTATCCAACTCCGAGATAGGGTCGGTCGATCGGTGTTATTCGAGGAAAGCGAGTGGTCGTTGAGTTTCACCGACGGCGTTGCAACTTGCTGGAAATTCGAAAATTCCAAACTATCTGCGGGGGGCAGGGCAGTCTAGGGGAGCTTCGAAAAGTTCTAACGATGTCTTAAACTTTGGTGAAACGTTCGGGCGATAATGCCACGGCCAGCTCTATGGCCGTCACTTATCGGAGCGGAATTTTAAATTCATACGATGATACACCGTGCGGTGTATCTTTCGAGGATTAAAATTATATATACTATTACATAAAATTATACACCTGGAAAATTCCCGCGTAAAATCACGAGTCGCAATTTCGTTAATTTATCGCGTATCCGCGATAGTGCTCTATGCGTAGAGAGAGAACATCGAGGCGCGACAATACTATTCCTGGCGCTCTGGCGGAGTTAGAGGAAGAGGCGGCAGAGAGAACACGAAAGAAACGGGTGATGGATGCGTCCCGTAATCCGCGCTAACTTCCTACGGGATTTGCCGGCGGATGCCTTCGGCCGCCTCTTGCAGGAAGCCACCCCTAATTCAAATTTCGCCTAAAACCTCGAAATCAAGTCAACTCGCTAAGTCTCTCACGCAGCCAGGGGTTGGTTGGTTGCGGTACGCTCCCTGACGCCGTTCTAATTAACATCGTGTCGCTCTCGCGGCTCGCAACTTGCTCAGCCAACGTTCTCAACGACGACGAGGCTTTCGCTCGTCTTCCGAAAATCATTAGCAGAGACCGTCGAGCGAAACGAGTCGGGAAGAAGAGAGGAGAGAAGCGAAGCGGAGTGTAGCGGAGAGAAGTCGGCTGCGCGTTCACTTGTCACGTCGAACACGGAGAGACACACCGTGGGGTGGAGAGACAGAAAGAAGAAGGGAGAGCAGGCAGAATGGATAATATGCAGGTTACGATGGGCGAAACGATAAGAGAGAGAGAGAGAGAGAGAGAGAGAGAGAGAGAGAGAGAGCGAGAGAGCGAGTGTGGAGAGAAGCGGGATTGAAATTTCCGCAAATCATTCGACAAGGGTTCGGTAACCCCTTCTGGGATTATCGGGACCCATGTGGCCTTGGCTCGCTGATGGCTCGTTACCAAACCGAGTTTCTCTTCGATAACCGACAGATATTGCTATTTATGAACGATGCCGAGAGCCCTCGTCGCCGCTTCACCCACGCTTTTTCGTCTTTTCGCAGATTCCACTCACACGTCCGCGACGCACGCATACGACAAGATTTATCTATCCGCGAGATCGACGTTGCTGGGAATTAGTATATGTACGAGTCGTCCTTTGACCAGAGACCAAAGTACGAATTCGAAAGGATATGTTAGACATACCCATTTCTTGATACTGTACGAAATTTTATTTTACTTAAGAGTTCAGACAGTTTTAATCTGATATATGATTATTATTAACGTTCTATTCCCTTCTTGTAAAATAAATGTTAATTAAACGATCATTAAATTTGGGAAAAAACGACATTACTTATACCTAATGTACCTAATATAACAGGAAGGATTCACAAGACAGTGTAACATTGCAGAAAGTAACGTAACATTTCTATTATAACATCTACAAGTTCCTACACGGAGTGAAAGTCTCGTCTTGTTCTAATAAAATTTCCGCAAAACTGTAATTTATAACTTGCAACGTGGCAACGTCGATGAAAAAAGTCACACTTTGTTCTCGGAGGATGATTTCCTCGGCACAAATGGCAACGTCCTCGTAAACTACGAGTCTTGATCTATGGCAGACCCCAACACGGAGATCCCTCCTAACGTTCAACCTTACTGATGTCCGGCTTAAGTCGACGAAATGGACGCTGCGGGGGGCTCCTCGCTACGGAGGATGATATTCGTCACCTTATTGTTCGTCTACGAACTACATTCCCGACTAGACCTCCGTTCAGTAGAGAAACAAAGAGGAACAGATAACAGGAATTATTCGCGAAACTCGCCGTTTCTCAAAATTTCCTTAAAACGTAGAAAGTGTTTGCTATTGCATTACAAAGAACAAACTGGGATCTGCGAAATCCCTAGGAACAAGACTATAAACGACACTCGGAAGTAAAGACAATTGCAGGACAATTGGATTCTACGCTAAACGTCGAATTGCACAAGTGCATAATTGTATAAATTGCATGATTAAATATATTTCTTTTACGCGCCAGTTAATTCCAAATTGTCCGAGCGATTTATCATCGACAATCGCTAATCCCTACATTCAACCATCAGCGAACCAGCACGATGCAACAGACGCAATACCGCAACGTATGGGAGTAAGCGTATATATAACCAGATTATTAGATCATTAACTCGACAACTCGGAATCGGGTATCGTATCGAAGAATATTGCCGTATAATCGGCTTAACAATTTCCATCCGGGAGGATCGTTCCGTCCAGGACGATCTTTAACCCCTGTCGAATAGTACCGATGTTCGGCTTAAATCTGCAAAGCGCTCGCCACGGGGGGGCGGGGGGGTGCTGCCACGGGCGATGGACCAAGATATTTGTCACCTCATTGTTCGTCTCGGAGAGAGAACGTGGAACGTGCTAGGTTCGCGGACGGAGTTTAATGTCACGCAATTCCTGCGGGTCGAGAGAGAGCGAGAGAGAGAGAGAGAGAGAGTGAGAGAGGGAACGTCGCAAGGATTATTCCTGCGGGCAGGATGCGTCCTACGATATATCTTGCGCAGTTCGCCGACGAAAACGAGCCCATTCCAAGCATAGAATGGTTCGCTCTTGTATCTAGTTTCTCCTGCATCTGTAATACGTATACAGCAGCCCGGGCGAACTTAAATCGGCGACGCTGCCGAGAGATAACGCCGCGCGTCAGGGATATAACGACGGCGAAGGTTCTTAATTAGCACGAGTCTCAAACGATGACCGTGGTAACAGCGAGAACGTGGAAAACAGCGAGAACGTCGTCCAATGACGATGAGACTG
>KQ435794.1:3577898-3589395 GCA_001276565.1 Melipona quadrifasciata | reverse complement strand
GGGGATGGTGCGATTATGCCCGATGCAATCAGCCGTTGTATTATATAACAAAGTGACTCGCCAGATTAAGAGGGTCGCCGGCTCGTTCGTCTCGCGATGCCTCGCCGTACCATTCGCAATTAAACTGAAACAGACGACACTGCCAAAAAGGGAGCTGTTGTCATTTGAAGAAGTAATCCCACTATGCGGGTTAGGTGTAGCGAGACTGAAATTTTTCTCCTTCAATGGCGATTTTTTACGTCATCAGAGGGGCATATGAGTAATTGAGAATGTGAGTGTAAATGTGTGATATATATGTTATGTATGTCTCGTATGGCATATTACGTATTGTTTATGGACTGGGTTAGTAGGAGTCATTCGTAGAGAAGAAACCGCGGTGTGAGGAACTGAGAGAAAAGAATAGCGAGTTAAGACTAGTGAAGAGAGTGAGGAATCTAAAGCTTTACCGTCTTGTATTCAATTGTGTTTCAAAATTACTTCGTCCCATTATTCCATTCACAAAATCACTGTAAAATTATGCTCCACAACTTCGCGGTCCGTCACAGGTTGAAACAAACAAAACGTTACGTGTAAAATAAATTTGCGGATTGCGTAGCAAAGCATCGCTGGCGGAAGCATAATTTTACAACGACGGGACATTTAACACGGAAATTTGATCCAAGTTTCCCGCACGATACTCGTCTCGGTCGAGACAAATTTCCACGCCTTTGATTAATGCCGAGTAATTTCCAGCCTGGTCGTTTGTACGCTAAATTCCGAAGGTTACACGTTTTCCTTTTCTCCGGGCTTTATCGCAATTTACCGCAACCTATCCTAACAGCGCGACAGTGACTAATACCGTTGAGGCGAAACGTATCGTTGCACGTGTGTATCTTCGGCACGATATCGCGAGCGATTAGCGAGAAGAAAGGCGATAACGCAACCGAGCCTGCGTACGTGTGCCAATTACGTTGAGCAGCGAATTTCCAAGCTTCCAAGAAAGAGCGTGAATCGCGCATGGGAGGAACTGTCGGGTTCGCGTGGTTCGACACGCGTCCGTCGGCGCGGTCGTGCGCGCGGTTATTGAAAAGGAGGACCAACAACGCCGGGGACTTAATCGTTGCTTTCAGTCACGCTGGGTGTACGGTTACCTGCGCACAATTTTCTTATTACCCGTTAATGACGCAAGAAGTCCCGGCAGCCGCCGATGCAGATACGCGTTAAAACCAGCTATTACAACAACGAGCCGCTGTTACGTGCGACGCTTAATGCCGCACAGTCGTGTACGTGGCTCATTCGGGTCGCGCTACGGTGGAACCGTATCACTTTTTGCTCCAGCGTTCCGTATCTCTCTCGTTTGATACCGACTAAGACGACTAAGACGACTAAGACTCTCATACGGCTGTAAAATTGTTATCCCTCGTCGGCGGATAATTATCGCGCGTTAATAAGGTGAACGCGTTCCGATCGATCGCGTACGTACGAGATAAGGTGTTCGGTCGATCACGGCGAAGGTGGGTCGAAAATCTAGAACGAGGTTGAACTGTTTTTCGAGCGCGTTTCACTTTTTCGGTAACGTTATTTTCCAAACGACAAACTTCTCGTTCAAAGATTCGAAACATTTTAGGATTTCAAACTAGAAGTGTATGCTCGAACTGCGATTAATCATATTTAAGAGTGGTGTATCAAACTGTCCGGCTTACACTCTCGTTCGACAAGATTCGAAACACTTGAGGATTTGAAATTAAATAAATATCTGACACGTCGCGTTACATGCTCTCTCGTGCACGCTGTGATTAATCACGTTTAAGAGTGGAATCCCGAAAACTACTGTCTGGCTTGCGGTTCCGTTTGGAAGATTTTAAAAGTATCTGACACGTTTAAACTGATCAATCATGTTTAAGAACGAAATTTACAATTATTTACAATTACACTTTTACATTTATTGTAAATTATAATGATAACGTTTGGTTCCAAACTTTTGAGCAAGCAACGGTTTGACAAATACAGAATTAACTGCTACTCCTCCGAGATGGATCGATTTGAAGAACACGCGGATCTGATATTCTCTTTGATCTCGTCAAACGGGAGAAAGAAAAGGTGCAAGACCGAGGACAATTCCCTCGGCGTAATCGGAATCTTGGAGAAACAATGGGCATTAACCAAGCGGAGATCCGAGCGTAGCGGAGATTACGCGAAGAGAAAAGTTAATCTTAATAAACGAGGGCAATCAGGAGGACGTTGGCGAAGGTGGTTGCCGGCCGCAAATGCGTGGCCCATGCAAATTCGCCCCGAAAACCAGCTCTGTCTCTGCCGCGAGCCAACCCTAAGAATTTACATACTGCTGCCTCTCTCTCGCTTCCACCCTCTCTGCACTCCTCTTGGCCAGTGGCCACCCTCTCCTCTCTCTTGCTCAATCCAGAGCCTTTTGTCCGGCGCGGAATGTCCATCAACTTTTTGTCCGTCCGAGCACGAGTAAATAGGAGAGTCAAATGACCAGGACGAAGGGCTTTAACGGCGGCGAAATGGGGCTACGAAATGGGGCCCCTTTTATTTGCTGATTCCGTGCGGATTGTTTCGTGATTTAGCATAAATGTTTGATTAGATTCTCGAGCCGGATAGAGGCCTCGTCGAGTTTGAAACAGGAGGAGAGGCAGGGAGAGGCGTCTCTCCCTGTTTGCACGAAGAATCGACAATGACCAACTCCAATCGAGTGTACGTAATTATTTAACCGTCCGGTTACGGCCGCTTCGATCGGCACCGTTCTCAACCGGACGACGTTATTGACTTTGCGCCGGCGGTCTCTCTCTCTCTCTCTCTCTCTCTCTCTCTCTCTCTCTCTCTCTCTCTCTCTCGCGAACGAACTGAATTAATCGAAACGTTTCGAGTTCGCGAGGCAGCGAGACTGACACCGTTTTTAAGCGGAACCGAACGTCGCGTAACTGGGTGAAATAACTGATTCGAAAGACAAAGTCGACTCGAGTCCAACGAAAATGTCGTTTCGTTAAATGCGTAGAAATGACCTCAAGCTCGTACAAGCTCAAAGGAGACACAAGGGAGAAAATAATCGCGCGGAGGAGATAAAATTGTGAGAAAAACACGTCGTCTCGGTGAAAAGAAGGGAGATAATCTCGCACTTTGCGTGGAAAACAGACTCTCGCTGCGCGACAAAAACCCTCCTTTACGAGCAATTAGTAGGTCGTAACGCGTAAACAACATAGTATTCCTGGCCTCGGTGCTATTTTCAGCGGCTGCAACCTTCGAGCATCGACGCATAATGAATTACATTGATAATTTGCGTCATCGTCGTTGGCTACACGCTCGATCGGTAATCGGCGGATAAATTTATTGTGCGTCCGGCGATCGCGCGTTCGTTACGTCACCGTTGCGAACAAACGAAGACATTCCTCCAAACGGTTCCGACTCCGCGGAAACATTTTAACGTTTGCTCGCCCCGGTGACAATTATTGCACGCGATAAAATTCCAGTTAAATCCGCAAACTATTTGCGAGCCGCCATTAAGCGAGATTGCCAACAGCGTGTATGCGTAGCGCTGGCTATGTTGATGTTGGCGAAGAGCTCGGAGATTTCAAGGAGAAACATTTCACCCGAACAGATGGAGGTGGATAGACCAAGACAAGAGAGAGAGAGAGAGAGAGGTGTGGAGTATTCAATCGGTCAAGATAGGTCTTCCAGTCGACGAGGTGGCAGCGAATTCAGTTAGTGCTCCGCCAGTTGGATTGGACCATCAGTTTAGACAATGGGACCTGCTCGTGCGTTTAAGGTAATCCCCCGTGAATGGTGCGTCCCTCTGGTACTTAATACATTGTCCGCCCTGATGGCCGTCCTTTACAATCTCTCGTCGTAGGGCACACCCCGCACTCGTCCGAATCTCGCGCCTCCCCCCTGTTCAAGATGCTTCGCATTAACACCTATTTACGGTAACATTGCCCAACGACCCTTGCCCCTTTCGAAACATTTCGTTTCGCGTGGCGAACGAGAATAGTAGCAAACTACCGACTCGCAACGAGACAAGTTTTTTAAAATTGTAGCAAGAAGCTAATTTAACTTGTAAACCGACGCGCCGTTTCACGCTACGGGTCCGTGAAGCGTTTTACGATTCGTCAAACGCGACAGATTCAGAGTCACGAAACGCCGTCTGGTTTCCTGCCGGCCGGTCCCTCGGTTTTATTCGAGGCGAGACGAAAGAACGGCCACTTGGAAACGCGCGCGTCTAACATCCAGGCTACAAGCCACGAAAACGGGGACGGAGAAGCGGAGACGTTGGTTCCCAAGCAGGTCCCCGGGGTGCGATAAGGTCCGGACAAATGACCGGTCAGTCGGGAGACGGAAAACTACTGGCGGGAAAATCAGCCCTCTAAGTAAATTCGTATCAACCCCGCCCCACGGTAGACGGACGCACAGGAAAGGAGACACGGGGCTGGCCGATCCGTCATACGAGATTACCCAAGTAAATAACAGGATCTTTCTCGGTCCTCCGACGGCGGAACAACGTCGGAGAGAGAACCAAGGAAAATCGCATTGCGCGTAACCAAATTTCGGAATAATCGTCGGACGTGGATCCCGTTGGATCCCGTTCGCTCGGTCCTCGATCATTCACGGTTCGGCGAGCATTCGCCGGCCATCGTTCGCGGACCATCGCTCCTCGCGACACGACTGCTTAATGTCCATTGCATTTTTTACACGATCGCGGGAAGAGAAAATACACGACGAGAGGAAGCGGACGAGGGACGAGCAATGAAATACGACTGCTCTCCTCCCTGACGAGGGGTCGAGATCCAGGCCGAGACCCAATTTCACGGGAAAACTTCACGCCGTTTTATGAAACAACCGGAACAAGAAGGAACGAGAAGAAAAAAAGAGCTTTTTCTGCTCGGGAAACCGCTTGAAGGATTAGATAGATTATCGTCCGCGCGGCGAGCCCTGGGGTTCGAGAAGTCGATAAGGTGAGTTTGTGAGTTCGTAGAGAGAGAAAGAGAGACAGTTTTTTTCTTTCGTTTCGTTTCGTTTCGTTTCATCGGGGCCACGGTTGATTTATCAGAAATTGCGAACGATGACAGATCGGCGCAAAGTGTCAATCGGGTGGCATAATATTTGAATAAAATTGCGACGAAATTTCTTTAGCTCGAGGAAAACGTGGGTAAGACAGAGCGAAGAAGTTGATACATTGAAACGTTCGTGGACAAGTTTCGTTCTCGTTGGAGATTTTATCTCGCAGTCACTTCTCCACTGTGAACGAACTTTTCATTTGTATCGCGTGTGACTACGTAACGGAATAAATAGTAAATTTTTAACCTTAAATTTAGCTACATTGACCCTGATTGGGATGATATCCTAGCGTAAAAAGTGGAAACGCAAAGAATTTCATTTACACTTCAATCTGTTGACGCTGCTTTATAACTATATTTTCGAATATATTCAAAGGTTTAACCTTAAATTGAATTAAACTGACCCTTGATATCGAAAGACGGCGCAATTGGGACCGTGGGAAGCAGCGATTCGTAGCGTGGAAAGCAGAAACTCCATTGTAGCGACACGAAGAACAAAGAATTTCACTTGTACGTCCGTTGATTTACAACTATATGTTGGAATATTGCTGCGCAGCGTTGCATTATCACGTCGTTGCAGCGTCAACTCGCCCCCATTCAACGGATACAAATTTTTAAGAGCTGATCGGTATTCGCCGGCAGTCGTACGACCCATTGAGAATAAAAATACTCTTCGTTATTCCGAGTGTCACTGATAGTAGCAATGGATGTTCCTCCGTCGTATAATACAAGAAGAATAATCGAGGCCCAGATAAATGGCCGGATCGGACACGTTAAAAGCCCCCGCCCGCGCGCGTCCAGAGGAGGGGGGAAAAAAGGGTGCGCGGCGCGCGAACGAGAATGAGACTCTTCCATTTTCCACTGATGGTTAAACCTGTTCGGCTGCAGGTAATAAGCGCTAATATCAAAAAATATTTCACGTCAATCCACGGGCACGGAATATTGATTCCCCTTCATGAAAGCCAAAGACCCCCACTGTTTGCTGCAACCAATATGCATTCAAACCGAAATTCCACGCACAGCCCGAGAGCGGCGTTTCGCCCGGTCTCGTTTCTACTCCGTGAGATGGATTAATTAATCAAACCCCTACCACCGACTCTGCCACCGAGCGCGCGCGCACGCTCGAAAAACTATCTGACGTCCATGATCGACACTGATGAACGATTGCAAATCCGCGAAAATAACCGCTTCCCGCTTTTTCAGATAATATTCACTCGCTCGCGAACGACGCGTATCGTATACGCGATACATTCACGCGTGGAAAACTGATATCCTCGATCGCATCTTATGACAGCCGCTGAAACTAAAATCCCGTCCGATTGGTAATATCCGTATCGATAAATAACGACGAACGTATAATATATATGGAATCGCCGGAGGCAGCGAGTATAACACGCTCCGATATGCTGATACGTTTTGTGATATTGTAATAGTCAAAAGAATTTTGAAGATACATACTCGTTAATTACAGTATCAAGCAAGGACCAACAGGGACCAACAATTGAGAGAAATGTTGAATTTTATTTCTCCCAGCCAGTGCCGTTCGTGCCGTTCAACGTTTTCCTTTGTAGCGGCAGAAATGACGTATGTCGCGTCCCGAACCATCTCCCATTAGGATCGACATCTTCGGACAATAATTTATTTATCTCGGCGAGATGACAATCGAAAGACTGATCGCGATCCTCTTCGGCGTAGGTCGCCAAGAGCAATCAGCTACCAACGAACTTCTGACTCT
This sequence comes from Melipona quadrifasciata, assembly GCA_001276565.1. NCBI lineage: Eukaryota > Metazoa > Arthropoda > Insecta > Hymenoptera > Apidae > Melipona > Melipona quadrifasciata. The sequence goes on along the minus strand of KQ435794.1, from coordinate 3,582,612 downwards.
CTTACCGTACCCGTTCATAAGCATTTGAATGGGCCAATCAATCACGCGTCCCTCTCTCTCTCTCTCTCTCTCTCTCTTTCTGACTTTCTCGCCCCCGTTCGTTTCCTCTGCCTCTCTTCCTCCTGATGACGTCACGCTACAGTCATCCCCTATTAGTGGGGCGTTGCAGCAGCAACCAGCAGAGCGAGTGGCACAAGTTGAAACTGTGCTGAGCGCGGGTTGCGCAGAGGAAGAGGCGAAGGAAAAGGAGGAGGCTGACTGTTGGAGGCCGGGGGCTAGGGGAGGAGAAGAGGTTGATAATTATATATTCCAAGGGTGTCTCGCCGATCAGTCAATGTTTCCGCCGCAGCTCTCCGACAATGGAGCAAAGATAGAAAAAGCTTATCTGTCACCGTGCGCGATACTTCCTTAGGGGAGGGAAGAGTCGAGAGACTTTTAATTCGCGCTACGATTACCGGTCCTGGCAATGAAAAATTAAGCAGGAGGGACGTTCCGCTTCGTCGAATGGAATATCCTCGCGAGTAGTTTAAATGTTTGCTCGCGTCAAGCAACTGGCGGCAGATCTCGACTTACAATTTCCGAATTTTTTACGTAAAACACCAACGATAATTTTCTTTACTCGAGCAAGAATTGTCTGAGATTCTACGAAACACGTAGAAAGAATCCAAACTTTTCATACACGTTTCGAACAAGATATAGTAAGTAAAAGCGTGTATCTTCGCTGCGAGGTGGCGAGAAAAGTTGGATCGTTTTTCTTCTTCTTCTTCTTCTTCTTCTTCTTCTTCGGGGGCCACTGGCTTTCCGACAGTGAGCTCGAACAGTGATCCATGACATCTACCGGCATAATGGTATTTGATGTTAATCGGGCTTTGAGTACGAGTTGGCGCGTCGAACGTATCTCGAACGCATGAGCGAGTTGATTAAATTCAAACACCTCGTAGGCAGAATGCCAGAGCGTGCCGCGTCGATAGAGACCGGGAGCCGTATGCGTGAGTTCAAATATGCTCATATCGAGCCAGCACTCAAAGGACTGAGGTAACTCTCTGTCCAACAATAGTCACGCATGATAATAGCATGCCATCCGAACCCCTCGGTCAGACTCGCAACGGCCGGTCGCCTGGAAGGAGTAAATACCAAATCGGTGAATTGATTCGGCCGGACCGTCGCTACGAACACCGCAGTTTCGAGTTCTCACGTCGGTTCTATAAAACACGCTGGACACTGATCTCGATTACGGTTGAATTTCACTCACCGCTGCTTTAGCTGCCAACTTCCTTTTTTAAGAAAAAAGAAAGACGACTATTATATTATAGTTTGAACGAATCAGTCTCAGAAGTTTGAGTCTCTTCCACCACCAATCTTCTTTACCATTGCGGACACCAAAACGTGGCATTTAAATTTTATTACCCACCCGAGTTTTCAAAATTGTATTTTATACAAAACTTGTACATTTTCTGAAGGATACAAGTACGTACTTGATTGATTTCGTCCAATTCTAAAGTACCTACTTACTATTGTCGGCTGGCGTCACGAAAATGTAACTTTGCGCCATTATTTTCGAAAGAAGTACGAAAATGATTTCAAGCTTCGAATTTTACATTCGTATACCAGATCCAGTTAATTTCATTCTTGATCCATTGTTAACATTTGGACGAATGGAATACGTAGAATGTACACTTTCGTCTCCATCGAGTGCTGAATAACAACTGCCAGAGGGCATAATTGAATTGAAAATACATTTCTTCCTGTGCGTCGTACAACATTTAAGTATTAAGCAACAAGTATTATTTCTAAAGGAGACACGCAGAGTGAAATGAACATTTGCTTTTATGTGATAAGTACAAACATGTATACTGCAATACATACTTCTGGAAACCAACCAGTTGCGCACTTTGTTCGTGACGTGACAATTGTTATTTTTTGAAAAGAATTCTCTAAATTACCTCCACGTGGGGTGTGAAAGATGTAGAAACGCAAAAATCTCTTTGACCAAAAGCAAACTTTTACCAATAAATATCGCGTAATTACGAATGATTGCGACATTTAAATATCATCGGTGACGGACATACGCGAAAAATCTGCGACCGTCAGAGCGTCAAAATAACGCGATGGAACGATATGGAACTCGACGTGCAAGTAGAGCCAGCTCAATCTTGATTCTCTGGGTTCTATATCGATAAATGACATTTCCAATTAACAAGAAAAAACTCGCGTGCTCCATTTCCAGAAAGGAACACGCGAGCCAATTTCCACTGGCAGGAGCAATCAAACAAAGAGGTGGAAAATTCACATCCTATCAACTCCAGTCAGCTTCGAGCAAACGCCTATCCTCGCGTTCGTTTGTTGCTTTATTTGTCTCCTCTTCCCTCGTTTTTTTTTTTTTTTCCCACCTCCTTCCACCCAAATGACGCGCGGTCGACGTATCGTGACAGTTTCATCCACTCGATATCGCGCAACGCGACTGGCAAAACCATTCCCGGCTCTCTCGAGTTTAAATAGCCGAACGACGGTCCGTCACACACGAGTATCTCTGGCAATGTGGAGAAAATTCCTCGGCCGAGCAATGGAATCTCGTAACGGCCGAGTCTCGGCTCTCTCGTTTCGGGTTGTGCACGTGCGTTGTTGCAGCGGGTGCGGAGCCACGAAAAACCGTGGAAACAACAGGACGCGACGCGACGCGACGAGGCGGCCCCACGGCGTGCGCGCGCGAGAGCAATCTAAAATCTGTCAGGCCTTTGATCGATGCGCCGTTCGCCATTTTAATGCCTATCACCCGACAACAAGCCTCACGTGAAATACGAGTTAACCCCCGGGGCGTTCTCACCCTCATCAAAGCGCGATCATCCCTCGAGGAATTCAAAACGCCACCGCCGACTACTCCGCCGACTGGCGTCGTCGTGTGAAAATGCTTTAAACAGCCCGTCGAACGTCGGCCCGCAGCCAGATCGTTATCTCGAGTCATTATCAACGCGTCGTGCATCCGCCTGGTTCGCGTGCATGTTCTTCGCTCCCCTCGCGCAAGGGTCGAACAATGCTGGTCTCAGCGAAGCTTTGGAAATCATTGAGAGAAAACATTCGAGAAGCAGCACGGTACTGAGAGAGGTATTGCGACTGGAGACACTGGCAGGGAAAGGTGAAAAAATCAAGACTCGATTCGAGAAGTTTTAAAAATTAATCCACTGACGTACCGATTTTTTTTTAATAAATAAATCGCCCCGTGTATGTTGCATGTTCCCCGTAAGAAATGTTTCCATCGAACCACAATTGTTATATTCTGAACCGTTAAAAAAACATTCGAAGAGAAATGTTGCAAAATAACATTGCTAACCTGAGATGTGCAGGAAAAAGTACATGACAAGTGATACGACGAAAAAATCAAGACTCGATTCGAAAAGTTTGACGGATTATAATCCACGGACATACTGATTTCTTCAATAAATAAATCACCCAGTGTATGTTGCTGTGTACTTTATAAGAAATGTTTCCATGGAACCACAATTGTTATATTCTGAACCGTTAAAAAAACATTCGAAGAGAAATGTTGCAAAATAACATTGCTAACCTGAGATGTGCAGGAAAAAGTACATGACAAGAGATACGATGAAAAAATCAAGACTCGATTCGAAAAGTTTGACAGATTATAATCCACTGACGTACCGATTTTTTTTTAATAAATAAATCGCCCCGTGTATGTTGCATGTTTCTCGTAAGAAATGTTTCCATCGAACCACAATTGTTATATTCTGAACCGTTAAAAAAACATTCGAAGAGAAATGTTGCAAAATAACATTGCTAACCTGAGATGTGCAGGAAAAAGTACATGACAAGTGATACGACGAAAAAATCAAGACTCGATTCGAAAAGTTTGACGGATTATAATCCACGGACATACTGATTTCTTCAATAAATAAATCACCCAGTGTATGTTGCTGTGTACTTTATAAGAAATGTTTCCATGGAACCACAATTGTTATATTCTGAACCGTTAAAAAAACATTCGAAGAGAAATGTTGCAAAATAACATTGCTAACCTGAGATGTGCAGGAAAAAGTACATGACAAGAGATACGACGAAAAAATCAAGACTCGATTCGAAAAGTTTGACGGATTATAATTCATTGACGTACTAGTTTTTTTTTTTCACATTAAAATCGCCCCGCGCACGTTCCCGAGTACTTGGTAAAAAACGTTGTCACGAAACCGCGACTATTATATATTCCAGAAGAATTGATCTCTGTCTCGCTTGCACCCCATTCGCGAGCTCCGATGCGCAAGCCGCTGGTAAACAAACAACCGTAGTCGAACGTGAAACAATTTTCTCCGTGACTGATTCCGGTTCGCTGAAACTGGAAAATGAATTTCCGGACGCGACGCGCGGCCGCCTTGATTACCGATCCCGTACCACGCGTCACGTGGCCGCCGCCTCTACTCGTCAATTATCCGAGTTTTAATTCGACAAACGAGATAAACTTGTAACGAGCTGCTGCTTCCACTGCGCACCTGCTCGATTCGCTTTTGTTTTCCCGTGGACGAGCCACGGTGTGTGCGAACGCGCGATGATCTCTCGTGTATAATGCGACAATCTGCGCGAGTCTCACGACCTGTCGGGATGGTTTTACTAGGAAATAATTGCTCAGGAGTGGAGAGAGGATAATGGAGTGGACATTACGATAACGCGATTGACCGGTCTGTCGTAGCCAGTCGGAGTGGCGACG
>KQ435794.1:3545477-3573592 GCA_001276565.1 Melipona quadrifasciata | reverse complement strand
GAGAGAGAGAGAGAGAGAGAGAGAGAGAGAGAGAGAGAGATATGCCTATATGCAAACCAGGTTGTGTTTTTTGTTTTTTGTTCCTTTCTTTTTTTTTTAAATACGCGCACGGGTAATACCGCTGCGATCGACGAACGTGTCGACGACAGCCGACTCTGGACTTTATTAATTTATTCGAGCATGGAAATGGTAATTAACCTGGACACCAGTGACAGAAACAGGCTCGCCCTTCGGGCACGACGTGCGTCCGTTCGCACACACGCGCGATACACCGGATACGCGGAACAGCCTTCGGCGATTAGAGAACAAAGGCTCTCTCTGTTTGACGATCGACGATCGACCCGTCTAATTCCCCGCAATTAATCCCAAAAACCCGATCGACCGTGCGCCAAGCTAAACAACGTACCCATATAAACTAGGCAGAGGATCGATTGACAAACCGGCCCCTCCCATCCAGTGTCGCTTAGTGTCTCCTTAACGACTGAACAGAGAGAATAGAACAGCGGAGCTCTCTCGACTCTCTTATCGAGGTTTTGGCGAACCGAGCCGAGCCGACCGACTGGCGAAATTGGTAATTCCAATCAAGCGTCGTTCGCGCGCGCGAGCCTCCTAATCGAAATCTGCCGTTTAGAGCGGCGACCTCGGACCGAAAATTAACAACGTTGTTAACGGGCGCGTCGGCGCGACGATCCCGGTGTACCATCATCCATGGGCAAAGCACCGGGAGAGTTTCCCGGGTAGCCTGGGTGACGCTCCCGCTCTGTGGGAGATAAGTGTGACGACCTGTCCAACGACACCGTTTCAGCGGGGGGAAGGGTTGACGCAATCAACGTAAAACGTAACGCCGACGGTAACAGGGATTAGTTATCTTCAGCACCCTCGTAGGTAGCCGCGGGAGGTACGTACAGCCGGGGTATTTAGGGACGATGGACGGGGGAAAGGGTGACGGAAGTTACACGAAATCGGCGACCGGTCTTCCAGTAATTGCACGAAGAAAATTGCGCGAATAACCGAGGCGCTGGAGCGGCTAGGAAACGGCTGACCGACGAAAATCGGTGACCAACAATGGTTCGAGATGGTTATTGCCTAGATCTGACGACGAGATAACGTCGATACCCGATAATTCGGGAAACGGCGTCGTTTGCCGAGAACGATCGTTCGCGCGAGAAACTTTGCCAGACGTACGGCGAAAGTGGAGAAGCGTTTAGAAGACGGCGATAATTTTCGATTGCCACTGCGACTTCGGACATTGTGATTTAACAATTGAAATAATAATAATAAACATTCGCGAGCGAAAATCGATCGAAGATCGACTCTGATGCACTCGCGCAAGTCAGCCACCTGTTTTATCAATGTCGTCGAAACCATTGCCCAGCCAAAATTGGAATGTCAGTTTGCACTTAACCATCGAGACAAGAATCTCTGGTTTTCATCGAGTTTTAAAATTTCCGTCGAGACATATAATATATATATATATATGTTGTCACTACTGAACGAGTCAAACTCGATCGTTACGAGTGCTAGAACCACGAGTATACGTGACGGTAATAATAACAGGTTACGTCGATCGATATATTTGGAAGCTACGCATAAGCGTATTAGGATTGCCCGTCAAATTCACCCGTTACATAAAGTAATTCGTTACCGCGAGCTCGAACGTTACGTCGAGCGTTCGTCCGAATAACGAAGTTTCGAAATTCGAGAAAAGCGAAATTCGATCAATCTCACGTGCCGACTATCGCGTTTTCCGCGCGTTATCTATCGCGAACGTCCATCACGCGCGTTAGTTTTATTATCCCGGCCGCTTTATTAACGAAGGTATTAATCAGTTACAAATTTGAAAATGTACGAGGTGATAATTGTAGCGCACAACGCCCGCTATTAAATTATGATAATACGTTAATTCTCGGCGAGAGAGGAGAAAGAGAAAAAGAAAAAGAGAGAGAGAGAGAGAGCGATGGAACGAGAAACGCGCTGGATAATGAATCGAACTGTAACCCTTCTGTCCCTGCTGATTATTTCGGATTGATTCGCGTCGAATTGCCGTCAATTTGCGGGAAGCGGCGCTGCTCGAATTTCCGTGTATAATGTTTTTAACGTAACACCGTGCCCGTCACCGTTGTAAAACCCGTCTGCATTATGCATCCGGGCCGAATTTGTCACCACATCGCGCGCCCGGGGGGCTTGAAAATTTCATTGGCGGCCGCGCGTTGACAAATAAACACGTCGCGGGCTGGCAGAGGAAAGGGCGCGAACAATTTTTCGCGCGTCGATCAATCCGCGCGCGCACTTTGATGTACACGTACACAGTGCGACGAGGCGCAAACAAATTTACCAAAAGAATGCATAAACAACGAGGTTACGAACGAACGAACGCTCGCGGCTAGTAGTAGCGCGATAAAACACGAAATAAAGGGCCGATCGACGATTACACGAGCAAGGTGTTAATCCCTTTTACGACTGGCGACAGCTCGACATCACCAAGCGCCAAAGTGGCTGCTACCAAAACAGCCCTTTGACGCATTCGAAATGCGCCACTAGGCGCGAACTCGAAAAAAACCTAGCCTTTCTGTCTCGCTCTGTCTGTCTAGTCTTCCTTTCTCTCTCTCTCTCTCTCTCTTTCTCTCTCTCGTCTCGCTCCAAGTGCTTTTGCAACGCCCGTGAACGACACGACGATAAATAATAGACACGGAATTATATTGCTTTTGTATTCATATTAAGGTCCGCGGCGTGGTCGTTCAGCGTTGAGCTGAATATTTTCCTTCTATTCGGGATTAATGGCTCGGACGTATTTTATAGGGAGCCCCTGTCCGTGCGATATCCATGCAGAAACTGACCGCTGCCCGTTCCACTCGTGATATATCGTCGGAAGTTTAAAAGTAATACGGAGAACAGCGGAGAGAGAGAGAGAAAACGAAAGAGTGGCCATAATAATATCGAGCTGGACCGTGCTCCCTTCTCTCTCTATCTCTCCTTTTATCGATTTACCATCTCGCTCCTTCTCTTCCCCGACGAGACAGATTTAAATTACGAAATTTGACGTACCGGCGTACGTGCCACCGCGAATCCCACCGAGACTCCCACGGAATGGCCGAAACTAGACGGTTTCGAAGAGAGAGTCTTCTCCTCTTATCGAGAACGCGATAAGACGTTCACGTCCCGAGCACGTGCACGATGGAAAGAACACGGGCAAGAGAAACGAGCGCGGACGAGATCCTAGCGTTTGACCGATGCAAGCCACTCGCAGAATGGAAAATGAACTTCCATCCTTGTGATTTCTACCACAGGAAGAACGGTGAGCGTAAAATGAAAATTGATCCGCGGCAATTTCCGTTATCGCTTGTTTGAAGCGTAAAAAATATACAATTATACACTTGTACAATTCGACGCTTATTCGGAAGCAACTCGATACCGATTCGTTCGACAGCTCGCATAGAATCCAAAATAATTTGCGTCCTTTTTTTTTTGGATTTCGTTGAGTCGGTATATTGCTTGCTATAACTTGCATTTAACATATAAATTTAATCTGGTTAGTAATTGCAGGAAAAAAGTTTAAAAAAACCTGCGATGCTTGTTCAAGATCTTGATAGCGTGCGAAATTGATTGGCTCTAGTTTTATCGCTCAAAATGATTTTAGCGGGGATAACCCAGAAAATCAGGCTTCTTCAGGTGCAACGAAAATTAGCGATTGGTTGATTTGGATCACGTGATTCGCGAGAGGGCGTGGGGTAGACCTCGAGTAGGAGGGGCGTTGTCTAATAATTTGTTTTCTATCGATTCAAATGTTTGCGTATCGATAAAATTTTATGGCAAAAAAGTCGTCTTCATTTCCTAGTCAGAGCAGTTCCTCCTGGGTCTTTCAGTGAGACGAATCGTACTGGGATACATGTCGTGCAGTTTTTAATTTCGGTGATATGTTGGTGACATTGCAGCTTTCAGTGTTGCTGACGAGACACGCTGTTGTTAAAGAGTTACTGATGTATTCTTGGATAGTTGGGATATTTGCAGTGACTCGCGTCTTTACTGTCGAGTGTCATTTATAGTCTTCAGACATCACTCTTATTCCGAGGATCCTCTATGTCTGTTTTATGTTTTTCCCTTAATGCGAATTTTATCGTACCACCGACTTTCTTTACAGAAGAATGTCCCATTCGAGCACTCCGTGTACGTACGTACTTACAGAGATATATTGAACGGAGAGTCTCGACGTAGCGAGTGTATCGGCAAAAGGTAGACTCGTGTACGAGCATCGGGCATTACGCGTGACAGTGCAGTTAATGGAAATTCACTTTCACACCCTCGGACAGACACGTGTTGAGTGCACGTGCTGCAGTCAGGGCGTTGGCCATCTTCCATCTGTCAAAAATCGACAGGCTGCGGTGCGGGTCATGCATAGGCGAGCAACGGCTCTCTCCGTCACTCGCGACGATGCCGTCGATCGAACGAACGATCGTTTGTCGAACGTCCCGTCCTTCGTCGAGTGTCGCGAAATATCAAAGGGACAAAGGAGAACACGGAGAAAAAAAGGAAAGAAAGGTACGTAGGAAGCGCAAGTGCGGGCACAAGTGAGAAAGCTCTCGGCAAAGGAGCTTTAATATTGTCTCGCAGTGGCGAGAAGGGAGAAGCGTCGAGTCAGCTGCCGTACATTTGTAGCAAACAAGCAGCCAGCTCTCTCTCGGAGAATCGTCGCTTCGGCGAAGAGGAAAATAAAAGAAAGAAAAAGAGACAGAGAGAGAGAGAGAGAGAGAGAGAGAGAGAGAGAGAGAGGAGGGGGACCGGTAGAAAAAAAGGGAGCCGGAGAAACGCAAAATCTCACCTTAAACCACGGAGAGATCCGAGATCCCTTTGAAGATTCGGTGAAAGTTACATTCTATTGGGAGAGACGCGCACCGCCTATACACCGAATCGAGTCGGTACAATGTATATAGGCAGAGAGAGGTTGCGGAGGGCGGTTTCTTTTCAGCCCCTTACTTCGTGACCATTATAGCGTAGCCGTAGGGTGTCTATAGGGTTGTTCACGGCCGAGAATCGAGCAGACGAGACGGGCGGTTGCCACGGACCTTCCGGAAGGGTCGATTGTTGACCGAAAAAGTCGCCAATTTAAAAGGACCCCCGGCGCTTCTTCCTCGGCCGACGCGCAACGATGAACAGAGAGCGAGCATAGGAGAGCGCACGCCCGATCCCGAACAAGCAATTATGTTGTTACGAAATGTTTACAACGAGATTATTGTCAGCGGCATCTTGCGCCCCGGGTGGTGGCCCGTCCAGCCAGATCTTTCTCGTATTATCAATTTTATTCGACGCGAAGGGGGCCCCCTCCCCCGAGTACGCCCACGGCGTGCCTTTTGTAGGCGAACGTCACGTTAGTATACGAAAACCACGCTCCGAGCACGTATCACTTTTACGTTTCTCCAAATACCTTCCGATCCGCTTTTCCAGAGCAGTTGATACACTCCACGGAGTGGATACTTTCTTGTCCCTCGACAGAGTAGAGAAAAGAGAGAATTTCAAAATCAGACAAAAATACCGGATGAAGATGCGTACGATTCGTTACGTCGCGCAATGATAGCGTAGCGAGCGAAAAGAGAAGAGTAGAGAGAAAATTATTTCCACCGGTCGCGGAAGTGATAAACTCACCATCGCGAGGCGTTGCAGCTTGACCCGAGTTACGGGCTGCGTAAAGCGAAGAGTTTGGTGTTAACAATGCAAAAAGACGCGATTCGAGGGTGCAATGGTGGCCGGCCGGCGATAAAGGACAACGCGGAGGTGGAAAAGGTGACGAAGAAACGCGGAGGTCGAAGGTGAGAAGACTCTAAAACGTCGCGACTCACCGAGGAGGATTGTCCACCTCTCGGTGCCTCGCCCTCGCATACACGCGATTCGTCATGGTCCGGATTCTTGCGACGCGTGGAATCGCGTCTCGGAGGAATTTGCATGCAAATAGCGTCGCGAATCCCGGGCACCGTCGGCGCAATCAGTTTTGCGGTCTCGCGGTCGTAATTGAATGTGGCGTAAATAAATAAATAATGTCGCAGAAGGCGCGGGACAACGTTCGCCACCTTTAAAGGTCGAGACTTCGATTAAGCCTCGCGCCACCCCGTCGGCGTCTCTCTGTGAACTTGGCGTCGTCTGGCTCGCACACGCTCCTCTCCGCCGAGTGCACCGCCGAAAGGGAATATTATTACCTAAGGCAGCCGGAATTTTTCTCGAGGATTAATTTGCGGTCAGGACTCCCCTCGAGTCCTCCTCACAGGACTACCGGCATTACCGGCATTACCAGCTACCGTGAGCTTCAACCTGCCATACTCGCGCCACACCTCCTCTCTTTCCTTACTCTCTCTCTCTCTCTGACCGTGCAACGATTAATTATTCGACAAATCCTTTTCTTTCTTGCGACGCCGCGCCAACGAGCGAATAACCCGTGGCGTACGGTTCTAACTTTAATTTTCGATACGCAACGCAAAATTGATTTATAATTAAAAGAGAAGGTGTGTTAATATCTATGCATCCGTCGCAAAAGAACACCCAAAGACATGTTTTCAAAATCTTTGAAAATTCCTTGCCACGCGGAGAACAATTTATCGCAACGTACGAATTCGCCGAATTCGGACAGAATCGAAGATTTCATTCGACTCGCCGAATTGATTTGAAACAATTTTCGAATTGAAATGAATATTTCATCAGGGACTCTTGTCCAAGGAGACAAGTTCAGTTTGCTCGGCACGAGAGAGAATTATGGATTATTACTCGCGTGTCGTCGATGAAATATATTCCTCTCTCTCTCTCTCTCTCTCTCTCTTTCTCTCTTTCTTTCTTTCTCTCTTTAGGTCCATAGAATTAATTAGAAAGATTTTAATATACGGCTCGCAATAAAGGCTGAAAGCCGCAATTTCGGCGTTTTACGATTCGACCCCGCGATCCTAGCCGGAAGGACTCGAGATAAATCTTCTGTCAAGACGAAACGCGTACGAGTTCCTTAGCCCCCCGCGTGCAACGCGCGCACACCAGGAACTGTTGGCTACGTTCTACGATATTGCTCCTCTTTCCACGAACGAACGGTCGGTAGCTCTCGCTGCGGAGAGCGAGGTGACGCGACCGTCGGTAGTAAAGCGAGAAAAATATTTGCTTTGCGAAACACCGCCGGACCAACCCATCCCTGGCCCCCGATCGGAGGACTTTCTCGCCGCGCATCGGCCGTCAGCGAACGAAACGCGCGCCGCTCGTACTTAATTCTCGAACGTTTCTCGAACGTTTCGTTCTCTCCGCGCGAACTTTCGCATCGTTGCGAGATTTATCGTCCACCTCCGCCGGAGCTTCGTCTCTCGCCAGAGCAAATATTTGTCCCCTCGTTTCGATCCGAGCCGGTCTCTCTGCAGCCGCAAAAACCAATTCCCAGGATTCAAGCCAGGGCCAAAGAGAGCAATTTTCAATTTACAGCCGTTACTTTCGCGCGGCCGGTACCCAGGACACGTACACTCTCTCTCTCTCTCTCTCACTCTGTCTCGAAAGTAGGGCCATAAAAACGTCAGGGAATATCCCGAAGTGGCACGATTTGCGGCGCTCGACACCTCTCCCTTCTCCTCCCGCCGCCGTTTTTACTACTTTCGCGCACTTTGAAAAACATTCGTCGATCCTTCCTCCGTCGGTCCCTACAAATAGCGCGTAACGCAAAAGTGATATACGCAGTCGAACACGCGGAGCGCGTGTCCCTCGTGTTCCTCGCGGTCTTTCGCACCTACGGCACACGGGGCGACACGGTGGTGGTTGCCCGTGAACCGTGAACCTGCGGTCGCCTGCAACGATTCGACGTTGCGCCGTTTTCAGGGAAGCGACGACGATAAACCAACGAAACTTATTGCCCCCGGCTCTCGCGGTCGGTGGCGCGATTTTTCACGCTGCAAAAAAAAAAAAAAACCAAAAAAAAAAAAAAAGAAACACCTTCGCCCGTATCGACGTAACTCGCGACCTTAGCGAAACGACCTTACCAAGGCGACTTTTGGCGATGAACGATGTCGCCTCTTTGCCGCGCACACGTTGCAAACCTTCTTCTCCGCGCGCGTATCTCGCTATGAAAGAAGGGAGGAGACGAAGAGTACGCGTACACAGAGAGCCCGACCGGCGGCGAAGAGAAAGACGTTGCAGAGGAATTCGAAAGATCGTCTTGCTTCACGATTACTACCAGCGTCGTCCTTTCGGGGGCTATTGCCCGGAAGACCCGCGTATTTCACTCGATCTTATTAGTTTTTGGCCGGAGCGACTGGCGGCAGTCGCGCCAAGGGTGGAAGGCCTCGAGCACCGAGCGAAAACCCTTGGCTGTGTTCTGCATAATACTTATTTTATGCGCGACACCGCGCGAGAAAGCAGCGGGAATAAGAAGCTCCGGGCGTCGCGGCACTCGTTCCCGCGAAATAGAGTGCGTCACCGCCGTGCCACGCTCTATGGAAATCCGAAGGAACGAATGCGAATCCGGAGATGGCGCGGCGGAATTTCATCACGTAGACTGCCGTTCGCGCAGTTTCGTGGAAACAACTTTGCGAAAATGAAATCGTCGAACTGAACTCGAGACTTCTCCTCCGCTTCTCCGGTAACAAACCTCCGCGTAGATATTATCCGTTAAGCCATTGAAGAAACATATCCGCGCGGATACCGTCGCGTGTCTACTTTTTCCGGCTCGTCGCGCCTTCGTGCTGAACGAGGAGCATGGTAGGGGTGGGAAGCGAATGATTTCTCAACGTCTCGAAACCGGAAGCGCCTGGAGAACGCTCGAAAACCACGAGAACGGCGAGTGAGTAGCTATACTCTCATTTTTTCCTTTCGTTTATCTTCCTCCTTTCCCCTCCTCGACGCCACTCTGGAGGAGCCGGAGGAGTCGGCACGGCGTCTTTCGCGCGAGCACGAGAGGAGAAGAGCGACTCATCCCCGAGAGTTAACTGCGACTTTTGACAAAAAGTGAGAAAGCGTGAAGATTGATGTCCCGGTCATCTTAGCACTTTGCCGAGTCACCGGACATTAGAGGGTCGCGGCTACCCTCTCTCCGTCTCGGGTGGCGAAGAAACAGAGTGTAAAATGCATTTAATTCACGTGTCGCGGGAACGAGGGTGGAAGCAGCCCCCTCGACAACGCCGCGGAAATCTTCCCTCCGAGTCGCCGCGGCGGCACCGGCCAGCGATGATTTCACACTCGTAAATTCGAGCGTCGGGTTCCTATCTAAAACACAATTTCCCCGTTATTCTATTATCCGCTTCGCTGTGCCCGTTTACTACTGATGACCGATTCTTCGCTGTGAGGTAATATCCGATCGAATCGTTCTACCCCGTCGCGTATGTTCAACGTCGACTAAGATCGCGATATGGTCACGGTGGGTCCATGTACGCGTGTTTTGACAATGGAAACTCGTGTAAAACGACTTGGGAAAATATTTATCACGGAATTTTTATTCAACGATTTCGTAAACACTGTAACGAAACGTGATTATATTGCAGTAATTTAACAGTGTACACCCCCCGCCCAGAAATCTAGGACCACTGTTATGTTTGTACAATAAATATAAATTAGAAACTATATACGATAAATTCATTTACAATATAAATTATACAATATAAGAGATTTACAATACAAATATAGTACATATACACATTATACAGTAAAGACTCTGTTAATGTATTAATGTACTGTATTACATTATTAGTCAGAGCAAGTAATGTTTTTGGTACTATACAAAATTTTATTTTATTTAAATTATTGTCACTAGATGGCAATGTTTATGTATTATTTTATACATAAACATGATAATCCATAATATTAAAAATAAAAGTGTCCCAAACTTGAGCAATTTTTGTCCCGATCATCATGAACAAGAATGTACTTACGTACACTCTGATTGCTGCATCTCGTGTACCGTAACCATAGCCAAAGAAGACAGGAGAAATCCCTCGAGTGGACAAGCAAAAGACGTGAATCGATTAGAAGTACAAATCAATTTTTGATCGAGCAGCAGCACGTATAAGACGCCCCTTCTGCATAGTTGAACGGCTCGAGAGCTAATTCGTGTCAACGATAATGAGAGCTTTCACGATAATGGCGCGATTAACGCCTCGGAGATGCGGGAAGTTGCTCGTTCACAAGCACTAGAGAGAAGAAAGAAGTAACTCGGAAACTCGGAAACGTCCGTGAAAGTCCGTTGACGTTGACAGGGACGCGTTGGCGAACTGTGTTTCTATATTTCAAGGAAAAAGTCAAGCGTGTCGAAACAGATGGAGAAGAAGGTTTATGGCTGTCCGTAAAGAGAAGAAACATAAATTCGTGTCATTAGGAGACCGTTCGTAGACACATTGCTCATCAGTGGAGGGCCAATCTAGAAAGGCGAGGGGAGGGCTGTTTCTTCAAGGTCGCTAATGCACGTACAACGTAAATTCAAACGCCACGATGATTGGCAAATACGGTGGGACAAGGGGGCGATCCGTCTCAATTCCCTCGAAACGTCGCGGGTTCCAAACGGACCCAAGACGGGGGCTTATCGCGTTCAAACGCATAAAAGCGATAAAAAGAAAAGCGTCCAGTCATGCTTTTCCATCCAGCCCTTGATCCACGTCTGAACGGCGAAGCGAGAGAAGACGCACGCACGCGTGACAACGAAGACGGCCAAATCACTGTACGAGGACGGAGGAGATGGTAGAACACGGCTCGAAAAAAAAATCCTCGACAAAAATCCGCTGTCCCCACGGAGGCTAAACGTTTTCGTCTCATTCGACAATGAATAATGAAATCACCGGCGGAGAATAGAAACGGGGAAAAAGAAGAAGGAAACAAGAAACGACGCGACGACGAGATACGAGCCAGCGACGAAATTCATAGCCGGCGCTAAACGAGATACAACTTCGGGGGCCGACTCGTCGGATATATCCAGCGAGAAAACGTGTCTCGCTCGACAGGCAGACGAGAGAGGCAGCACGTTCGCGATGCACAGTGTTAATAAACGGCATCTGTCACCGAGCATTGCGTTGCATTTCGCGTTTTATGCTTTACGCTCGCCCGGCCGGTTTATGCTTCGGTTTATGCTTCACACCGAGCGTGCACACACACCGTGGTATTGACGCGCGCTGGCATGTGTGCATAATCGTCGCGGCGCGGCGCGGCTCGGCGTACTGCATTTTTCTCTCCCCCGCTAATCACATCGCCTTGCCGTGCCGTGCCGTGCCGTACTACACGCTTTGTCTCCGATTTTCATCCCCCGTCCATTGGGGGCTGAAAAGAGATTTTTTTACTGCACGGAAAATTGGCTGGTTCTCCGTGGGTTTCTCGCGCGTTGCGCTGACAGCTCCGCGGTACTTTCGCGCCGTCGTTAAACGGGAATACGCCTTGCCGTGTTTATTCGCGAAATTATTCCGGCTCTCTCTCTCTCTCTCAACGTTCCAACGTTCCAACGTATTCACGCGAACGCGCGCGCCTAATGGCCTACGTTCGTTTCTTTCGGTCTAACGCCCGAAGAGCCCCCGGTATCAACCAGCTCGACAACGCTGTTACCGCGCGCTGTTCCGACGACTGATGGCGAAAGAGCAGCAATTCGTGTTGATAAAACAACACGAATCCGCTGGTTTCGAGCCGATCGGCTGAGTGCACCGATGAACCATTCATTTTTCAATAGCTAGGGGCCAAGCAAGATCATCCCTCATGGGGCGCGGCACTCGCCCAAAAACAGGCGAGTTTTGTCACTGGGTGATGTACGATCCGCTGTCCGCTCGCGTTGCTCATTCCACCGTTCGAAATGGCCAACGATCGTCCGTCTATTTAACCCCCCTCCCCTCCTCGGAACCCGTGGTGTTCAAATATTCTATCGTTGATTGCGTGACATAATTCGAGGTATAATTCGACGTGGAATTATCGCTTTCTGTTCGCGATGGAATTTTGAAACGAGAGCAACCGATCGTTATTCTTCACTGTCGCCTTTATCATTGTCATCGCGGGTACGTTTGGAATTAGCAGCGGAAATCTATCGCGTCGAATCAACTTGAATCACCATGAAGAAGAAGCGAAACCTCTCGTTCCTCCGGAGAGGAATTGATCGAGTTAGCTCGTTCATAAATAATTCCCCGGGCGATTCCGAAAAGCGGAGAAGAACGAGGTGAAAAAGCTCGAGAGGAATAAGAAAGAACTCTGAGAGGCGGGAATGAATTTTTCAACGAAGCCATCGAGCCACGAGATAGATAGATGTGTGTGTGTGTGTGTGTGTGTGTGTGTGTATGTGTGTGTGTGTGTATTCGAAGAAATTCGACAACCACCGCTTCTCGGTTACGTCCAGAGCCGAGGTGAAGAGGCAACGAGAAATGCTTCGTTAAAAGTCAAGGGCACTTCGTAACGTGAATTTTAATCGGCAGCAGCGTGTCCCGAAATAAAGCCAAGGCGGATAATATCATCGACCTCGATCCGGAGGAGGGTCCCTGCTTAGAATCGAAACACGGATTAACTTCGTGCAACCTGCCATCTCTCCTCTCCTCTCCGCGCCGCGCGGCAAAGTGCACAGACTTTTCGCCAGCTGTCAGCCGGAGCCACGGTGCGCTCATTCGTGAAATCTGATCGTAAGTTGCACCACTTCACCGGCCCCTTAATCCGTCTCGACCGCTCTTAGCTTCCTGCTTTTGCTTAAACGAACGTGCGTCGCGTCGTGGGCGACTCGAAAACCAGGGGACGGGGAAGAATCCGCCGCGGAATCGCATCGTTTGAAACATCCATTCAAGCCCGAATTACAAACCTTTGCGTAGCGATCGACTGGATTGATCACGGACAAACGTCGGATTGGAGTGAGAATCTTTCAAGAGCAATTTTTATAATAGCACAGAGGACAATTTGTCTTGATTTTTTTCAGTGTTGTTAATTTCAGTACGTAACTCGCGATTAGTCGACGTTAATCCGTGTTATCTCGAAGAAAAAGAAACAAAGTAGTCTATCCATATTTTGTTAAATACACAAAAAAGAGTGGAATCGAGCGACGACGCGTTGGATTTTCAAATTGCTGTTGTACAAAAAAAAAAAAACAGGAAATATGACCTATCGCGTTCTTCCCTCGCCATCTTCACGTTTCCTCCCTCTCTTTTCAGTTTTTCCGCCCTGTTTTTTGTTCCTGGCTTTGATTTAAATTGAACTCGATTTAATTTCCCGTGAAACATGACGCACAAACACAGTAGCGTTGCGCAGGCACCTATCCAGCGTCCGCGTTACCGTCGATGTAATTTTGCAGCCGGTCCCCCGTCAACGCCGGTTCTCCAAACGTCACGGCCGGTGCAAATGGCCGAGTTTCATTCGCGTCGGTCCATCGAGCTCGCGGAATGCGATGGGCTCGGGGCGCGTACCGTCCAGTTCGTCGAAAATCCGAGGCCGAAATACAAAAAAAAAGAAAAAAAAGGGGAAAAAAAACACGGCGTTCGTTGGTAACATCGAAATGGCAATTAATAATTCGACGGCGCGGCGTTGACGAGAAACTGTAAGTGTCACCTCGTCGAACAAAAGGACGGGAGCGAAAAGATCGACAGAGAAGAAACGCGCGGACTGGAAAACAACGTCGGATGAACTGGCCATTGAAATGGTCGAACAGAGGCGTCGAGTCGAACAAAAACCGTCACGCTTCGCGTTATAGTTTTACAACAAAAAGGGAAGCGCAACGAACGAAAGCTGAATGTTGATTTTCCATTTTTTCTCTTTTTTCCTTTGCCTCTTTTTCTTTCTTTTTTTTTTTTTTTTGCTGTCGAAAACAATGCACGGATCAACGCAATCGGTTCAAGCCAGGCAACAATCTGGTAACTCCTAAAATCGGCTTACGGATTGAGAGTAACTTACAAAACCCTCGCAGTTACGCGGCGCTAATCGATTCCATTTGGTTCAGCCGTGAACGATAGATACGGGGCGCGTTTCGAATCCGAGCGAGGCGCGGATTTGCAGGTGGAGTCATGCGAGAGGCGCGTCATAAACGCACGTGCGTGACCGTGCATCCGATAGCGCGATAATCCCTCGGAGCTTCGGAGCGTAGCTCTCGGAAAAGAGAACGTGGGTGGAGTGAAGGCGTAGGCACGTCGGACGACGATACGATACGATACGACGCGAGGCGACGCGATACGACGCGATACGATACGATACGACGCGATGCGATGCGCTACAGCACATAATAGACGAATAGAACGAAATAATGCCGCGTTTAACGTACATGTGCTCGGTTAAACGCACTTACGTTGCCACGTATTATATGTTTCACCGACGCATGTACGAGGGAGCTACATATGTACACGACCGATATATATATATATATATATATATATATATACACACACACGCGAAGAGACACGCGTGGTTCGAGGGTTGGCTAAGATCTGTCCAAGGCATTCCTAGGCCGCCTCAAACACAAGTGCACTAAATCAATCCATTGTCAGGAACGACCCGATTCCGTGCAGGTTGACTCACCTTTACGACAAAGGCCCTTCATACCACGCACACCCGTGAAAACCATCTGAAACCGTCGAGAGAACAAGCATAAGGAGGACTTTGGCGCAGGAAAGGAGATCCGAGCTGGCTGCCCAGACACGTTGTTCATGGGAATCTTCTGACGAATCGTCCACGATCAGTCAACCTTCTCCATCTTCGCTGACCTCTTTCGCCTCTATCTCCTCCTCTTCCTCCTCGTCCTCCTCTGCCACGTCTCTTCTTTCTTCCCTCTCCACTTCATCCGACATACCTTTTGCCCGCTAAAGCTAGATCTAACCTAGAACCTCTCCTCCTCCTCTCTACACCTAGCCCGGAGGATTCCACGAACGAAATAACAACGGTCGCGCATCGTGGCGCCCTTAATGGATTCAGAAGTGGCTATGATTTCTATGAGCCGTAATAACGTTACGCTGATTTATCTCCGCTTTAACCCGGCGCGGGCTCTCGCGTTCCTCGCAGCTTTTCAACGTACAAGTAACATCGTTTAACCCGAGCATTGTCGAGTTCAAACGTATGTAAAGTTGCCGTGACGCCGTTGACGAGAACCGCGCTCCAAGTCGCTTCCTTGTTATATCGTCGAGTGACCATCACCGGTAGGGAAGGAATTTCCCTCTGCGAAATTATCGTTTTACTTTTAAATACCTCGATATCTGACGAAAAAAGAAAAATAACCGACTACGTATATTCTCCGTGTTTCTTCTTTCCTCTTCCCTCGGATTACGACTGACATCGAGCGGACCACGCGGCCAATTTACGTCGGTCGATCTGCTATCTGCTACCCTGCCGGCTCCGCGCGTCGTTCCGTGGCATTCTTTCAAATTGAACGAGATACGAGGGAATCCTAAATAATCGCGGTATCAGAAATATTTTTCGAACGGCGCATAAAATTACGAGGTATCCCGCCCCGTGACAAAGGGAGATACACGACGAATATCAGACTAGAGAGAATCCAGGTTTCTCTTTCTCTCTCTCTCTCTCTCTATCTCTCGGAGCACACGAACGATAATGATTATAAAAATCTCCTACGGCAGCGGATGGGACGTAATAAAGCAGAGTTTTTAAATAGCCACTAAAGCACGAACAACCTCAATCATAAACGGACGTCCCTTAAGTAAGAGCAGCCCTCCTTTTATCTCTCGCTATTATTTCGACCCTCGTGTCCTTTTTTTATTCCTTCTTCCCGTCTTTCCGGGAGGTAGCTTCTCGTCGGTTTAACGATAACAATTAAAAGGACCACCGTTCTCGAGCCAAAGCTAATTATCACGGAGATACTTTTATTAGCTCCCTTCTCCCGGCAGGGTACATCTCTCGAATATTTCGCGAACGCCGAGCGGAATTCCGCTCGATTGCTCAATGTTACTTAACTCGGGCTCGAATTTACATGAATCCGACGATACATAATATATATATATGTATATCTGTTGTGGCAGTGATTCGAGATACTAAGGGTTAATCGTCGGTAGTTTCTGTGTTAATTTCCAACTCGGCAGGCTTGCCACTAGTAATTTCGTAATCAGAGGGTTTAATTGGCCCAATTTCTAATTCAGCGTGGCCTAGTGTCGCTAATCCATCAAATTGGGGCCTCTATTAATTCCGAGACGCAGTACGCGCAATTATCGACGATCTAAAATCCGATGATCTACCAAAGAGAGAGAATCAAATTTAAATAACGCTTGTGTCAACTCTTAATAATTATACTCAAAATATCTAAGGCGCGCACGTGTAATGTCAAATGTAAAATTATAAATTACAATGTAAGTCAGCGATAAGAAAGCTCGATTCGTTTCGTTTTTCAATAGACAGAGAAGGTGATATGGTCAGGAAGCGGCCACGATCGTTTTCGATCATCGGACAGCGATACGAAACCGTTTCTATTAGTCAGCCGTCGCGAGAACTCGTTTATTGTGGGATTCACACATATCATTAAAACTGCTCAACTCGTTAGCATATTATCTCTCTGACGGGCGATGGTGTAATTACGCGCGACGCGCGACTCCGTCCCGATAAGAACGAAGAGCGTTCCCGATGCTCGATACGTTCGTGCCGCGCTCGGTGGGAAACTCCGTGACAACTGCGAATGCTAATCCAATTAGCTCATTAGGTAATTACAGAGCGCCGACAGTTCTTGTCTACCGCAAGGATTTCGAAACGCTCCCGGTTGCTCCCAGGTTGTCACGGCCGCTAATTAAGGAAGATCCCGCGCTCGTCGGAGTACACGCGAAGAGGAGGAAAAAATACGGGAGATAAAATACGGCGAAATTTAATAACAACCGGGAATAATTACTCGCGCTGCAACTGAGCGCGACTCGAGTGGCGTACGATTTTATTAACCGAGAATTGCAGCGAGAAGAGTATGTTACGTGTATCTCCGCAACACGCGCCAGAGATACTAGAAAATCACGCGTTTCAGAAAGGATAAAACGTAAATGGTAGCCTGGACACCATCGGCCCATCGAGGTTTATCGTTTGATTAAAGAAAAAAAGAAACGAAAGAAGAGAGAACGAGAAGCCAGAAGGAATATATTTCGAAGAGGATTAAATTGCTGCGAGTAGTTGCAAGGTATCGATGATATCGTTCGGGCGAGTCGTTCAAGTAAAGGTTCAAATGAAACGACAGGAACGCGGGGACGGGCACTCCGAGGAACGTTATCGCGAAACGAGTATCATAGAAGTACAAATTCCACGTTTTTCTCCTCGCTGGTGTAAGTACGTGCGCGATAGAGAGGGTCGGCTGCTTCGCAGCACCCTAATATCTCTCGACGCGTAACGGTTTCATTTCACCCTCTGCCCTCCCCCTCCTCCTCCTCCTCCTTTTCGCAGTTTCCTCTCGCACGTACGCGTCGCCTAACCTAACCTTCCGCCCCTGTCGCAAGATAAACGATCAGTCACACCCTGCGACTTTTATTTCTCGCAATCATCCGCGTCTCGCAGGCCTACTCGTCGCGCCACACACACACACACACACACTCTCTCACTCTCTCTTCCTTCGGTTCCTGTACCTCGACGATACAGGCCTCGCTTCCTGGCTGACGAACGGAGAGACGCAGAGAATTTTATTGCGTAACGTAAACTTCGCCTCGTAAGGATTCGACTGCTGATTGAAAGGAAATCGTATCTCCGTCCCGGGGCCTACCGGCAACCAACCGGTGGTAATCGTCGAATAAAGTTTAAACGGCGAGCCACGCGTTTGCCGAATATCGGCGGCGAGTCGCGATGCCATTCTGTCGGCTCGGAAACGAAAAATTCCACGAGAGCTCCCGTATTATCTCTCTCGCGCGACTCTTGCGCTTTCGACAGAGAAATATTGGGTCGTCCGGAAAGTTCGTGCCGATTCTTGAAGGAAAATTGAAACGCGGAAGATTTAAATTTCAGTATGTATTTATTAAATATTGACTTTAATTTATATCGAATTTCCGGACAACCCAATAAATAAATCAACAATCAACATGAATTTCATTCGTCCGTATTTTAGTGGTCCATTTAATGAAAATAAAGTTCTATTAACGAACAAAAAATACTTGTTTTCTCCTACTATAATTATACTTTTAGTTACATTCAATGCCAAGTAGAATTTCAATTTTATCAATTTGTTCGACAGAATTTCTCAACTGACTCGATTAGAAACCAATCGATCGGAAGCTTTCGTTTTCCCATCGCGAAAGACGCCCGACGTCCGTGTATTTTCGTTCGCCGATGACCGGAAGCGGAGAAGAAGAAAAACGTGAATAAACGTCGTCGGGTCGCGAGACGAAAGTAAAAAAATTGAGCGATATCCTGGTGAAAGAGGAGAGGGGGGACTGACGAAAATGGCCGGACGGAGTCTATTTTTTACGGCTTTTGTGCGTCTCCATCGACGTAGGAAAATGAAACCGGTAATGCGACGGCATTGATAGATTCGCCACCATTTGGAGAATGGTCGGATTATGCGCGGCATAAATACGCAATTTCACCCCGAATGCTGGCCGGTTTCCCCTTTGGGAATAGCCGATGCTTATCCGCTTCAAATTAACAAATTGGTCTGCGCGGATACGCTGACAGTGAACCATGGCGTCGCGCAACATCGCTTAATCTAAAAGGAACTGCTACTCCGCTAACGAGTCTCCTCCGATTTCCCAGAACAAAGAACGAAAAAACCGCATGACGAATGAATCGATGGTCGAATAATGCTTGACCACTACGGCCAACCTTCGTCGATCTCTTTTTTTCTTTCTTTTCTTTTTTTACTGCCGTGGCGAGTCCATATAGAAAAATCCACATCGGAGAGAAAAGAGGTGGAACGTGTTTTCCCTCGCTCGCCGACCTTTCTGCCTTCCGTCTAATTGCCCAACGAACGTTTGCTCGAGAGCCGCCCCGCTGTTCCCGATCCCCAAGAAATTGCGACGTAGGACCCGACGGGCATTGTGTCGCGTTACGTTGTTAGCTTTTTTCTCTTTTTTCTTTTTCCTTCTGTGTCCCTTGTGTGCTCATTGTGTACCTGCAGTCGCACCCTCCGCGCACACTCGAAAAATCTACCTACCTCCGTCCACATCCGCGTACACGCGTAACGCGCGCTGCGTGTACAAAGATTGCACCCAGGGTGCGCACGGTGATTCCCCATTATGCGGTTCACGGTCTTCTCCACGCTCACCTTTCCACCTCACGCACCCTCTTACACCCCAACTATTCACCCTCGATCTCTAGCCTGACCCCACGCGGACGCGCTCGGTGGTTTGACCTTATTTCCATAACGTTTACCCACCGAAAGGTAGGCTGCTCTCTTTCATCGAGATATCGGAATCCTACTTCCGGCGCGGGACAACCACCTGGCGACCGATGACCATCGTTACCACGCTATTACCAAAGGTGTACTTCGGTTCGCACACGAAATCGGACCACTCGCGTGCGAAACGTTCACGGCGAACCGTCTCCTCTCTGTTTTTACGGTAGGGAACACGTGTGGCGATCATTAAGCGTTTAATTATTCACCGGCAGTCGGTTCAAGGAAACGTTTCATATTTCCAAACAAGGAGTTTCAAGAACACACGCTCGACATTTTTTCATCTAGATTTCTACAATTTTATAAAATTGAGATTCTTCTCGCGTCACTTTGACAAACCGTTCTTTTCAAACCGTAGAGAGTCCTCCCTGTATCGATTCGATTTGCTTTGATGACCTAGACATGTGTCCATTTCACGTCCACCTTCTAATATCACGTTTACGAAACTTCTAACAACATTGTTTCACTTAAGCTCGTTCCGTAAGTAAGTTTAAACCGTGACCGACGGTCTGCTGGAACGTGCACCGGAATACCATCTTTTTCGATCAAGGAGAATTCATCCCCAGCCGTGTCTACTGTTTCTGGCACAGAGAGAAAGTTAACCATCCTCCGAGTTTCCAGTCTCAACTCCCAGAAGTGAACACCGAGGAAATTCGATTATCGGGGTATTAATCTAAGGGAAATCCCGAGAATCGATACATCCGTGGTTAATGGGGAGCCATGACGTTCGGGGTGCGCCCAGTGCGCGATAACTTCGTAATTGAGTAGTTGAAACGGCGGTTTCGTTCGTACGACGGGGTCCGACAGACTGGACCGCAGCACGAGGGTTGTGGCCGCGCACCACTCTCGATCCAAGAACGTACGTACTTTGCCGAGGAACGTTCTCGAGGAGACTCGAGGCGAGCGCGATATCTCTCGACTGGATTTGACACGGGGCATTATGGCCGACGGATCCTAACCCACTGGAGCTAGTCTCCGGCCGTAAAGCCAGAGATAATTAAATTATGGGAATAAAAAGTGGCGTTGAAACGCCACGTGGTGGCACCCGGTTTTCTACCGACGGCGCGAAGAAAAATCGTAAAACCAATCCGACCGACAAATCTGTATAATGTTTCGCGATTTTTATCGCCTTTTCTCTCCCTCTCAACACTAAAAACTTGTCGCGCGGGCACACGCCCGTTGAATTTTCCAATGGAAATGAAAGATTTTTATGTTGCCGTGGAACTGTTGTCGCGACAGCAACCGCTTCGCCACTTCGACAGCTGCGTATCAAAGGTTTAACGAACTATAATTCGAAATTATATCCGAGAGACAAATTGCCCTTTCGTGACTTGAAATTCACACTCCCGTTTGTCCGTGTTTGTCTTTGTACCTCTATCGACGCACCATATCTGCTGGTATCTCGTCTCACGAAATTACTCCAGTCACTTTTCGATCAATCGAAGTCTGACGAGCAGAAGCAATCAAGTTGTACGAGATATAAATCTTTTGTCCGTCAGCGCTTCAGAATTCGCGCGACGACTTCTCGATCGTCTCGATAAAGGCTCGTTCATCGACGACACGCCAATCTGGAGGGAGGAAAAGAAAGAAACGGATACATGCAGAATCAGCCGTTTTCAACTCCATAGAAGAAGCGTAGTTCGCGGCGATCCCAACTAATCCCGTCGCGCAGTGTCATAATCGTCTCGGGCGGCGACGTTAATCAAGTTCCGAAAATACAGGAATGGCCGGAGGTGTAATTTCACCCTTATATACGGGCGTTAAAGCGCGCCGGAATGGCACCCCATGCATAACGCCTCTCGCTTTGCACGAGTACATATACGTGGCTACAACGTGGCTACAACGTCTCCACCCACTCGTAACCAATGCAGGTACTATACATATATCTGTATATCGTAAACTACGTAGTGGAAGTGTTAAATCTTCCGCGCCAAATGGGAGAGGACAAACTTGCGCCGGAAGCTTGGGAAATCGCGGTGCTTCTACGGCCCGCTCGTAGTTGCATCGTGCTCGCAAAAAGCACCAAATGGCCCGTTTACGCTGCCACGACGCTGACGCAGAACAGCCTGGAGACGCTCGAAGAGTCTGGTACGAAGGTGAGCAACGAGGGCGTCGATCACCGTGAACTAGCGAGAGACGTAAAAAAGATTTTTGGAAAGAGCGATGCAGGCCGTTTAGAACAGACCGAAGGTTACTCAGAGCAACTTATATATACGTAGGCTTAAGAGTCGAAGTTACTACATCGAAGTTCTTAGAATTAACAAAATTCAGAGATCGCTGAGAGTTCTCTAGCTTTGGAATTTTAACGAGTTCCGTCGAATTTCATAAATCGACAGGTGGATGTTACCATGTATTTCAGATTTGGACGCGATTTTATCACGGAGCGGAGTGTGAGAACAATCCGACGATAGAAAAAGAGGAAAAAAGACACTATTCGCATTCGTCGAGGTTACGTCACGAGCAAATCAAAGTTTAGCGCGATCTGTCGAGCAACAAGCTTGCAACGAATCACCGTTTAACGCTTTCGATCCATCGCCAAGGATCCGGCGACCCCATCGAAGAACTAACAATATCTCTTTCGGCTGATCGGCTTGTAATAATTGCGACTGTAGCGGTGGTACGCTGAAAGGGGGAAATGTTTTGTGTTTCCGGGGCCTTTAAATCCCGACTTTAAATTCATTTCGTACCGACGATCGACTCGCCATTGTCCCCGCATCTGTTCCTCGGTCTGTCCGCAGGGTTTAGCTTAGGAATTAGGGGCCGTGGCTGGATTTCATTATCGGTATAATTTTAAAGTGGCTGTCAAGGGGTGATTGTAGGCTTTTGACGCTTTCTTGACTGTGGCGGAGGGTGTCTATCTCTCTCTCCCTCTTTCTGCCAGTAGACAGTCTCAAGCTGAATCATCGTTTAAAACGTTTTGTCTCGCCCGACTGAGCCCCGTAGCAGTAGAGACCGGATGGAAAAGCTGTCGCGTAAAACGCGATCCATTGAAACGCGGATCCAACGAACCGATCTCCCTTTTAGGAGATTAATGGACATCGTGTCAACTGAAAACAAACGAAACCAAGCAAACACACCGGCGTCTTCCGCGTGAAAATTTACCACGTTATCTATGCATAACCGCTGTTATGGCTCGTACTACACGGATCGTAAACGTTCCGCGTCCAACTCATGAATATACGTCCGTCGCGCAGTAATACGCGTGCACCGATAGACCTCGGCGCGAGAGAGATCATCTCGCGGGGTGCACAATAAACGCGTCGTTCCCGTTCCACCCGGCCGGTCGATAAATTTACGGAAGATATTCCCGGCTGCTGGAAGCTTGTTATTTCCGAGCGGAGAGAATCTGCGCGGCGCCCGAGCCGAGATCAGAGAAGAAATCCATTGAGAGAGGAAACATCCAGGGAGCGGATGGATGTAAGGAGAAAGAAGGAGGAGGAGAAGCAGAGAGAGAGAGAGAAGCACCACACCCTCCAGGCCCCCCGACACACACGACACATCCAAGCCACTCCTTTTGAGGCTTACGGAAAGGATCAGAGATTCTCCCAGCGAGAGGACGACACGTGAAATCGACGCAAAAGTGACCATCGTCTGGTAAGCGATACCAGCCAGCGAAATTGGCCTGCCCTCGAGATTCAGCTTAACCCCCCTCCCCCCTGCTGCCCCTGCTGTCCGTCGTACATAACCACCGTGCAACCGTGGAACCAGAAAGTATTTCGCTTGAAATAACACGGAACGATGATGGTTCGAGCTCCCGGGGCACTAATGTCTAGACAATATTTGTCTTGACCCGGGCAAGAAAATAATAACCGATGAGAGAAAGATACGCTAGCGCGAGTGCGCGCGCGCTTCTGTATGGTGGGTACGGAGGTCATAACGGGGTTATGAGCTGTGAGGTAGTTAAAGTTTTCAACTGCCGCCGCGATATATATGCCCGCCGGCCCCTTCCACCCCCTGGCAGCCCGCAGCGCTGCGAAGGTCGTTCGTTATGTGTTTCGCGCTAAATTTGTTCGATATCCTCGAGGAGTACCGTAAATCCGGATATGCCGGAGGAAATTGCCGTTCCCCGGCGTCGGTTGGCTCCGAATTCTCCGACGAGAGAAAGAAAACAAAAAACCGTCCTTTGAAATCGAACTGGAAACGTCGCGAGCTATGACCGAAGAGCTTGACTGAGCGAGCGAGTGTTATTTCGCAACAACGAGAATGTTAAAACGAAAAAATAAAAGAAAGAAAGGAAACCAACGCGAAGCCCTCGAATTCGTCGCCGGCGATACTCGGCGACACTCGGAGACACGGGGAGGGAAAGAAGGAGACGAGAGAAACGAGATCGAAAGTTTAACCACGAGAGAGGATACAATTATCCGAATCGTGGCGCAAGTTTGAAAACGTGCTCGATGAGATTCGTTACGTGGCTGCCCCTACTTTCTGTCCTTCGCCCACCACTAATGACAACGCCGGGGTGCTTCAGCCCCTATCATAATTCGCAGCTTCTGGTTCTCTGTCGAGGGTTGTTGACACAATGCGGGCGCCTTACCGCAGCCCTATTCGTGCCTAAGACCGTCGAATATCAATAAAGATAGGAAGAAGAGCGAACGCGAACGAAGGAAAAGAAGAGTCGAGCGTTCGTGGACGTCGTTTGGGAAAAAGTTGCTGCGGGACACCGTGATCGTGACGAGATCAAAGGGAACGTTTTGCCCTAATGACCGTCTTGCACACTTGCGCGCCGTCGGAAAAGCCACGGGGGTAGGTACGCGTGTCCCTCTCCGGTTGTCAGCCCGAAATTAAATCGAGAATCTCCGGAACGAGAGGAGAAACGTCAAAATAGCAGTGTCTGACGACGACCAGGCCCCCCATCGTGCGTTACACGTTGTCCCGTCACGATTGAAAGATACATTGTCACGAACGGTTTCGCAAATGGTCACGAGAAGAAAAACGTACGGACGCGGCCGAAAGTTTCGACCAATTTCTCTGTTTATAATTTATTCGTGGCCGCGTGGCGAGCGCTAGACGATCCTGCATCCGATATTAATGGCCAACAGAAAGCAGCTGCGATAATGATTACGATTGCCTTTGCCCTAAAAAAAACAACCGAGCCCCCGGGCAACGCGAACTCGAACAATTAATCTAAATGTCACCAGGAGTTAATTTATACCGGCGCGCAATCGTATATCAAACGCTATCTTCTTCGGATATTCTCCAGGGTATAGGATGTATAAAGCGTTTCCCGTTAACCGGCTACGACACCGGCCTTTATCAACCCTTCAACGGGCGTTTCCTATCGTTGCCTCGCTGGCATTACTCTGTGCCAAGGTTGTTTCACGGTTTAATTACCTTCGGAACGAAAGAACGTCGTTAATAGCCTCTGCTAGTGCGGGAAATATCCGTAACTGCTGCGGAGCATTCCAAGATGAAAGTAAGTAAAGTACACTATCGTCCATAAATATTTCGATGCTTGCAAATGTTTACACGTACGACACGCGCCAAAGTAAATCTCTGACGTCTGATTTTTAATCTAATTTTAAGATCTGTATACGTACATCCGACCAATATATGTAATTCCATGTTAGGATTGAAATACAATTTCAAACGTCAAATTTCTCTTCCGTCAAGAGCAAGGAGAGTATCGATGTTTCGGTATCGAATCTCGTCCGATTACTTGTGGATGATAGTCTACCGTCTCCGATTCCCCGTTTCGTAGAGTAACTCAATCGCCAATAACCTGCACGTTAATTGATTTCTTCTTCGTGCGATCGGCAATGACAGGCCGATCAAACACGATTTCATTGGCAATTGACTGGAACGATTCCCGCTGTTACATCGTAACCGATCGGAAGCGTGTTCGATAATTTCGCCCGGTATTAGATAACAGCCTGTATCTCTCTCACCTGTATCTAACCACCGAGCACCGACGTACCAAAGCGGCATTAATATTTATCAGAAAATCACGTTTCTTGCCGGCGGACGTTTTATCGATCATAATGCCGGCCATTTTAGCCGCGAGAGCCACCTGTATCATTATTACAGGCGCTATAAGGCAACGCTATCGCCAATAAAACGGCAAGGAGGAGAATCACGTCGCGAGATATCGACCGGCCTGTTTAGCGGCCTGAACATCGCACACGTACGTACGCACATCGGCGAACCGGCAGACCGATCGATCGCAATTTCACGCGAGACATTAACTAAAGAGCAGAGCCTCATCGGTGTAATTATATATTAAACAGAAGGTGCTTCTTCGCGCGACGATAAATCCGAATTCTAAGCTCGTGACTACGTGACTTCATGACTCATTCTCGTTAGACTATTTCGTTTGATTAATTTCGGGCAGTAAAAGTGCCATAAAAGCGCGACGGAACTATCGGACTCTGATCTATCTTTCTTTCGTCACGATAGTTTTACGTTGACCCCTTGCCCCTCTCTCTCTCTCTCTTTCTCTGTACGACGGAGAGAGAGAGAGAGAGAGAGAGAGAGAATGGTGATCGTTTTCCGGTCACTACCGTTTGTCGTTTCGACGTACATTGTAACGACGGAATGGAATCTCGTCGCGATTTCTTTCTCTCTTGGCGGGAAAAAGAACCGGGAGGAGAAAGTCGTAATTCCAACGGAGCCGCACGACTCGCATCTCGGACGTTCGCTTGGATTTCAAGGCGATCCTCCATCGTCCCCGTTTTTCTTTCACGGCGATAAAATCCTTCCCGCTTTCCGTGGACGTTGTCGCCACGCGTTGTCAAGTGAATATTTCTAATTGCCTGGCTAGTCCCCGTCCCCCGCCGAGACAGACGTTCATAAAATCTTTATTATCGCGGTATTTAGAACTCGACTGCCGATAATAATATTGGATCGTAGAAGCGATCGTAACTGGGACTTTAGAGTATTCGCGCGTGGAACGAAATCCACGTGAGCCGACCGCGTCCCGCTACCTCGAAACACGATCCAATATCATTAATTACAAAGATACGAGAGACGTCCCCGTCGCGTTTGCTTTTCTATCGCGACGTGAAATCCACAGTTGCAAAGATGGCAAGCACGCAAGACGGTGATTCACTCGGCGCGAGTTCGACCGCTCTGTCAAAGAGCCAGCCTCATCGAAGTGGTTAAAGACGTCTCGCGTCAAAACTCCGGCGTCGCATAAAGGAACTTGTCATTAGTGAGTCTCGGTCGACACGCGCGCGTCAGGCTTTCAGCGTATCAGGCTTAATTTAATTAAGACCGAGAGGCGTTAGAAGTGGTAGGTCACGAGGTACGCGCGCTGTACCAGTCGGAAGGCACAAAGAGATCTCGAAGCACAATGCCGCGATTGTTTCGACGGTCGGGACTCTCTCTCGTTACCATGTATCTCGTTGCTCGCAAATCGCCTCGTTCCTTCTTCAACTCTGGCTGACACGCACGCACACGCGATACCAGTCTACGCGCGAGAATGTACGCGTATTATTACGTACGTGGAAAGAAAATGGAGAAGTGTCCGTGCATTTGTCCGCGTATCTCAGCCGCTGCAGAGAAAGAGAAAGAGAAAGAGGGAGGGAGGGAGGGAGAGAGAGAGAGAGAAAGAAGTGTCAGCTGTAACTTTTATTGGTTATAAAAGCTCGCGATATTATGCTGAGCCAGAGTAAATACGTTTATGCTCTTCGCTTCTCTCCTTCCGTCCCTCTTCCTCCTCTTTTCTTTCCTCTCTCCCTCTCTCTCTCTCTCTCTGCGCGTTCTTCCATCCTAAAACTGCCAGAGCCTTATCAATCTAATACACTTCATATTTTATGGTTCCTTTTTCGAAATGACGCAAGCCACGCTCTTTACGGGCGCGTATACCTCCGCGTTTTACGTTAATTCGACGCGTCGAATGCCCGTACGTATCTACACTGTGGAGTAGCTTCGGTCTCCACCGAAGAGACGATGAATCAGTCGTGAAAGCACGGAAGAAGAATTCGCGCTCGCGGGTCGACGCACTTCGGTGCGTGGAACGCGACTGCGTGACGCGTGTTACAGAAGTTGCACGGATAGGCCGCGAAAGTTGACGTCGCGCGTCGTGTCGCGAGAACTTCCCAGACGACGATTACAGTCTCGCGTCAAACGTCACGGGTTGTCACGGTCGTACGGTACTGCAGCAACGATCGAACTACGCAGGAACGATCATTATCGTAATAAGCACGCGAAAGAAATCCCGAGAAAATTTTTCGACCAAACTGTCATTACCGTGGATCGAAGTTGCGATGGCTCGAGGGGCAAAAAAGAGAGGCGAAAGAGTGGCAAATGCGCGAACGCGAATGGCGAACGATGGACAAGCAGTTACGCGGGATTTCAATGCGAGTGAACTCGTCGTCTGATACGGGCGTGCTCGCAGACAAGCCAGCAAATAGAACGACAGGTTCGGCCGCATCGGTACGGGCAATTGCATCCAGGTGGTCGTACTGTTATGACGTAATAATCCGGAGCAAGCCACCCCTAATTCACGGGCAAACCCGTAGCACGGCTCACGGGAACGCAGTGCCTCACGGAACGGAGTACGGAGTACGGAGGGCCGTGGTACGTCGTACCGGTCCGACAGGTCGAACGTGCATGCGAATGTGCACGTGCATCCTGCGGTGCACACGCAGCCCGTAGAGGATGCACGCCCGTTGATGATGCGTCTCTCGATCCACCTGACGCCCGTTAACGTCCACTAAACGCGTCTAGATATCCGATCCTCTATAGCAGAAACTCCCCCTCTCTCTCTCTCGATTCGTACGCGTAGTAGAACGATCGACGGTAACTTAATTACGCGCGGTAAACCGAATCGAGTCTCGTATCAGTCGCGATCACGAGAAAACGTAACGCGCTCGGGGGCACCGCGCCGCGCCGTTCGGAAAGGGGAAATTACCAGCGACCCGATTCGCGTGAAAACCACTGAACAACCACT